>VZTA01000725.1:0-116221 GCA_013398855.1 Mohoua ochrocephala
AAAGAAGGGGAAAAAAAGAAAAAACCCAACAACCCACCCTCATTGACTAGACAGGAAGGTTGCAGGCTTACAAATAATTTATTGGAAAAGGAGGAGTATCTTATTTGCTGGAGGAGCTGATTTCAGGGACATGAATGAATGCATTTTTGTGGTAATTTTATGCCAGACATTATGGAGACATGCTACATATTTCCTAATTTTTAAGTTTGATTTTTTTATTTCCTTCCACCATCCTCGCTTTTTCCTTTTTATGAACATAAACCCCAAACAAATCCAAACTCTTCCTTTCCACATGACACTTCTTCTTGTGCAGCCTTTCATCTGTAAGAACTGTTTTTCTTGGAAATGTCGAGCTAAGCCTTTGAAAAAATTAGATGTCATCGGCTGTGTGAAATGTCTTCCTTCTTTTCAAAGCCAAACCTCAAGGATATCTTGCTTAGAAACTTCGCACCTGCTTTATTTAACGGTACCCAGGGCCACACTATTCAAATTAGGCTTTTATTGTATTTTGATGGTGCCATTATTAATAGAAAAAGATAAATAATCTAAAAGATCAGTGCAGAGTGCCAGACACTTTGCATAGTTGCTTATTTCTGAAGTAGGCCCATTGACAGGGACCCTTTGTAGGCTCAGGTACTACTTATTGTGGCTTCCCCTGCTAGGATCTGTCACATTCTTTCCAACCATTGCACACATTCTGCATACACTTACATTCACATGACAGCTCAGCAGCCTACCAATGTTTGAAATTATTTTGACTTTATTTATAAGGAACGTTAAGAGTGGAAATTTTCAAAGCTAGGCCTTTTCTGTGTTTAGCGTTGTAGAAGAAGGAACACGAGCAGTGAACAGATGCTTAAGTAGAGAAGTCAACTAAATAAAACAGGTTGTCCAGAGAAGCTGTGGATCCTCCATACGTGGAAGTGTTCCAGGCTGGGTTGGATGGAGCTCTGAGTGCCTGGTCTGGTGGGAGGTGTCCACGTCCCCGTGGCAGGAGGAGTGGGAACCAGATGACCTTTAAGGTCCATTTCAACCCTAGCCATTCTATGATCCCATGAGAAAAACTACACACTGATTTCTCAGTCGCTAAAGAGGTTTTGCTGGATATTTTTGTTTCCATCTGCAGGGAAGATGATGTTCCCTCACAGTGATACCAGTTTGGCTCAAGGCTCTTTAGCAGTGTGAGCCACAGTGGATTCTGCAGGCCACCAGTGCCACTGCTGCTGCTCAACCTCAGCCAAACTGGTTTTAGTCCGAAGTCACAGTAGTTACTCATGACGAAAGTTTGTAGAAATGTGGTTTTTTTGCAGCTAAAATTAGTTTGTAATCAATTTTATGCAGCATTAATCACTCATGTTAATAAGCCCCTCCAGTCATGTTTAAATCAAGCTGTAAGACCTCAACCAGCACAACAAAAGGTTCCATAAAATCGGTCTGAGTTATCCCCCCATAGTGACTAATTATGTTAATTAATTCAAAGCCTGATTAAACAAAATTATGCTGAAACAGAGTCATCTCCATGAGTCTTCAGAAATGCTTCTTTTATAAACAAGGAATGAATCATTTACTGATGTGGAAATTTGGGGTTTGTATTTGTGTTTTGTTTTGGTTTTTAATTTAATCTAAAATGTGCCTATTTCATTTCTGATTTCATAACAGAAAAGCCCTGTGGCCTCAGGGCTTGCATGTCATGTGTTTTGGTAATGGCTGGTTTATTCCTGAGAAAGCACTTGGCCGCGCCAGCCTTTCCTCACAGGAGTGACTGAGCAGAAATTTCTAAAAACAGGGAGCACCAGAGATGACTCCAAGCAAAACACTCAAGGCTGGAATTCCCCACTGTTTCGGAAAGATTGGCTAAGGCATCTTGACCATTGAGGCTTGGTCATCCAAGCTAAAAATAAACACTCTTGTCTACCAGGAATCTACCGAGCCATTTTTAACTCACTCCAGTGAAAATTAAGCAACTTGATGTTTGGACACTGCCGAGGAGGCTCCGTGATGCTCTCACGGCCCAGGCTAGTGCAGCTTCTCATGGCACCACTGGCATCACTGCTGTCGTAGTGTGATTTGCCACTCTGTGATCCAGCCCGTGGGGAAGCAATGCTCTGTCAATTGCTGTAATCAACTGCTGTTATAAAAAAATAAAATTATCTTCCAGGCAGGCTATGTGCCCCGCCTTGCCCACATCCCAGGAACCTGTGTCAGCCCCCAGGCCTGTCAGCCCCAGCAGTGCTGCCAGCAATGCTGGGCTCCAGTTCCCCACAGCCCTGCTCTGCCTGGCCACAGGCCCTGGGAGGTGCCCCATGCCCGTGGCCGGGGCTGCCCGGGTGTGTCTGGCTGGCCTGCTCCTGCCCATGCCCTGCCTGCCAGGCTCTCTCCTAATGGACACCCATGGGGAGCTCCCCCGGCTTCACAGCATCCTCAGAGCCCTAAGAGGAAAACACCCCATATTTCAGCATCACCTCATTGCACCGGTGTGCCACTGACAGCCTTATTTCACTGATTGAGGGGGTTTTATTCCCTTCAACAAGGGTGGCAAGTTTGTTCTAGCCCATGAGTAATTGGGCCTTAGCAGGGAGTGTGACCAAAAATGACAGACTGGCATTTTGATCTAGAATTAACGATTTCAGAAAGTCAAGGTTCAGCTGAGAAAAATGAAAGTACTGAGCTGCAGTGTAAAATTATTCAACATCAAATGATTAAAAAACAGCAAGCAATATTGTAATAACAGAAATAATTGAATATTAGTAGTCAGTCTGATTATGATTTATATCCTCTGTAGTCCTCTGGACAGAATATTATTATTTTTAGTCATGATTCCCTGTGTCTGAACATTTTAAACCCCAGAAGATGCTAAAAGGCCTCAAATGCTGGATCAGAGGTGAGGTGAAAGCCATATGCAGAAGTATTCTCTTCTCTCTGGTGTATAACAAGTGGAAAAACAAGGAGAGAGACTTCAAGAAATAGTAACTGAGAGGCATGAAATGCAGGAAATTACTCAGGGTAATGAAAGATATCAGGAAAGAAAAGATCATTAAAACCAAACCAGTTTGCTCCTAGGGAAAGAAGAGAGCCTCTGGTGATGGGATATGTGATTAGGTAGGATGAGGAAATCATCAGTGATGGGAAAAGACGGATGCACTGGATAAATATTTCTGTTTTGCAGCTGGAAACAAATCATTTAGATCCTTGTTTTAAATGAGAAAATATTTTCCATTAGTAAGCAGAGCGACTGTTGAAAAACTTTTAAGAGTGAGAAAAATTTTTATATCCATACCTTCAGGGAAGTTACAGGGCAGGACTGTAAAGGACCGGGCTGCAGGGGTCACAGGCCCACCAGTATCAAGTCCGAGCAATTTCCAGTATCCGGAAGTACCCTGCAAAACAGGGCAAAGGCTACTTTCATGCCAGTAGCCCCAAAAAGAGGAGTGGATGAGTTGTGCTTCTCAGTGCTGCTTAGCCTGACATTTGGCTGAAGTGAAAGAATGGAAAAGATGATATGTGATTCAGGTGATAAGAACAGAGGAAGTAGGGGAGTATAATTCATACCTCTTAAAATGTGGGAAACCCAAACAGAAAAGCGTATACTGTCAGTGTCCATGTTTTAAAGTTAATGTTTTAAAAATTAGAGTGTGGAGAAAGCAGCTAGAAAATGTTTCACAGGCTGGAGGAAATGCCTTACAGGAAGAGACTCAGAGGTTAACTTGTCAGAAAAGAGATGGAATAGTGCCTGAATTAAAATTTATAAGTAAATTTGCAGGGCTAAAATGGCAGACCCTAAAGGCTTGCTTACCCTGGCAATGCAAGACAAAATGAGAAACAATGGCTGGGAATCAAAGCCAAATGCACCTGACAGAAGGCTCACGTTTTTAACAGAGAGGATGACTGATGAATGTGATGGATTCTCCATGTTTTGATGGCTCCAGATCAAGGCTGAACTGTCTTTTAAATGCACCAGCTCTTGGGTTCAGTGCAGAGAAAAGTGGTTAAAATTAAATGACCTGCGATATATACGCAAGGTGCCAGACCGAACAGTCTGTCTGATAGTCCCTTCTGGCCGTAATCTGTAGGCCATGCACACCTGAAAGATAAATCTGGTCCTGTGCAGGTTTTATAGATAAATACCTTAATATTTTTCTCTTTTATTTCCTGTGAAAATGAAGGCAGCAGGGGCGTGCAGCGTTCTCAGCTGGGTGACCCACTGCAGGCAGGAAGGTGTGCGCTGGGGCACCTCGCTCTGTGTGACCCATCAGGCGCTGCCACGTGCAGGGGGGCCGAGCTCTCGCAGGCACAGGAGGCCTGACTCCGCATATAAGCTGCCCTAAGCTGTCTCCAGGGAGTAATTCATCGACAAAATACTGAATCCACCCCATAATCCCTGTGGGTCTCCTGGGGAGGAAGGGCAGCTAGGGACAGGTTTCAGTTTGATTAAGCTGTCACAGCAGACCCTTTCACCCCCAAGTAACTTCTTATTCACTGCCACCTCTTGTCTGGATAAGAAATGTTTTAAGGACACCCTAAAAGTTGCACTGCAGCATAAGAATTTGCCCCAATATCAAGCCCAAAGCACCTCAAACACCTTGATTCCTGTGGGCATCCAATAGACATTTGTTTTGACAGTAGAAAAAGTGGAAGTAGAAGGAACAATGACTCCCACGCATTGATCCAGTACCAGGCAGGGGGAGAGCAGATGATGGTGAATGGTGACAGTGCAGACCCAGTGGGCCACGTTCTGACTCAGGCATTTTGTGGTCTGAAGGGAGCTGCAGAAGGCACAGTGTGCCAAGGCAGCCCCCTGGATATCACAGCCACTCGGGCGTGCAGGTAGGGTAATGCTCACTGTCCTGCTGTTACAACACATAGTGTGCTGTCAAGGTTTATCTGCTCCCACTTAAGAGACTAAAAAGAAGTGCTTTAATAGCTTTTTGCAGAGACATTCTGCACTGTCAGAAAAGAAAAACTTTCACTGCAAACTTGTATGTTGTCAGTTGCACAGCTCTGTGAAATACTTTGCATGGTAAAAAGTGCCTGAGAGGGAAGATTATGCGAAATGAATATGTGAGCAGAAGTGACTAATCCCTTCAGCCAACAGTTGGTGGAAGAGGTTAACTGCAAAAAGGTTTGATGGATGTAAAGCCAAGTCCTCCGTCCTTTGCAGTTTGCTGTTGCTAATGCAGTTAAAGTGCTACAATTTTTTCCATTGTAATCCCATGCTGTGTTTTTCGCTCACGTGTGAGACATTTTCCTCAGCCTGAATTCTTTGCCTTTTTGAATCTCTTTAGTATCACTTTACAAATCACATTCAGAGGTTCTTTTGGGTACAGTGTTACAAATATTGTTTATTACCATCCTACTGTGCTAGATACTGTACAAAACCACATTGGAGTACTAGGAATATTCTCATACAATTCTAGGAATATTCACTTTCTCAGTCATATTCCAGCTACGATGCTAGAGGCAAGATGCAGATTTTATGGAGAGAAATAACCTTCTCACAGCCTATTTTTCTTATTCTTTCCCCAGCTCTACTCTGCTTTGCACCTCTTGCAGCCATTTACACCTGAGTGAAGAGAAAGTGAAGTAAGTGTAAAACACCACCCACTTTGCATGGGTGGAAATTACTGCATTTAATGGGGAAGGCAGTGAAGGAATCAGGCTACAGGGAGAGAGGTATCATCCACATAGAGTTAACCTAAAGACCTTCACACCGAGATGTGCAGATGTGGAAGTGCTAGCAAAGATTTCTGGAGAAAGAGTTGTTGAGACTGCAGGACTCAATCTGTGCTCATGCAATTATGACCTGTCCCATTTCAGCTCTGTGGTGCTAATTTTTTACTGGTTTAATGAATTCTCAGCCTGCAATGGACAACTATGATTTTATTACAATTTAACCATGATTTTTTTTTCCCAGCAGTTTCGATTCTGAGCGTGAAAATTATGTTTGAGGTCCACTTTCAAGTTCTGCATCCTGGAAAGTTCTGATCCAAAGATGCAAATTGATCAAACTGACCAACTTACTTGCTGGTAAAACAATCAGTGACCCCTGCTCTTAAGTACAAATTCTTCTTTTACTTCACACTGTGATCTTTGCAGTTTTCCAGATTCCGGCAATCAGATTTTGTTAGGCTTTTGTTGGCTTCACGTAAGAATTACCCCCACTTCAGTCTGAGGTGTTATTGTAGCCTAAACCTGCTCTAATTCAGTAGTAAATCATGCCCGTGGAGCAAGAAAGGATGTACCTATCACACTAATATTGTTTTCTTCTGTCAGTCACATGCCACGTTAATGCTCCCTTCACGTGTTGTTTGGATATGGCCCTTTTTTTACGACATCCCACTATTGATGCTAGAGGGAAGAATAAGACGGTGCACCCATTTTGTAACTTGTTTAATTCCTCACTGAAGAGCTTGACATAATTGGGAATGACTGCAGGTCTGTTGTTATAATTAGAATTTGTTCTCTAGCCCTAGGCTTTTCCCCTTCAGGGGGGTTGATTGGAGTCCTGGGAGGCCTCACTTCTCAGCATGCTATTTCCTGAAGCCTCTTTCATCCCTGCTGCTAAGTGTACACTGAGTGACTTGGAGGGTAAAGCATGAAGCTTTGCAGGGTCTGCAGAAGCAGAGCAAATAAGTGATTTGTGCCAAGGCAGAGGCAGACCAAACCAAGCTTTCTATAGGCAGTGGAGCCGCCAGGATTTTCTGCCACAAAGTGGCAAATCATCTTCTGATGTACATTGTGGCAAACCTCTGGTTAGGAGCTACTGGGAGTATATGATGGGAACAAGGGAATGAGGCAAGGAAAACAGAAAATAGTACAAGAAAGACACAACTTTCAGATGTCTGTAGGGACAGTTCTCTGCGCGTGCAGAGAATTTCTCAGACTCACTTTTCTAGGGCTGAGCAGAGCAAATCCATTGGGTCAAAATGCTGCCAGAATTACCCTCAGCATGTCATGGTCAGCTGCACCTGGACTGCAGGAGAGGAGAGGGGTGAGAAGGCTGGAGTGTAGTTCTGACACCATCTCTTGGGCACGTTAGCAGGAGCCTTGCTGCTGCAAGTCACTCAGTTAGTCACCTCTTATAGGAACAGGGCTTTTTGCACTGCAGTTGAACTTGAGAAACCATCTTTTTATAGAGTTTTGCTTTGGGCTGGGAGACATTGAGGCGAATTCTCAGCTGCTGCAAATTAGCACCGCTGCATGGTCTTCTGTTACACCAGCTGTGGGCTAGGCCCTTATCAGAGTTTATTTACAGAAATGGGCATGATCTTTGAGAGCAGTCACACTGCTGGGATAGGCAGCAGAGTGACAAAAGATGTCCCAGTCAGCGTGTTATGGTCTCTCTTCTCTGCTGAAGTACACGCAGGCGCTGCAGGTATCCATCAGTCACCTCTGAGTCGTCAGGTACCTCTGCATGCTGTGGTCAGAATCACACATCTACAAACCCCCTTTGTCCCAGGGACATCAGGGAGTCCAAATGTCGTTACATGTGCATGCAGCAACCCCCCCACAGTGTGGCATGCACGCCTAGGTGCTTGCAACACAGGCTTATGCACATGTATGTCCAGATTCCTATACCCACTTGACTTGGATCTAGAAGACCTTTCAGCTTCACAAAAGTATAGTTCCTCTGAAATTAGAGAGGAGAAGCAGTTACAATGGGCCCTCTAGGATGTCTCGATCCAACCCAAAACTTCTTCAGGCTCTTCAAAATATTTTGTGGCTGAATACATCACCCTTTCTCTGCTTCTCACCTTTCTCTGTTGCACAAACACAGGCATAACTTTTTGGCGACTATAAAAATCCCTCCACCCAGCCCCAGGAAGTCTAGACTCTGTGGAGTTGGAATGTGCCTTATTGATCTGTCAAGGCATTATATCTGGCCATTAGATTCATGTGTACTCTTCTGAGATTAGCTAAATCGCTTTGCAAACTGTTAATAGGCAATTTCACAGACCCAGGTGTCCAAGGATAACAGGAAAAGTTCAGAAAACAGAGTTTAGGTAACTGATCTGTGACTGCTGAGAGCTTGTAAAGCTTTTAAAATGGGCTATGAGCGAAAGCAATTGGTGAGAAGCTGAGGCAGCCCAGGTCTCTCAGGGTATAATCCTTACACATCTTTACAGTTGATTATGTGTCACTCACTGCAATAACCTGGTATTATTTGCTTGGCCTTTGTTCTTTGACCAAAGGCAGGGGGTAAGTCCATCAGGAACTGTCCTGTTCTTCCATGTGAAATTGCTGGACAAAGATGCATGAGGAGCTACAGGGCTGAGCAAAATAACTTCACTTCCTGTGGTGAAGCCTGCAGGCTGAATTTCAGGGAATGACTGACATTTCCAGCAGCTCTCTGAGATCTCTGGGGATCCCTGGAAGAAAAGCGTGCCGAGCCATATGCTTCTCCAGGAAGCGGCCCAGGTCATGGTCTGTTAAAGAGAGAGCCATTGTCCATTGTGATTACCTACGCTCTCAGCTGCACTTTGGAAACTGGCAGGAGTGAAAATGTCAACCGTGAGTGCTGATGGGGAAACAGATGCCTCTTGCCGTTTAAATATAAGTTCATGGTCCCTTTGGGAGAACAGTACACGAATCTCTGAGCAACACTTACGTCCAGAGATGGACCCTGAGCTAGGATCTGAGCAGGACCTCCTGAGGATGCCAAGGAACAGCAGAAAGGCCAGCCAGTCTCAGGGTTAGACACTCTGTGAACTCCCCCAGGCCAGGATGACTGTGAGGCTGGGCATGGTGTTGACAAGCTGTGCCTGTGCTACAGTGGAAAGGTGTGCCCACAGCTCATGGAGACACACGGAGGCTGTGCATGAGCTGTCTGGGAGTCATGGCAAGGCAAAGTTCACTGATAGCCAAGCATCAAAGAGCTTCTGCACGGGTTTTGCTGCTGGCTTGGAGCCATGTTGCCAGGTATGGGAGTGCCTGAACTACCTAATTTCACTCCAGCTGAGGATGTGTGTACAAAATACAGTGATGCCTGTCAGACACAGCCCACGGAATGGCTGGGTGCTGTGGTGCCCGTGGTGCTAATTTCTCCTCTGGGGTCAAATAGGAGGCAAACGCCCTTGATTACGACACAGATTCATAGATTCAAAGAGTTTGTCAAGCCTAAGCTGAAGTCCAGGGTCATACAGCTCCATCTGCCCTTTTCTTCTCCAGGGAATATGTTTGCCTTTAAGTCACTGACTCTGAAAAGCTTCCAAAACATGCTTCTTGGCAATGCTTGGATCTTCCCACCAGAAGGTCATTATCTTTTCATAAGAATAAAGGGAGGCACAAAACTCCCTAATTCCTTGGCAAATAAACAGGCCTCCATCAGACATGTACTCTTTCTAACGCCAGAGAGAAAGGCAAAGAAAAAGCTGCTAAAGATTTTTTTTTCCCCAACTCACAGGACAATTTGTCCCCCAGGTCTCCTTTCCTCATCAGTAGAAGCTCAGAATAGTGGCTAAAGCGAATGAGAAGGTTGTCTTAGTGGCAGGATGGTCTTTACATTGTCCTGTCTTGTGCATCTTGTTCATGCTCCTGGCATCAAGCTGACCTCTGCTATTGCCCCTTTAGGTCAGATGGGGAGGTACCACTGGACACTGGATTTTTCCCTTTACCCTTTGTAATATGAGGCCTGGCCAATTTCCAAAGCTCATCTGGGAGTTTTACAGAAGGTACTGAGGACGCTGGGACTGCCTGTGATTGCTACTGCTCTCTTCCTGTGGCACAGAAAAGCTGTGGCTTTTGTTCTCTGCTGTTGGTCTCAAGCTTGTTACAGAGCCCTGGGGAGCATTTTGTGGCCACAGGCTGTGGGATGGGTGCCCTGGAGACCAGTCAGGACTAACCATCTTCCTGTGGTTGTGGTAGACCGAGCTTGTCCCGGGACCTTTCTAATGCCAACATTGCTGTCTGGCATGGCTCCTGGTATAATGCAGACCACAGCATTTCAGACAGTAATTCCCACCAGAAGGAATTACTCTTTGCTCTAGCAACAATCCTAGAGAGCCCTGGCATAAGGACTTCAAGTGAGTGCTCTCTTGCACCACGAATTTTTGCTTCTTCCTTTATTCATTAAGGAGATGAGAAGTGCAGGGGGATGGAGATCAACCTTTCTCCCACTGCCTGGAGGAAAGCAAGTTAGAAGCAAAGCCCTCTTGGGCAAGGGGAGAGGGCTGCCCTGTGCCAAGGACTGCAAGGGATTGGTGGGGCTGTTCAGCACAGCTGATCCCAAATGTTGTGTGTGGGATCCTGGACAGGCTATTTATGCCATCATTGCATGCATGTCTTCCAGGAACTTGGTGGGCCAGGTGCTGAGGCCCAGTTTTCCTTCCTGCTGGGAGCTCTGTGGAGTCCCTCACTTCTGCATGGGGCACAGGAGCCTGTGTGTTTTGCACCCACCAGTTCATCTGTACTTCCTCCAGCCTCCTCATATCTAGCCTTCCCCAGGAACAGAAGGCTTAGAAACAGGGACATGTGAATCCCTGCCAAGCAGAGATCCAGCAAGTGCTATTTAATGCTTCACTTTACCCGCCCTAGCCTTCCTTCCTCCTCTGCCCTTCAGTTCCTGCTCACTGTGAAGATGTGGAGGTTATGCCGGCTGCCATCCCACACAGTTCATCCCTGCATCCCTCTCTCATGTATTGACAGGATCTGACATCCGCCCACTGAGGGCTTTCCCCTGTGGGCAGCAGAAGTGTAGAGGAGCAGCACACTGTGGTGTTCAGGCAGGAACTGGCAACAACAAAATGCAGGGGAATTCAGAATTAGGCGTCTGCAGCTCTGATTTTAGCTCTTCCTAAAAGGCGTTGCTACATTAGCTGGAACCTGCTATTTTTAGAGATGCTTTTTCATTTCACATATTTGAATATCAGCTGAGCACTGCCACTGAGAGATAAAACTACAGACTGGGGCTGCTGTTGAAAATCAGGAATCATCCTCAGATCAGCCACGAACCACACCTTCAGCTACCATCCAGCAGAGTTACACCAGCTGACAGTCTTGCTCAGAAGCCTGGCTCCAAACCCATCATATGGGCTGAGAGTTAAGGGCTGCCCATTTTGTTGGAGAGACAGCTAAGACTGCAGCCAAGATGGGCTCCTACATGCCCGGGCACCTGGGGTAAGGTGAAGGCAAAACCCCTTGTCCTCAGCCTGTTGTTGGATGAGGCTTCACTGAACCCAAGGATCAAAACCAGCTGAGCAACATTAGTATAAAATAGTAGACTGAACGAGAGAATAGGAAAATTTGCCCACTGTTGTGTGAACAGAGGATAGGTAAGAATTGAGAGAAAGGATAGACGAGGAAGAGAAAAGTTGAACACTTCTTTTTTTTTTTTTTTTTTAAACACGTTTGACCCTTCAGATGTCTTTGTGTGACTCCAATTGTCTTGTGTGATTGTTAGGTGTGTTTTTATGAGCAAAACTTGCATCATTAAACATTGTCTGAAATAGCCTGAATAAAGGCTGGTAAAAGCTTGCCATTGTCCAGTCAAACAATAAAAAGCCCAGGTGGTTGAAAAGAGATCTGTACTTACATAGACTTAAAGATGAGGCCTTATTCTGCAGAATCAAGTTCTGTTCCCAATAAACCCAAGAGGTTTTGGGAGTCAGTGTGTTACTCCGCATATCTGCTTTTTTTGAGAACAGATGATTTCACTATTGGTCCTTTCAGGAAAGGTGCTGGAGGCGTGGTGATCTGATCTCCTCTTTCTCATGGTGGTTCCTGTCATCTCCATCAGAGTCAGAGACATCAGTGCTACTGACGCGGGCTGAGAACCAAGGGCACTCTGGCTTATCTGCACAGCTTTGGTCAGGCAAGGCTTGTGGAGAGCAATGGCTCTTGGAACTTGCAAGACCAGATACTGAAAAAGTGTCGGGGAAGACACTTTGGAGCTGGCTCCCTGCCAGCGCTGCATTGCTCTTACAGGCATGTGGGTGCTCTGTGGACCTTACACCCTCACACCTGCGTCACCAGAAAGGACAGATAGCCATGAGGCCAATGTACCTGCTGCCTCTGGTTCCACCCAGCCTCTGTCTCCATGTGTGTGGCCTCTGGTAACTAGGAAACCAGGTTCCTCATTCCTTTTGTAGGCATGTGCATTGCCTCTCGTAGGACCATAGCCCGGCAAAAGCCCTCCAGAGAACGGGGGTGCCTGGAGCCATGTACCCCTTGTGTTGCCAGGGTGAAAACGACATCCTAGTGCCACACCATACTTCTGCTGCTTTTCTTTCCGGAGTGGTTGCAGATGCTGAAAAACAGAGAGATGCTCTCTTTGGGGAGCTGCCTGCAGGATTCTCACAAAGCAACCACTGGGAAGTGGAGTGGGAGGCAGAATGGCAGCCAATAATACCCGATAATACCTTGATACCAGCCCACAGTGCACCTAGACATAAACACTGGATGTATCCTCTGGTTAATTCAACAAAAACATTCCTATATGTGCTTACATGTGATCCACACCAAATCTAGGAGAGCTGGGAAGGCACAGGTCTGGAATTAGTACCTGTGGATCCTCCACTTCGGGAGATTGCTTAATAGAGGTAGCCTGGGGACCCTGACGGCTTTGAGGAATTGCTGTGTGCTGGCTGTGTTCCCAGTAGAAGGATTAGCTGCAACAAAACGACACTAGACTTATTAATTAAATTAAGATCCTTTCATTGTTTTGGGGCAGGATTTTCAAAAGTGCTCAGCCTTGCCCTAACTGTGCTCTCACCAAGGGTAGTCAGGTGTTGTATGGGCACTTTTGAGCAGAGCAAAAGCCTTTAGAGAACTAACCTTCATTCTGAAACCCTTCAGCAGGTATGATGGGAAAATGCAGCGGGTCTTGGATTCTAATGCAACTCGTGGAATATCTACAGCTGCACAGGCTCTGTCTGCTTCCCTACATGAACCAAAGTCAGTTTTTGGGCACACCTAGGCAGGAGAACCCTAGGAAACAGCAGAGGACTTAGGGTGGTCCTCAGACAGCCGCTGCTCCAGGAAGGGGACATAGGAGGGATGCTCCAGTTTTAAGATGTGCTTTAAGGACATGATACAAAATGTTCTAGAGTGCATAAGACATTAAAGATCTCTTCGTGCCTGCATCCTGTCCCTCTTCCAGTTTGCTTAATCCTGTCCTGCCTTTTTGAAATGTCACCTGCCATCTCAGTCAATGCACAGGCCCTCCTCACTTCCTATCCCAAATTGTTCCAGAGCTTTGCTATCCCCTGGTAAAGTGACACTGCAGTTTGTACTAAAGATGTGGAGTACCTTCCTTCCCTGTCATTTCTTCCATGAGCAAAAGGTCAAAGCTATCACTTCTGTGACTGGGTAGGAGGGATAGTTGTGAGTTGAGTCATCCCACATGCGCAGGGTGTCCCATAGATCCCCCATTGTCTCGAGAGGGCAGTGAAACCCAGGCCGGCAACCTCGGGCCTGATGCAGCTTTTCCAGTGCTGTTGATATTTAAGACGAATGATTATTATTTCAGAAAAGAGGTGATACCTACTCCCTCTGTTTATCAGGAAGGCTGACATTAAAAAGCCAGAGGCAACTGGGAATTTTTCCTGAACTGGGAGCAGTTTTTTCCAAATTACAGCTGAATTCTTCTCTGCCCTGCCTGCCATATCATGGCACCCCATTGAATTCACTGGTTTTCAGGGTCGAATCTGGCGTGGCAGCCTTCACACAAAGGCTATGGAGAAAACAGAGCTGCCCCCTTTTTTAAGACTCCCACAATACGGGATCTTGATGAAGTTAACAGCTGGCAAATGCAGAACGTGGAAAAGGAAATACTGCTTCAGGCAGCAGTGTCATTGTAACCCTTGGAATTCAGGGCTGCGGGAGGCTCTTGCAGATAGATGTTTTTTCAAGGACAGCAGCGCAACAAATGCGACAGTCAGTAACAAAAGCTCAGAGAGGAAAGCAAGACCCAGCAGGGGACAGGGAGGAATTACCTTTCAAGCACAGCACTGAGTGACCAGACAGGTAATTTGGGAGGTTGTCTTTCCCTAAGCATTCAGGAAATCTCTGGGAATGGGAGGCACCGCAAGATTGTCATTTTATAGTTTTGTACAATGCATCTGGTCAAAACCTGGAGAGTTTTAGTTTCCAGAGCCAAAAAGAGAACCCGGGCCAATTTTTGATCCTTTTTATGTTCTGATAGAAATTTCCATCACACATGCAACTAATCCTACGGGGTCAAACCCTCTGACAATGAATGTCTTCATATTTTAGGTTGTATCAGCTAAATATGCAACTGAATATCTAAACAGCAAAGTAAGGTTTATGTGCTTGCATTTCTTTCCATGCATTTGTCTCTCAAACTTGTCCCCTTCCCACAAGAAACTTTGAGCCCATTGACTAATGTAGCCAAAGTTTACATAGGGTAGAGATCAATTACATCCCCATCATTTTCGTGGAAAGTGATGTTTATTCAGAAGGCAGTGAGTGTCCTATGGCGTACTTACAATCAGTGCTTTTGGTGAAGACAAAACTGCAGCGTGATTTTGATGCTGTCTGTGCAGTCCTGCCTGCTGACTGGATGTGGTGGGGGTCCATCTGGCCCATGTGCAGTATGGGATCCAGCAGGGCCTCATTGCCCCGGGGCCTCTCAGGGGTTAGTGTACATGCGAGATGCTGCACAGGGGCTTGAGGTCAGGTGCGTGAGTGTGGAGGGGGAATTGAAGCATTTTGGAGGTGAGAGAGATCAAAGGGAGCTTGATGGAGGGGCTACTGCAGTGAAAAAGTATGGCCACAAGGCATTAATGTGTAGGAAACTGGATTATGTCACTGCTCAGAGTGACTTGCTTTGTTTTCTGGATAGCACAACTCTCAAAAATGTTTCCTCTGCAGGGTGGTTTGTTTCCTAACATACACAGCTCTAGGTACCAAAGGGGAATTTGTGTGAGTGCCACAATCTTTGTTCTTTGCAGCGTTATATTTAATCACAAAGACCTGATATAGATGGCAGATGTGTGGAACGAATGGGACACCATTTCAGATCACTGGTAATCTGAGTTGCTGTTACTTCACCTGTTTGAATGCCATTTTGTTGTACAGTTTAATTCTGATTTTAAAGTTGCTTCCCATCTATGTAATGCATTGCTTTCAGTAAAATTATCCCTATGTTACACCAGGGACTCAGATGCAGTATTTAGACCTTTCACTTTAAACTCATCTCAGTATAAATCGTGTATAAATTCCACTGAGTCTGTGGACTCTTGCCTTAAGTCAGTGGTTGTTTCCTACACAAAAAGTAGGCAAGAGGCATTAACTTTCTGAGTAGGGAGCATTTTATTTTCACCATAGGTAGGTGCAAATAACAGGTCGTGGCAGGCAGAAGTCAGGATCAGATCTGATGCCTTTAATAAATGCATGATTGCTGTTTTACAGGAGGCATCACACAGCACTGTACCAAGAACAAGAAATGTGCATTGAGTGTCCAAAACCTTAGATCAGCTATCTGTTGGAACTCAGTCACCAAATTATATGCTGCTGTCTTGGATAAGGGTACAGTGGGTATTTCCAGAATGCTTCAGGATCACTAGTCTCACTGGGATATGTGCATAACAGAGTTAAGTGCACAACCAGCTTGGAGGTCTTGGTAGACAGGTACTTGAGAAGTCGCAGCTCACCAGGACTCTGCTGCTTCTTGGAAATTGCAAAGAAGTTGAACTCGCAAGCTTAAAGAAAGGATGCTTCAGTTGTTGCTCTCCCTGCAAAATCTACGTATGAATACTTCGTATTTCTTTTAGTAAGTTATTTCTTGCCTGAAAAGGGAGAACTGAGCTGGATTTTGGCTGTGCCACTGTCATGTAACACAGTGGGGCTTAGAGAAAGGCTGGTTAGTCCACGTGCACAGCACGGTGCAGTGCAGCAGTCAGGGTCCTGTGACCAGTGTGCCCCAGGGATGCCCCAGTTTGTTATACCTTGCTTTGCAACAGGGGTATCTCGGTCCAGGTGCAGGTCTGCACTGGCACAGCCACACCACCTGCTGAGGGACGTGGTGTCACCTTCCTGAGAGCATGTGAGGGAGGGAGGGGAGGATGAAGGCAGCCCTTCGAGCCTGTAAGCCATTGCTGCACGCTGTGGATCACGCCACTGGTCTGAGAGACACCAAAAGCAATGCACACAGCACTTAAATGCCTTAAACATGGCTCATGTTGAGTGCTCTGCTGTGCATCCCAGCAGCATGAGATTTGCCAGGTAGCCTGCAATTGTATAAAATTTAGTTTTTTGTAGAAACCAGATAGAAATGGGTAATTACTCACAGAAGGTGGTCATAATTGCCTCAACTAACAAGTAAGGGCAGAAACTGTTGCCTTTAGCCCCACTTTAAAAGGACAAAGCAAAGAGCACTTGGCAGCAGGAATTTCCCATAAGGAAGAGGTGTTTGGTATTTGACAGGGTAATTGAATGTTTAGAGGAACAGGCTGACATGAAAATACACTTTCTTTTGTGTGGCTCAGGAAGACCAATCTTTGACAGCAGCTGAAGACGCAGGACGGAGGACTGTCAGGAGCCAGACAAAGAATGCGGTGTAGACAAAGTTCTCATTTGTCTTTTGGGTGCCACAGCTTCCCAAGGGGCTGCGACATCCACCTGGAGTTGCCTGGAAAAGATGTCCAGGGCTCAGAATATGTGGCTTTTTAAATCTTTTTAAATACTGATGTCCCTTTGCATAATGTTCCCTCCCAGCCTGCATCCATTATGTCCCATCCAATAGTCTTTGTTTTGAGCGGTTTAGTGCTGCTGAGCAATGAGATGTCCTGTGTCCTTTCCTTCACATGATCTCCAAAGGGCCTTGCCATTCATTGTGCAGCCACCCTCACTGTTAGTAGAGCACAGAGTGAAAGAAGCACGTGGGACAGGAGAAGGGGACTTTTGCTGGCAGGACTGATAGGGAGCTGGCAGAGGAGGCCTCCCTCAGGCCACCAAGGGAGTGGTGGGTCTGGCCTCTTCAGGACACTCCTGTTCCCTTCAGGCAAGAAAGAAAATTTTGAAATGGGGGACTTTTAAATAATGGTCTTGCCCCACTCCCTGCTCCCCTCCTCTCTCAGTACCCCCTCATCTAATATCCTGCGGATTAAGGATACAGCATTTAGATAAAACGCCCCAAATTTGTCTCTTTGCAGCAGGTCTTTCAAATGTTCCACCTCCTCACAGCTCAGACAGTTCAGGGTATTTACATAAAGGGTCCACTAGCCGTGGAGAGAGGTTATTTCTTGCCATCCTGCTTTTGTTTTGAGTTTCGCATGGACGGGGACTGTGTTGTCAACCCATTAATTGTCACAAAGTTAATGGCTTGGATCTACAGGCCACAGGCTTAAATTTCTGGGCATGAGATTTACTGCAGACTATCACATGAGGATACTGTGACAATCTAGTTGAGGTTTAAGAAGAGCAATCCTATTAGCTTGAATTGCCGATAGGGATCAAAGCTCTCTTTCCTCTTACACAAATGCCTTGGAAGCAAACTGATCACTGTCCAGGTCTATCAGACCATGAAACTAGATTAGCAAACTGGTGCCTCTGTGGCCAAACGACAGAGCAGCTGAGAGGCTGCCGTACATGGAGGAAGGGAGAGAGAGGTGGGGAGATTATGCAAATATGTGGCAAATAACTCACTTTATGGGATATAATTAAATAAAAGTGAAGGTACGACAGCACTACCAGCTGAATACAAACTCGCTTTCACTGTAGCAAAGGACACATTCAATGTCATGGCCAGGAGAACCACCTCAGGAATGAACAACATCCAAAAATTTGTCTTCATAGCTACAAGCTTGTTTAAAGTGCTGGGACACCTTTTTGTGGTGCACAAGGAGAAGAATGTAGACCCTTTCCTGCCAGGTTTGTGCCATACACATTTGGAAACAGCTGGCCTTTTATTAGAGTTCAGGAAATAAACTGAGCTGGAGAGAGGAGAAATAATGGTGATTGATGGTTATACGGTTGGTACTAGCCACATCACTAATATGACTCTAGTGGTCTGAATTATTGTTAGGGCTGTGGGAACAGGGCTTCCTGGTGCTGTGCAAGCAAAACAAGCCATGGGTTCTGTGCCAGCAAATATTCTTGTTTAGTCCCACACACCTTGAGGGATGCTTCAAGCTGACAGCTGGCTGTGGCTTATGTAGAAAAAATGATGACTTGCATCCCCTTGGGGTGGGACAGGTAGCTGGCATTCAGCTCTCCTGCCTCTGGCTTAAAACTGATTTACAAAAGATCCCAAGACAGAATTTAGTCCTATGACAAATTAAGTGTATCATAAGGGGCAAAAGCCCTGTGTCTCCTCTCTGAGGAAAAGTCTGGGGCAAATTGTCCTGCTGGCCCTCCCACCTACTGGGATTGAAGTAGGTCATAGGTTTGGCAAAGACCTAACAGGCTTCAGTTAGGTCAGACAGCTAGCACCACTTGGTCCCAAGTAATGCCAATTTTTTGATAACTGTCCATGTTGACAGGTAGTGTTCGGGTATCTATGTACAATTAGCCAAGCTGTATGCATTTCATTTGTTGGGTAGATGCTCTGAGGTTAAAATCAACCCTGACCACGTTGTATTGAGAAGTAGGATAGTCCTGGTGAATACCAGCAGAGTATTCTCAAGATGTCTGTACTTCACTCTGCAAGGCAGAAGTTTGCCCTGTCCTCCTTATTATTCCTTCTTGCAAACTTACCATAGACTACAGATTTTCATAAATACTTCAGCTCTTCTTAGTCTTTCAAAATCACTGTCTTTGCATTGAAACATACAGAACATGCTTTAAAATGGGTGAAAAGTCTTCAACAGCTTTAGTCCCTTGAATCAGCCGAGCTGTGTGATTGACAGATCACAGGCATTTCTCCTTGGCAAGACAGTTTGCTTACTTGATAATTCACCAGAGCTGGAATTTCCTTTCCTCACAGGTCTCACCCACAGCCCAGCCTTGCAGCCACAGCATGTGCTGTTAGCAAAGGGAACTTTGCTCCTCATTTTGCTTCTGCCTTTTTGTTGTTTCTTACTGTGAGCCAAGAATATGAACTCTTTAGTACACACAAAAATGGGGGAGGTACTCCAAAGAAACTACACGTAAAAGTTGGCAGCCAAGGCAACCACATGTAGAATTAATAGTCAATACCTTCTACACAACCAAAGCAGTATTTATTGATTACATCTTATATGACAAGTCCCCAAGTAGTATTACCAAGATTTTCCAGTACAGTAGTTGTTAGCCTGTTTTTCTCTCCCCTGTTTTATTTTGATTTGCTTCTGATCTAATCGTGACTGGAAGTAAGCCGTATTCACAGCTCTGGCAGCAATTCCTGCCCACAAGTTTTGGGAAGTTCACACTGTAATCTCAACATGGATTTGCCATTGACGGTCTTGCCTTGAAAATGATCTGAACTGGAACCCAAAATTTGGATGCCACATTACGCTGGTTAAAAGCAGGTTTTGATTTTAATGCTAATCCAAATCTATATTTCAGGACTTGACAAGAAAGAAACAAGTAGTAGTAAATAGTATTTGAAAAAAAGCAGGAACAATAACAACACCAATAAAAGCAATAAGACCAATCATATCCATGCATTAGAGCTCCTATGCTCATAAAGAATGCATTTATGAGTGCTTTTAAAACTCTGCACACAGGGATCCTTCATCTAAAATTGTTGCACATGCACTTTTGGTGTGCAACACAGCAACAGCAGGATTCCAGTGCAATCTTTAGGGGAAAAGCGAAAAAATAACGTCAAATAGTGTCACAATTGAAACAGAGGGGAACATTCAAGCAAGGTACAATTAACCCAGCTGGAATTTGGTCAGGATATCCAGGTTAACACCTCATTCAGTTAGTGAGCTGTGTAGTAAATTGTTGAATATTGTTGTTTAAAAGTCAAATAATTTACTGAGCTCTTTTCATGTGTGGAATATACAAGAAGGTCAACTGCCTTTTTAACATCTGGTAGCAGAACCCTGGTGATTTACCTGCACTCTGGTGATTGTAGATAGCCAAGTGATGGATGACTTTGCTAGAAAGCTGGCTCTGTTAACTCATACAAGCCCACAAGGAGCCTGATAACTCTGCTTTGTGGAAACATTAAAGGCTTTGTCTGCAGCTTGTGTAGATTGACAAAGCACTGTAGATGTCAGTGGGACTCTGCTGATTTATATGTGCTTTGGACATATCTCTAAACCAGAAGGCCATTCATTACTCCTTCTTGCTTGGAAAAAAAAAAAAAGGAAAATAAGAAAAATAGACAGTACCTTCATTAACGACTTACTTATTAGAAAACATTTTACTCAGATTTTCCAAATACTGTTCAAATCAAATCTAGGATTTGGACATAGCCTGGATGAGGAGAAGACTGGATGAGATGATGCCACGCTTACCTTAATTGCTTTGCTGCCCGACACCGGTGTCTGTAGGAAAGCCAACAGGAAAATTACAGAAACAGCAAGCAGAGCAGTGGATGGTCTTAAGGAGGATCAGAAAACTGATTAGGGGCTAAATCTCCCCTCAGCCTAATGAACCGTGCGCAGGGGAGAGACTGCCCGCATCTCCCCATCCCTTTCTGGCTTCCTACATCTCATGTCAGTTTAAGCACAGCCTAACCACACCAGTTGTAGAGCTGACCTTCCTCTCTTATAGAGGTCTCTCTTTGATCAGCATATCTGTATTCTGAGAGACTCTGAGCACACTGCGTTGGCCGACAAAACCTAGTTTTTCAGTCTTGCTGGCGAGAGGAAGCTAATATGGTTAGGGAAAAGGAAGGTGAGTTCACTCTGTTTTCTGCCTTATCAGCAGAACTGTCAGTCTGCAGTCACAGCATGGAAGCTGATGGAAACCGAAGACAGAAAGAGCATAGCATTGCTTGATTTCTTCCCTATCCATAGGCTGAACCTGTAGGGATGGCAATTAGAAAATTCATCTTATGGCTTAAAATTTTTGCTTCAGTTCCATGCCAGACTTCAGCAAGCACAGCACCCAAGTGTAGTTCTCCACTGCGGCTGACTTGGAGGCAGCGTGGAGGGGATGAGCGTCCAACAGAGCAAGGGCAATAGGTTTACTGCGTGATCCCCCTCCAGATTGCTCTTGTTCTCCACATATCTCAGGATTACCAGAGGATGCTCAGCCTCCACTGATTTACTGTCTTGGCAAATATCAGGCGGAGCACAATCTATGCTGTATGTTGCAAGGAAGCTCACGGTGGATGAATGAGGGCAATGTTTGCAGTCAGGACTTTCCTTTACAAACACTGAATCATGCTGTTGTGAAACCGGGACCGAGTGATGAATGACTCACTGTTGGCAGCACACACTGCCTTATCAGTGGGCTCTGTTCAGGGGATGTGGGGGCTGGTGTTTGATATCATCTCTGAGATCCCAGCTCCCCGCATGCTAATGAGTAATGCACACTGTGGCCTGTATTGATCTGTGATTTGGTTATTCACGAGGCTCTGCACAAAGACACCCGCATTGCTGGAAGTCCTGTTATTCTCCAACACAAAGATGTTGCTTTGGGGATGTTTAAAAACATCTCTCTTGTTTGGCTGTGATGTTTTCAGCTTGGGTCTCTTTTATTTGAGGATTTTTTTCCAGTATGAATGCTTTGTAGTAATAAAATGCAAAACTTCTTCGGTAAGAGACAGAATAAGCATGCTTAGATGACTCAGAGAAATGAGAATGAGATCGAGATCCTCGGGCCAGTGGTTCAAAGTCAGTGCCTGCTGGTTATGAGGTAAAGGACACATCCCCTATTTGAGTGCAGGTGATTATATCACGTGACCCAATGCAGAGGCTGGAGAGGACCTGCCTGTTGGTAGGGCTGGAAATGGGTACACTGCCAGGCTCAAAAAATGGAGAGGGAAAAATGTTCTTTTCAGTGAAAGGGCATCAAGCTGCTTGTTCTGCGACTGTTTCTAAGCTATGGAGCTGATTAACTTCCCAAAGACTCCCTTCAGGATGTGAGGAAAGGGTCTACATCTTGAGATAGACAGGGTTGAGAATGGTCTTGCAGGAGGTCTCCATACTTAATTTGAGGTGATAAGAATCCCTACTAAACCAGCACTGCACCCACTTTTTACTGAGACTCAGCACAAGGGCTGAAGTCCCAGAAAGTTTATAGAGTGATGTGTCCTCTCAAGGCAAAAGGAGGTGCTCACAGATGAACAATGAAGCATAGGGAAGGTTGGCCTGCCTCTGCCAACTCTCTGGGATTAAACAGGACACTTCACTCACCAGTTGCTGCTGCTGGGTCGGAAAGCACCAGATCCCAAGCTCACTGCAAGGCTCCCACTAACTTAGGCAGGCTACAAATCAGGCTGTGAATAAGCACCACGTTTGCTCAAATAGACTGAATGGAATTTGAAAGATGGGAGATAAGAGCTCTTCCCAGGACAGGGCAGAAACAGCCAGCCTGGTTTCCTTCACAGAGAAGTCCTGCACTAAAAAGGCTCAGCATTTGCCCCAAGGATGAGCAAGGCAAACACATGGGAGTACCTTTATGCAATGACAAAGGTTAGAGTATCATTACAGACCAAGCTGTAGGGACGTGACAATCCCGTCTTTCCATCAAACAGCTGCAAGTTGGTTTGAGAGGGACAAGCCTTACTTTTCAACAAACAATGTAGCTTAATTAATCAAAGAGAAGACATATGCACTCAAACTCCGAAGCAGTTTTCCTCTGACAGCAGTCCCCTCCCTGTGAGCCTGTGTCGTGCGGTAGCATAAGTGTGGGCTACACCACACTTAAGACTGAGTAAACAGTATGATTTCAAAAGCAACCGGGAAAAGGAGCATGGAAATTGAACGAAGCCCAGAAATATGTTCTGAATCCCCACCCCAATCACACTGTGGGAGGAACTTGGCATTGCCATAAATAAAAATGCACGTTAAAAACCTTTCTAAAGTTTCTGCAGAGCATCCCCATGGGGCCCAAGATGGCTGTTGATAGCCAAGAATGCATTACACTGAAGGATCACAAGCTCTGGAAAATCCTATCAAATTTTATGGAAAATGATAACATTCCTGCCAGCTTAATGAACCATCACTTCAAGGCTCTCAGGAGCGGTACACCCACTACTGAAATATATGGATGCTGCATGCAACCTTGCAGAAGAGATAAAACCCTCCAGCAGTCCTGTGGCCTTAGCCAAGCTAAACTATGTTCCGTCTCCGACAGCCACGCAGCAATATTCACTCCTGACATGTTCCTATAAATATTCTGGACCTCTACAGAAACCTACTGGCTTCAGCCCCAGCTTGCTCTGTAGGGTTTTCCTGAAAGGCTTTATGGCTTTACTAATAAGGTAGGCCCCAGATTAACCCCCATTCTCAGATTTTTCCTTTAAAAAGCCCCCGCAATCAGCTTGGGAAAGCAGGCAGCAAAGTAATGGCTATCTCAAAACCTCCACGCTGCACAGAGGTCTCTGCCCAAACCATGGGCTCATTTGTTTTCCTCACGGATGTGAAGGCTCTGGGAAGGGGAACTTTGGCACGGAGCTGTTTTGGGAAGAGGTGAACGTGGTTGTGAAGCCAGGCAGCTCAGGAGACGTGTGGAGTGGGCGCACGACCTGACAAAGGCAGACATCTGAGCAAGCACAGTGTGTGGCCCTGGGAAGAGCCCAGAGAGAGGGGCCTTTTGGGTGGGGGGCTTGGCCAAAACAGCAGGGGAAGCTGGGAACAGAGAAATCCTCTCCTGTGACTTGACTCCTGCTGTGTAACACAGGACTTTGTCTGTCCTTTGTAAATAAACAAAGCTGCTTGCAAAAAACTACCTAAGCCCTGCACTGACTTTTCTCCCTGACTGGAACTACCTACAAGCTTGTGGATTTTAGACAGCCCCACGGGTGGAAAAGGAATAGCAGGGTTTTGTGTAGACAGACAACCTAGCAATACATGAAAGACATGTATTTAAGGGATATGTGGCAGAAGTGAGAAGAAGACACAGATGGCAGCAGGGGTGATATTTAGTAGAATTCGTGAGATCCTCTTCCTTCTCGAAGAAATGGTATCTGATGTAGATAAATGCAAATAGGATTTTCCCCAGTTCCAATTCCTGACTGTAAGTACAGGCGAATTCTTCTGCCGCCTCATTTTCTTGTGTGTACGCACCGAGTTAATGGGGAAGTGTTTGTCCTTCAAGTAGCTGGGAGGTGGGTTACCACTGGCTTCCTTAATCCAGGTACCTTGTTATCTTAATTAAAAGCCAAAATCAGCTTTGATCTCCCTACTTCATTGCATAACCAGTTTCATTTACTATTGTTTAAGCTCAGTTTGCTTTCCATGATGAAAAGAATTTGTATTTCACACTGAGCAGGAAGTCCTACTTAAATGTTTCCTGGTTTTGATCTCCTTAAAGGGAATTAAATTATGTTCCTGGTTAAAAAAAAAATGCATGGCAAACAGATTACCAAGTCACCAGACCTGCCAACCATGAGCCAACAGGGCAGCAGGCTGGACACCAGCAGGGTGAAGGTGCTCCATTCTCTTGCTTTAAATGTAAAAAGGACTGTGGAGATGGTTCAAATCTGATTTTTGACCCCCTTTCCTCGTAGTTTTTTCTGCCTTTCCAGTCTGGCGTCTCGCATCAGTCCAACCGGACCTTTACACCTTCTCGCCCCGCTGTTCCTTGTGCAGGGAACACAAGCGGGGTTAGGGACAACTGCTCTGGCCACTAGATGGGGTGCGGGAAACCGCAACCCCTCCTTCCTTCCTCCTGGCAAAACGATTCTCAGGGGACTCTTTCCACTCCTTTGGTTGCTGTAGCACCGAAGATGTTGGGAACGACCAGGCTGGAGCAGCCCAAGAGCTACTGCCCACCTTTTCTCCAAAGACAACTCTGGTGTGTACCCGACCTGCCCGGACCCTCCTCAGTGCTGGCACGCCTGGAAGCTGTGCTGCAGAGCTCTGATCTGGCCAGAAAGGATGTCCCACCACCTTGCTGTCCTCCTGCACGTGCAGAGCACCAGGCTCTGTTGGCCGCCATGCCCTGCTGGCACAGCCAGGTTCCTGACGAAATCTGTGTTAAGACGACCTGCTGCTTTCTGCAGGGGTCTGAAGGGAGCAAGTGAGTTTGCTCCTGATGACGCAGGAAAAAGCTTTCTAGGTTGCTGAGTGGCATTTTAGATCATTTAAGAACATTGATCTTTGCCCTGCTCTCCAAACATGCTCCAGACTGTATCCCAGAGCTTATGTTTCATTTTGCATGGGGTCTGGGGAGATTTACTTGTTGCCAGGTAGCCACACTCACAGCATGGCAAAGCCCAGTAAAGTGAATGGGACTAACATATTTTCTCACTATGCATACTATATAAATCCAAGGAACTAGCTGCCACATAAAGCACTCAGCTGCCTGTTTTGGACAGCAGAGGGGATCAAATTGCTTTAATTCTCTTCCCTCTTTGCCCTGAGGCAGGTAAGAATCAGCTTTTGTGGCTCTGGGAGATGCCTCTGGTTTCCTGCTGCTGCCTGGCAAGAGCTTTTGGCATTTGTGGGGGTGACCCAGGAAACCCCGGTGCAGGGGGAAGGGAAGCTGAGCTCTCGGGGTCTGAAGTGTTCTTGCTTCTCATCTTACCACTCAAAGGAAGCAGGAAAGAAAATGTTGACACATTTTCCCCGCCAGTTGCCCTACATAAAACCAGTTATCTTCTTAAATGGTTACAGAGAGGCCGAAGTTCGCAATGCATTGTCTCCAAGTTAATCCTCTGCGTCTCCATCGATCGGTGTCACGGGAGTTAACAAGAAGCCAGAAAGAGACAGCAGGTAAAATTTAGCCACTTAAAAAGGAAGTCAAACAAATGTCTCTTTTGAGTGTGCTATAATTTTACAGGGTTTGCTTCCTTTATACCCTCCCCTGCCTAGTATGTGATAATCTTTGCCTGCTGTTCCCTCTTTTATCCCATCAGCAGCTTGGCCCTCGCAGTTTTCCCCAAAAGGGCTTTGCTTGTGCTTGTACATTTTATTATCTTTCTTCACTGCAAACCTTCCCATTTCCATGCTGTTTAACATGCAGTTGGAACAGCAGCACTCCTGAAGAAGCTGTGGCATGCCAGTGCCCTTGGAGATGCTCTGGGTCGCATGGTGAGCCTCCTGAGATGTATTGGTGCATGACTGAGCTTTAGTGGGCTAACAGAGCCCCAGACCCATTAATGGAACAAGTTCTTCCCTAAATCGCTGCCTGATATTGCAGGCTGTTTGACCTCGAGACAATTAACAGGGAGTAACAAGGTGAAAACAGTGTCTTGGGTGACCCTGGGCAGTGTCCAAGCCACAGGTTAGTCCTGTCTTAGCCCTCACTCTGACTGGTGTGGCCCACTCCCTGCCTTATTCTAATGAGACCCTGCAAGTCCTAAGGCCCCGTGCAATTGCCCTGAGAGCTGGTCCCTGAAACCAGCCCTAAGCACAATTCGGAGTAGGACTGGGCCCTTAGGGGCAAACACTTGGCTACTGTCTCCCTCCTGTGATGAATTCAGATGATGTGACTGCGTGCTTTAATCTCCTGAGAGGAGTAGAGTCCAGCATGCCTGAAAGAGTGAGTTTTTGGCTAAAGGGGGCAGGAAAGGCAAGAGCACATACAGCAATTATGTCTGCATGTACAGCCTACACAAATGCTACGGGCCAGCTGGACAAGACTGCACGCAAATAAGAAATTTACACAGATATCTACCTGGCTCACAGACTCAGACAAGTATCTGCACGTACGAGTTCATGTGTATACAGCAGACCCATTCCAAGCCAAACACAAATTATTCCACTAACTCCAATGGGACAAAATTTGTTTGTGCAGTTTCAGAGGCCAATCTGAAAACTTGGAAAGAATATTTTCCAGGCATTTGACCAGTTTCTGGGTAATCTGAAAAACGGTATCTTTTACAGAGATTTATATAGCTATAGACCCACCCTCACACATGCACACGTATGTATATGATAGCTTTTAGCTTGCTGTTTTATTTGTTTTAGCCTCATCTTACTCTAATTCTAAACTGACTCTGGAATGTGAGGATTAAGGGAAGTTAACCTGAGTTTCTCAGAGTAGAGTTTTTGGCCTACAAAATGAATAGGAGCGGTTTTTGGGGAAGGGAGGATGCGTTTTGCTTCCTACATACACTTAGAATCAGCAGTCTTTAGTTCTACTTAAATGTAAAGGAAACGTTAGCAAGGAGGGAAGTGCCTTGCATTTTTTTGAAGTCTATTATTAAAATATAACAAAAATCAGGCAAAAGTTTGCATTGCGACCCATTGAAAGATCCACGTCTTTTGGACTGCTCTTGGCAGGAAAAAGTAATTTCTTCCATATGGTTGGGGTAACTCCATCGTGCGAGGGCTGCTGAAGTGGTGGCTCACATTCTTTGTGTTTGTTTTCTTGTGGGATGGCAAACTGCCCGGCACCTGAAGGCAGCTCACCGCAGCACCGTCACTCGGGGGCTGGAGCGTGTGGCTGCTGCCAGTAACTCTCCTGTTGCCACCTAAACCATGGAGTGAAAGGGCATCCGAGTGGCTGCTTGCAGGATGCAAGGCGGCCATCCTCACTTCCCACAAGGCTCCTGTGCCCTTGGGTTGGCAATGTGTGTGTGCCCGGGTGGGATGCTCTCGGTGTTGCGGATATCAGGTTTTTTCTCTGCACCCTAATCTGGCTGGCCTGTGCTCTCCCGTAATGGAAAACAGCAGAGGTCCTTTGAAGCAGGGCAGATTTTCATCAGCAAGGAGGCTGCCCTCCCAAGGTAATGTGGCAATATCCCAGCCATCAAAGGGTCCATATGGGCACGTGGTTTACCTTTCTCACCTCACCTCCAGTTATCAAAGCAAGCAGGACATGACAGCACTGTGCACTCTTGTTGGAAATACCAGAATAAAATCAAGGCTTCTGGAGACAGCTCCTCAAAAGGGAGATTTGAAAGAGCTTGTGTGCTCCCCTCCAGATGATTTTATCTCTGACTCACCACATGAAAACGAAAGATACCATCGGAAAGAATCCTTCCTTCTTTCCATGTGCTGTTTGCTTGTTTGTTTCTCTGTAAATGGGGTTAGGTTAGGGTTAGGGTTGGCCTGGTAACGGAGGCCACTGTGCTCCACAGAGTCCCCTCCCCTTGCCCAAGAGCATGAAAAAGGTAAATTTAGCTCTTTGCTCATCCTTCTATTTATCTGTTAGAGCTAACACAGTCATCTTGACTCAAAAGCTGAGATATTAAATAAATTGATTGTAGGAAGAAAGCATGTCTTAATGGATTGACCAGCGACTTATAGGTCAGGCATTGAACTTCCAGCTGTGGCTGCTCTTGGCTGACAGTTACCACCCTCTGACACGGCTTTTGGGAGCTGAAAAAGCCCTGCTGAGCACGGCAACACGCGGGCACGGTGTTGAACACAGGGCAGTCTGCCGGCCTCAGTGCTGCTGCCCCCGACTGATGAGCCAGAGCCCAGCAAAGCTCCATGCCAGGGCAGTCGGTTGTTGGAGCTAAAGCAGTGAAAATAGGAAGGGAGAAGCGTATGAGAAAGAGCTTTAAAAAATGAAATAGCTTTAAAGACCTCTTATCAGGGGGTTGATTAAAAAAAAAAAAGAATATATATTGGGTGAGTTCAAATCAATAAAAGTACTGGAAAGGGTGCTTTCCTTTCCCCCTCGCTTTTGGGTTTATTTCCCTCTTTTTAGTTCCCCCAGCTCTCTCTGGCAGAGTGGAAAAATAGGTAAGTGACACAAGGAGAAAAAGAAGGCACAAAGGATGCAAAATAAGAAGTTTTTAATGGGAGAAAGTACCCAAAAACTGGGGAGAGGGTTTACCCAGAAACTGTTGTTTTAAAATAAGCACCATTTTTAATGGGAAAAAAAAGACAAAGAAATAAAAACCCCACTTATAACAAATAGTTGTAGCCACAAAATGAGATAGCAGAGCTGCGGTTTGGCTTTACTTAAAGCCTTTTATGCCCAGAAGCACATTCCTGGGGGTGACAAGGAGGAATTCTTGGCCCAGAGGCATTTGAACTTACCTGAGGAAGTCAGAGCTGGTGGGGGGGAGAGTTGCTGGATTAACATGAAGTTGTGAACACTGAGTCTTTCATACGTGCACCAAGGGCTTCAGAAGTGCACTCAGCAAGACTGCAGGAACTCGGGGGATGCTGTTCTTAATGCAGTGTCATAATACAAGCACTGATTTTCAGGCAGCAAATGCACGAGAACGATGGGGAAGGTCTGCGACCCTTCTCCTGAGAGGCAACCAAGCAGTGCTGGATGCCTGCATCCACTTGGAGCATGGAGAGGATTTGGTGACCTCCTCCGGGCAGAATGACAGATAATCTCCTTCAGCCCAAGGAGAGCCACTGCTAAGTCTCACTGTCACAGCATGCCACCGAGCCATTGGCAGCCCATCCTGCTGGTAGCAGAGCTATACAATGGCCAGTTCATTACTGTAGCAAAAATGTCTTACAAAAGCTAGAGCCAAATAAATTAAAGCATTAGGATCTCATTTTCTACAGCATTAACACTATGATGAATGTGAAATCTAATCCCTGCTGGCATCATCAATACCAAAGACGACAGTGCTATGTGTCAAGCGGTGTTGTCAGAGTCCCTCAGGAATTGTATGCAGTGACCAGAAAACCTTGTGTCTCTTTCCCTCTCCTCACCAGATGTCTCTGCTTACAGGAGGCCACCTCATTTCCCACCAGTGAAGGTCCAGCAGTACAATGGCAGGCACATGCTGAGGAAGAAAGCAAAGATTTTTCTTCAAAATTATTTTGGGAGTGAGCTGTTACTTGGAAGCAGAGAGAGAAGCTCGTGTTAGAATAGCTGCTCCAAGAACAGTAACTCTGCCTGGATGAATTTATAATAGCCACTTTAACTGGTGCCAGGAAGACACTGAACTTCCAGTGAGTCATTTTTCCAGAGCCGTGAATAGGTTAGGATGAACTTCAGGTATGTGCTTTGTCTTTTATGATATAACAACCACAGTGAAGTTTTGAATCCCTCCAGTTTTACCCACAGGGAGTGGCTCTGCCCATCTTTCTTGGGTGTTTTTACTTGAAACTTTCTGTAATTCTGCACAGAAAAGGCTAAGAGATGTTATCTGGAGGAGCAGTGGGTTTGGGTTTTCTGTCTCTCAACACCTCCATGCCCAAATTCCACGCTGATCTAAGGAAAAGCCTTGTCATTGACATGGGTTAGGGGCATTGGACAGCTTCAAGGAGTTGAACCTGCAGAACTGTAGATGCTACGGAGTCTAATGGCCAGGTTTGCTGCATATATCAAAGCCTTCTTGCAATCCTTTTTTCTGCCTAGAAATTCTCCCGTACAGGTGTACTCTGTGGCTCCAGATCTTCTCCTGTCTTTATGCCTTTCCCCATGTGCTTCCTTCAGCTCAAAGTTACCCTTTTCTCCACGTCAAGGAGAAACTTGTCTTAAGGCGCACCCCAATTTCCTTTACTTCCCTTTGCTTTTTGGAGCCTTACTTTTTATTCCTGTTCTATCACTCCTCTTTTCTTTCTCTTTCAGGGACACAAAGTTTCAGGCAATGCTTGATTTGTTGGGTATTGTCTGGGACGTGCGGTCCACCACCACCTGATAGCTTTGGAGGTGGCTGTGCCCGTTTGCTCTTATGCTTCTGTTACATCCTCTGGGCTTTGTTAAATGTCACCAAAACCTGTGCAGGGAGGGGGGAGTAGAGCAGCCCCTGAAACTCTGGAAGCAGTGTGTCAAAATGAGTCAAAGCTGTGCTTTAATAGCCAAACAGTACTGCCTAACTGAGCATAATATTTTGCAAACTCTGACAAGCAGACCTTTGTGGTAGCAAAAATCCCACTGCTTTTGCTGAGCTAGGAGGTCTCATCTCATGTCAGGCCTTCTTGTCACGTGCTCTAAGAAATGGGAACTAGCAAACTGGCTTAGATAAAGCAAGAACTGCTTTTAAAATGAAGCTTTGTTGCGGCCCAAAGATTTTTTCCTAATTAGCTTTGGAAAAGCTACTCTTAACTTTCATTGCTTTTTCTGGTTTCCTACACCTGCAGCTTTGCTGTGCATCCTGAAGGATAAGGATCAAACTATCAGCAGCAGGGTGCTGCTTGTTACAATTCAGGCCTGCCCCAGCAAAGGTGGGAAGGAAACTATTTGATAGAAACACATTTTTGGTGTAGCTCTTGTGCCCGTGGTTTAGCCTTTGGGCTTGGGCGTGTCCTTCTGGGTGGAGCTTCCAGACTTTCCTGGGTCACTAAGGTGGTGCACACCAGCAACTGGAGACCATCAGCACTTGGAAGCAAGGATGAAGAGATAATCTTCAACTCCCTGTTGCTGCCCTGGTTTGCCCATATTTCATGGCCTATCTCCAGCTGATCTGTGCATTCCTGGTGGCATACCTCCCTGAAAAAGTATCCCTTTGTTTGTGTTGTGCTACACTTCTGAGGAGGAGCCTCCTTGCTTACTGAGAGCAGCATCTGCAGCCTGGCAGAGGGAAGACACACGCTGTGCTTTCCCCTCCACCCTGTTTGGGCCATTCCTGGGCTCCTGCCATCACCCAGAAGGAAAGGGCACGATGTGCTCTGCCAGCACAGGGGCCAGGCTGCTGGCAGCCAGGACTGGCAGCCGAAGGAGAGGCGTCACATCGTCGCAGGGACTGTAAATACACCACACATCTTTTTATTGTTGTGTCATAATCACAATGTTCCTTTAATGTAGTTTGTTTAACTGGATGACTTCAGTGCTAAAAATAAGTGGATCTTGCTGTTTCCAGGACAACCACTATCCCAACGGCTTATCTCGGCGCCTCTCCTCTGTCAAAAGGATGTTCTAAACAGAGCTGGCCATGAATATTAAAAATGAAGCATGCACACAATAAAGCATTCCCTGGGAAGAGCCCCATGTTTTAATGCTATACGTTATGCTAATAGGACAGTTGCCTCTCAGAGAGGTGCTTAATTCAAAAGCGACACAGTGTGGGGTGAGATTGCAAGTAAGCAGGAATGTAAAGTGCATTTCTTTATTCTATTTTCTTTTCTTTTCATTTTTTTTTTTAATTCAATCTCTCTCTGGTGCTTGGAGTGGCTCACTAGGCAGCACTTTCTGCCTCTAGCCCAGAAATCCATAAATTGAAACCTTGCATGTGTGTTGTGAGCCCACACAGTGAGATGGCTGCAGGGGGACAGAGAGCTGTTGCCTGGCAGGTGGCACCTGGTGGCAGGGACAGCCTGGCTGCCTCGGTGGGCATGAGAGTGCTGGTGCCTCTTACACCGAGCCAGGGAAGAAACAGCTTGCACAAGCGATGCCTGGCTTTTCTGGAACTGAAATTCAGCTGCTCTTCCCAACAGGAGTAGAGATGAATTGCTCATTTGGAGGAGTCAGGGAGATTTAGAAAGCCCTCCTAGCAAGGAAATGGTTGCATTATTGCATGTCTGCATTCCTCCAGCTTTTTATTCTCTATTCCCTTTTTCTTCCTCCTTCCCTCTCAAACAAAGAAAAAAGCCTTTAAGAAAAAATCAGAAGAAGCCTTAGGAAATCAAAGGGGTCATTTTTAAACTCTGTATCTGGACAGAAAGGAGGAGATAATTTAGGCAGTAGGATTGGTTTTCAAGTACAGGCTGAGTGGAGGCTGACTACTGAGTGGTAGCACTCCTGCAAGAACTGGTGAGACCCATGTCCAGATCATGTGTTTTGAGTGAAGCAATTGGCTCGCTATTAATCAGACTGTTTGATTCCATGATTTGCTATTAATCAAAATGTTTGATTCCATGATTACAAAGAAATGTTCAGTGTTACTGGTGCAGTACAGCAAAGCCTTATACAAAGACAGCCACCTCAGCAAATGCAGCCTCATTTCCTCCAACAGTATTTGCTGAAAGAAAATAGTAAATTAGTTTAACAATATTGCCTATTTATTTCTATCTCTTCATTTATATTTTTAACAAAACTTTCTATTTGCCCGCAGGCACATTTGTGCAGTAATTGGCATGAGAGCAGTGAGCTGGACCCTCAGATGTTATACACTGACTAGGTTTCACTGCCCAGAATTTAATTTTAATCAGATGACGATCAGGCCCGTTGTTAGGAGACCTTCTGAAAACCGTCAGTTGTTTATGAGAGCTGACAGCAAATACAACTGTTCAATCCTTATGCACTGAACCTAGAAATTTTCAAGGTGACTGACTTGGCTGCAGGACAGCTGCCATTTTATGAAGTTAGTACAGAAGGCTTCAGAAAAGAAGTGGATCCTGAGCTCCCACTGAGACTTATTGTCTACTTCTTAATGTTTTGTTGTTTTTATTTTTGCTCTCAAAAGTGATTCTGACTCCCTATGGATATTTAGTTTTCTTCATGTAAACAACGTAGCAAAAATACCTGCCCTCCTTTGGTCTCAAAATTTGGACTGCGAATCTCATCTAAGCAGAGTGACTGAATTTTTCTGATGCCTTTCAGATTTGTACTTCTAGCCCCAACCAGAGATCAAGAAGTGAAGGTATGTGAAAAATAATGTTACCTGGATGCTTTAAAATGTCAGAAAAGGCAAATTCCAGGGAGGTGCAAAGTCCTCTGGAGGTAATGCATATCTCAGCTCACTGAAAATATCTTACCTTGGCAGGTTGTGTCATGTCAGAGTAAATAATGCTGAAATGCATTAAAGAATCTGAAGACTGGATCTATCTTCAATAAGGAAGATCTGTATCACACCACTATTCCCTTTTATCTGTGTTGCTGCAGTAGAGGGCAATTCTTCTGAAAGCCTCAGAAATGTGTGTCTGGGCACCCTAAAAAAAAGACAGTTCTGGGGAGGGGTTCTTGAAGGGAGATGGTCGGTAGAGCCCAGGTCAGAGGGAGATGAACTTCATGCTCTGAAGTGTCATTCCATGTGATTTGTTGCAGGGTGGGGGCGGAATAAGGGAATTGCAGATATTGACATGTCATAGGGGACGATGGTAGGAGGGTACAACTTTGGGCACAAAACTCTATCTTAACATGCAAACAAAAATTTCTGGTGCAATGTCCATTGTTTTCAGTGAACTTCTCTCACCTCAGAATAAGGGGGATTTTGACACTCTGGTTCTACTGCAGCAGCAGGGCCATGGCAAGAAGAGGTATCTGCACATGCACACACACACACACATATAAAAATGTGTATATGAATATTTCTATAGGATTATTTCTATATGAATACAGAGGGAGTCCCAGCAACCCTGTGAGAGCCAGTCAGCTTCAGGAGGGACCAAGCAAATGAGAAAGAAGAAGAAAGAAGGAGACAAAGGAGGAGACAACACTGCATCTCATTCTGCCCGTTCTGTCTCTTCCTGAGGCTCAGACAGATTCGAGACAGCCCATGTTCCCCCATCACTGAGTGAATGACCTGCTCCCTCAGCTGAGATATTAATAAAATCGACTTGCTTTTTTGGAATTAAGGAAAGAAATGCAGATGTTGAGTTGAGCTGACAGCCCTTCAGGAAGCCTTAAAATCCCCCAACTTTTTTTAAAGAGGAAACAAGGTTTGCAATTAGTGAACTACAGCAGGTTAAAGCATCCAATTGCTATTAATGCAATTATAGTTAAGGTTGTGATAGCTCTAGAGTCTTCTTGAAGACTCAGACCTCCATTTCATTAGGCCATTCAGTGCTTTTTTAATATTGCTTCTAGCACTTAGTAAAAGGAAACATAAATTTTGGACTGAAAATCCTGCAGATATGGCTCATATGCTCTGGAGTGTGACTGTACATGTGTCTGGGGTGGGACTGGAAGGTATTTGAGAAACCTTTTTGCGTGTCCTGGAGAGTGCATAGCTTGGTGCAGCAGAGCAGCAGCTTCAGCAAAGGCGCTGCAGTGACTCTGCTGTGCAAGTCAGTGCTTGTGCATAAACACTGGGTTAATGCGTCTGACAGGAGCAGCGTATAACAGCAAGACTGTCTCGGTGCTGCTGTCTCCCGTGCTTGTGCTCCAAGAATTCATGTTGTCTCTCTGCACCTTCCATATGGCAGACACTTTAAAAACACAGTGGTTTAGCAGGTTCTGCTGTTTCCACCTGGATTCCTCTTCTCAAGGGTGAGGAGTGACCCTTTGAATCTCTCAGCTGCAAATAGCAAAGAGCGAATCAGTGCCCACCTCAGGCTGCAGCCTTTACCCTCTAGCCAGGCAGCACTTTGAGTCCTTTCCATCCAGTCACTTGTTTCTACAAAACCCATAGGGAGTTAAGAACTCTATGACCTGGGACTAGCTGGGCTCAAGTGTGCCTGTGGATCCTGTGATTCAGGCAGAAAGACAGATGGACAGAAAACAGTGAGCTTTGCCATCAATTGCATGAAATATTGTGTGCAACAGCTTTATTTCTCAGTCTTTGTCAGTAAAAAATATTGGAGTGTTTTGAATCTGATGTTTAGGCCATGCCCACCATCCATTACTTCTTCTCACCCATTGTCCTTTAGAGAAAAATAAGCTCACAGAGGTACTCTCAATGGGTGGCTAATATTTGGGCCTAGGGCTTCAGTGCATTTGGGGTTTGGATCCTGGCTGTGTTGCTGACATGATTTATGGTATTTACTGTTCAGATTGAAATGCCAAAGACATCCATCAGGCTGTACAAAAAGGCCATTCCATCCCTTCTCTCTCCAAATCATGTCTGAAGAGGTATTTTTGGCCAAGTATGCCAAGCAACACACTGCTTAGCTGAAAAAAATGGGACTCCATACACAGAAAAAAGGATCGCTGAGATCACAGCACATACATCATAAATAATAAGTTGCTTTTCCTACAAAATGCAAAAGAAATGCCAGATAAACTTATTTTGTTCTATTAATCTCAGTTGAATTCTGCAATTATTTTCCTGTAGTAAGTTCAATCATTTTTTAATATCTTTACTTGTGCAACATTTTATCTTAGCGCAGTCAGTCAGGTAGGTAGAAAGACCGATTGATTTTTTTCTCTTTCTATATTGAATACTAAGTAGAGGCATAAATGGACAAAATCATCATTGAAATAGAGACACAAACAGTATTTTCCAAGCTAAGTGCAAAGAGAAGCCAGCGTATCTGCATTTCAAACGAGTCAGGGAAATTACTGTGGAAGGGCTGCTCTAACTGTCATTTCTGGGAAAGGGCAAAATGGAAATTGCTGGTTTGCTGTTCAAGTGCATCACCTAGCACAGCAGGGTCTTGGTCCTCTCAGAAATTCTCAGAAAGGCTACCAAGCAAATAAATATTCTTTGCCATTTCTATTCATTTTCCTGAAACATCTTTCATCCAAAGGCTCTTGAGGGCTACGTCCTGACCGTGTAGCAGAAGCGTCCAACGGGGAGGGTGCTCCAAGTGTCCAGTGCCCTGAACATCTGGACTGGGAGGTGGGCAAGATGTGGAGCAGCTGTCTAGCTGATGAGTTTCAGCTAGGTGCCTGTGGTGAGAGGTGGTCTGGCCAACCTGGCTGCTCCTGTTGTGGCTGTGTAGCCAGGAACAGCAGATGTAGGGAGTGCGCTTTCTTTCTGTGTGCTGCTGCAGATCCGGTCGCCCAGAAATGATTATTCATCCTATATTTCTGACTTAAATTTTGTCTTGATTAGGCCAGTTTTCAAATCCAGAGCAGCACCACTGGCAAAGAGACTTTTGAGGGACAAAATTCCTCAGCTTTGATTGTAACTTCTGTGTGCAGTATGGCATCAGTATATACAGGCACCCCCAAACCCCTCCAAATACAGCATACTACCTGCTGTGAGGTTAAAGGGGCAGCTTGCTAACAAAATTTTGTGATCACATTCTAATGAAAAGAATAAGTTCTTTACAAGTTCCAAAGCACATGAAGCAGATGCATAGTGGAATCTGCAGGCTACCCATCTGAAATGCCAAGGCTTTTTGTGCCTTACCAGGCAAGGCAGCTACCTGGCCATTCTGCCTCAGGAGCCAGCACTGCCCACTTCCCAAGAGAAGTCAGGTTCTACCCAAGCAGGCAGGATAACATGGCCATGATGGCACAGCCTTGTGGCAACACCACCACAAGTGGTGAGGTGAGGGGGAGCATCTCATTTCCTCCTCCTCCCTGAGTCTGCAAAGATGGAGAGGGATGTGTATAGGGACACCTGATGGTCTGCACCTTGCTGTTAGGATCATCACACTGGAAAAAGGTCATGGACAAGCAGGAACTGGGAGTCACACTGAAGACATGCAGGCCCTAAATGGTGTGGTGGGGAAGTGGAGCCAGGAGCTAATAATGGGTTAAAAATCTGGCATGCTCCTTTTACACTTGGTCCTGGAGCTGGGAAACCAGAGCATGCACTCAGGCTGTTGTCACAGCCCATGGAGATGTAGTGTGGCAATGTAGGGGAAAGCCATCCTTGAGAAACTGCTTTAAAAAATATGCCCCGAGATCAGATGAAAGTCCCTAAGCCTTGCTTGAAAGCCTGGGCTCACTACTGAGGAACATTTGTGGGTTCATATCCAGGGCTGTGGTGGCGATCCCTACAGAGACAGCACGTGCTGTCCTCCTGTTAAAAGGGAGCTGTGAAGGGGAAGATGAGTGGCGTGCACTGCCATTCCAAGGGATGTGTGAGATTTCACTTACTCACAAGTGGTGCAGATGAAAATAGAGGGTATAGACATGCCTGTGGTGTGTTGAGGCCTATTGGCAATCGATTTGGGAAAACGCAGGTTTCCAGATGTCTGCAAGTTCTGGTATGTGTGCTGTAAACCAAAGGTACAATAGTGGATGAGGTGTCTGCTCTCAGTGCAAGCATTTTTCCTACTTGCATTGTGCCAGGATGCTTTACTGGCTTTAATCATCACAAGGTAGAAAGCCGGTGAGTGAAGTCTTGACGCTTTATAGGTTTGCCTGAAACTGAAAGAAAAGAAAATGTAGCAGACCAAAACCATTTAATCTGGAGCAAAGTTAAGAGAACGAGTTAATGAAAGAAAGGCAGTTGTTTAGAGGTGTGAAACTGCTGAAGAGAGCCAAGATACAAGGGGTTATCCATAGATGTGGCCAAGTTAAACAAGACAAGCTGGTGACTCAGGGAGGCTCCGCCTCCAGTGTCATTCATAAACCCAGCCTGTCCCTGGGCAGCCACTCAGCTTTGATTGCGTCCTGTTTAACTTGGCCTTTGGATGACTAACTCTTCCAAAAGTTGGCTCTTTGGGTAGGTATCACACCTTAAAACATCTGATCCTCTTTTATAGGTGCAAAGTACTCTTTTATTTGATTTCTTTGTGCTGCCTGCCTGCATCATGGGGTTTGGGTTGGTCCTAGCAGGGACAGGCATGTTTCTCACTGCAGAAGATGGTAAATCCAGCAGTGACTAAGCTGACAGACTTGGACAAAAGTCCCAAAAAGGTTCATCTCCTCTTTTGTAGCCTGCAGGCTATAGCTGGCATCTGGAAGACAGTGGCAGAAGTTTACCGAAAAGCCACAGAGGGGAGTCCTATTTCAGAACTGAGATCCAGATGCCAAGGCCCTGAAGACTTGTGTCAGGTGACATCCTTGGGAAAGGTTGTTTTGCAGTGTTTTGGTAGCTGTATAGAACAAGTAGTGTCGAATGTCACCAGCACCTAAGAAGTTGTTTTCCCTCCCAAGATTATGTGATAGAAATGAAGCTATTTCATTTTCAGTGATATTTTCCATGAATTTAATGAGGAGAGGTTCTATTAATAGCAAACCAAAAAGCACTTTCCGGAGCTCAGCACCAGCACTGTGCTGCTCCCCGAGATTGCAAACTGCTTTGAGCTTTTCCAATGCTTTAACTCAGCTGAGAAAAACGAGGATGAACTTTAGAGCAGCAAGTTTGAAACTTACCTTGGATGTTGCCATTTTGGGAGCAGTTTATCACCTCCGTGGGGTGGCTTCTCAGGCTCCTCGATATCCATATCTGAGCAAAATCCACTGGTGCCTCAGACTGCAGGTTCTGAGCCACAGCTCATGGCATCGATGCTGGGGTGGACCATTGCTGCTCCACTGCCAGCGAGAGCTTGTGGCACGGCTGACTGTGACCTCGTTCCTGCAGCTCAGTGGTGCCCATCAGGTAGGTACTAGCTCAGCGTGAAAGTTGTCTTAGCCCTCTGCTACAGGACTCAATTTATATGGCCCTGGCAGTGAGAGGAACAATCTTTGATCCACGCTGATCTTGGCTCTAGAAACACCCACTGGCTCGATTTATATCAACATGGTGGCAGGGCACAGGGGTGCTCGAGGTGACCTTCAAGACAGCCTTGCCTGCTGAAGGCAAGTCCTGTGCAGGCTCCTGCTCCTTCCTCTGCCCTCATGAAGACAGCCACAGGCTGAAAGATGACTTAAGAGCTCCTCATGCAATATTCCTTCCTTGGGGGTCTGACATAGCCTTCCTGGCTGAAGCCAGGTGCAAAAAGTCCACTTTTTTTGTGAGAAGAGAGGAGCTGAGAGCCACCACTGCAGAAATGCTCCAGCCTGTGAGTCACCACTAGTCGCTTCTCAATGCACTTGTGGAGTGGAAAGCAATGACAGCCCCAGTGCCCCATTCTCAACTGGGAGCTGGGAGATTGCTTGCACATGATGCTGTCCTTCTGGGTGGGTCAGCAGCGGGCAGGGTCCATCCTGGCCCAAAGCTAAACCTGTGAAGGGTGACATCATGCAGGAGGCACTTCGGGATGCAGCTGCCAGCACGTGTTGTTAAGCTAAATCATGGCAGAGGAGGAGCCCCCCGAGGCTGAGTTGATAAGGTGAAGAACACATTCCACTGTGGTAAATGGAAAGCCCTCAGCCGCCTTCGGCTTGGTGTCACAGAGCCGCACGCTGGAAATGGCACAAGTTAGATAGAGCACAGCCACCCCCAGGGTCTGGGCTCTGCTGTCTCCCCTCCCTGGAGCAACCTGGTATTTATGTTAGGAGCAGACAGCTGTAGAAAGCACAGAAAAAGTCCAGGACCGTTCTGGAGACTGCTGAGGAAACCATTGCCGCAGACTGAGGCACCCTCGTTCTGGGGAAGGGTATGAATGCCTCCCAGTCCTGCCCTGAAGCCCAGCTTGCCTGCCCTGGTTCCTGGTTTGGGCTGTAGTCTGCATTTAATTCCTCTCTTCCATCCTTCTTCCACGATGATTACCAGATGCCTCTTTCCACTGCTTATCAGAGTAGGTGCTGCTCTTCTCCAGGAGGTCCCATCTACCACAGGGCATTCTTGTAGTTGGAAAGCTTGAGGGCAGCAGCCCTTCCCCTGTATCACCTTCAGATGTCACAGGCCATGAGGTTTTCAGAGTCACGGTGCTCAGGAGCTGAGGACCAAGAAGGGTTGATAGCTCAGCTGCTCTGGAAAACAAGTCCCCATATCACCAATGCTGGCATCTGCCCTTCAGGACAGGAGGGACCGATGCAGAGGATCCTGATGTGGGCAAGGGAATGAAAGGGCAGCCATATATCAGGGAGGCAGAAGTTCAGATCTCGAAAATCAAACTAAAAGAAAACAAGCAAATAAAAACCCATTGCTTTGGCTTCAGCCAGGAACCCAGGACAGTAAACAGAGGAGGCTGGAAAGCCAATATATTCTACCCTGGGGGAATCAACTTTGCTTGAGCCAAAAGGAAAGAAATGAATATAAAATAAAGAGCAAAGATGAAAGCCATATATCACAAGCCCAAAGTGCCACGGCCATGATTGGCAGTTTACATATTACATTTTATAGCATTCCTCTTCTCCTCCCTCCATATTTTCTTTCTCCCCATTTCTCTGCTGACAGCTCATACACACGCCTTGCGCTGCACAAATAAGTGCTCTGCTCCTCCCTCGCATCCTGCTCAGTCAGGCTCCTTCACACCAGTCCTTCCCAAGTTCACAGACCACCCCGCCGTCCTGACTGCATGCAGAAGAGACAGCAGGTCAAGGTCTGAGTTGTCACAAGGCCACCGAAAAGATTTCCTGTCACGTGCAAGTAAACCCAGCTCCTCTCCGCTGGCTTATTTGGTTTTTACTGAATCTGGTCAAATCATGATTTCCCCCTTCTCTTTCAATAAACAATCAGCCCGTGTCAACTTGATTACGAGCTGCTGATGCAGCATTGTTGAATCCAAGCCCTGAGTGTATGTTTTGGCAAAAACAGCGCTATTTTCAGCTAGGCGTGCAAGGTGGCTTGCCAAGAGGCTCAGCTTTCCCAGCAGACCCAAGGTGGGTTGGAGGCAGGGCTCCTACTGGCTGCCTGGGCAGCAGGACCAGGGGCCAGGTCTGCACAACTCGGCACTGGCACTCCTGGCAGGGCATGCACCACCTTGCTGCTCCTCCTGAATTGATCCAGAGCAGGATCTCAGCAGGATCAGATACACTGAGCAGGGAGAGCACAAAAAACCCCTGTGCCTTTTCTGACTGCTCTGAGGGCAACCACGTGGCATGTCAGCTCCCAAGGAGGTTTTCTTTGCCTACATGGGATTCATGGAACCCCTTTTGCCTCTCTGTCCAGTGTATGTTCCTGGTGTAGGAGCTCTGAGAGCCTTGAGCTGTGCAGAAGTTGAGGGACAGGGTTTACACTTTCTCCATACCAGGGCAGGTACCCTCCAAGTCAGCTCGTTTACACTCAGACAACACAGCCTTCATGTCATTCCTCTCTTTAGAGGGTATTTATTTCTTTCCAGGGCAATGGTGTATCCCTATCCTCCATTTTCCTCTGAGACCACTCATGCTTTTGGTGCCTATTTTTCCTGTTGCTGCTTTCTTCTGGATGCTCCTTTTCCCACGGATTCAGTGGTCATAGGGGCCAGGTCTGTGAAACGCAGCAGTGAAGGCACAGACACAAAAATGAAGTGTAACGCAATTTGGGCAAAGCGACTTCCCATTTCTCCCACGATGTCCTTCCTGCAGAAGTCTGTTTTCCCCATGTGGAACGACAAACTTGCTCCCTACTTACGTTGATAGTATGCAGATTCACAAACGGGCTGTCTCTAGCGTTCTTTTTTTATTTCTAACCAAATCACCTTTTTTTTTTGCCGGCAGGGATGCTGTAGCAGCAGAGCCCCTCGGGTGGTTTGCAGTGGGCAGGGCTGGCAGCTGAGGGCAGTGGCAGACACTGTGCAGGGGTGGCCATGCACGTGTGTACCTGCGCACGAGTGCCTGGCAGTGCCGGAGGCTGCCTGTGCCTGCGTCTCCTCTCGCCGAATTCCAGAGGCGTTACGTGTCCCGCGGAGAGAAGGAAGTATTTATGCCACGGGCATAAATAAATCCACCGAGCATTTGCAGTAACGCAGGTTGCTCAGGGCCTGAGCTCAATCCCGCTCTGGACAGGGACGGAATCTGCCTTTGGTGGGAGGTGGGCAGGGGCTGCGGTGCGGGGATGGTGCTGGGAAGGACACAAGGACAAACATACAGGCAAGGTGTCTGTTGTCTCCCTATTAGGTGATAAGTTGTGTTATTTGCTCATGGCTGCTGGCACAAGCCAGGGGGATGTATTTCTGCCTCCTCATTACACAAGAAGCTTGAACCAGTGAATGTTTGCATACTGTTGAGACAAACACACCAGCAACTCTTCTTGTGTGCAGGCTTGACTCAATAGAAAGCAGTGGCTTATTGGTTCATGAGAGACATGTGGTGCAATTACCAAAATGAATTTTTTAAAAATATATTTGCTACACACTTAAATAAACATACGTTGTTATCCCATGTTTCAAAGGAAGGAGATGGTACCGCTGCTTTTATCAAGGGCAACAGGATGGCACCAAGTAACACCTGCACAGAGCTTACTGCTGGTGTGCTTTAGAAATAGCTGGTGCAGTTTATTAACTGGCCTTTAGATACCTTAGATGGCCTTAGCTGGTGTAGGTATTCAACATCTGAGACAGAGTCGGGAGAGAAACAGGCATTTCTGTGTATGGGTTACTCCAAACTGAAACACACCTCTAACATTAGGCAAGTGAATTGCACTTTACTGGTGTCCTCTTCTTTCTCTTGACTCTGAAGGGTCTCCTGAGGTCAAGTTTAGCTATAACATCACCAATTTGAAAATGCACATGAAGCAATTTTATTCCTGGTCTTTCCTGGAAGACTTTGATGACCTAAACCTGTGACATGCAAAACCTCCCGTATTTTTCAAACCTATCTCTTTTTTTTTCCCCTCTCTTTTTTGTCTGAGTGACACTCTTGTGTTCTGGCTGATTCACCACTCCCCTGGCTATTTCCCAGCATGAAATTGCTCTCAGCGAGTGATGAATGAGTGCTCTGCCTTAACTCTGCCAGAGCAAAGGGCGCAGCTACCATACACACCACAGCTTTCAGAGTATGATGGATATGAGCTTTTACAGAAATCTTTATTACCTCACCTTCCTCACCCTTAGAACTGAACTTCTCATGAGCAGTTTTCAATTTAATTTACTTCCTTAAGGAGAAAGAAAAAGGTGGCAAGTCAAGAGCGATTCGGTTGCAGTGATTTTAAGTTGGTGTAAACCCCAGCAGTGAGGTGCAGCGGGCTCCTCAGCCGGGCAGAGTATTGGCACATGGCTGGACAAGCAGGGAAGGGAATGGCACTCAGACTGGTTTCTGTGCAGCTGTAGGACTGCACCCATGGCAAAGGCTGTTTTGGAAACAAGCTGTCTTTACAGCTCCTGTAAGCATCTGCTCTTCACTGGAGCTTGGTATACAAAATCTGGCACACTTTTTAAAAAACAAATAAAATTTAAAAAAAAAACAAACCAAACCCAAACAAAAAAAGACACTGGCCTTGTTTTCTGTTGTAATAACAACAGAACCTAGTAAAACAAAAGAAACAGAGTCCTCTGGTATTTAGAGACAACAGCTCCTTAACAAAAATCTGGATGAGATTGTTGCACTTTAAAGTTAGAAGGCAGGGCTAGGGTGGGTGGAAAGCAAGTGAAGAAGGCAGCTCTAGAGGAAAAGCATGGCCAGGCTAAAGCTTTTGAAGATGTCAGATCGGTTCTTGGCACAGCTGCCAATCTTGTATGAGACTGTGGCCCTCATCTGTAAAGGTGAAACAAATTTTTAAGTTCTTTAGGGTCTGAAGTCAGAAACAGTCCTATGTGTGTTTTCTCCGGGGGAAACCTGGCCCTGGAGAAAGCTGCTGTGGTTGAGGGTGGGTGCACAGGGCTTATGCTGTGACACTGTAACCAGCAGAAAGCTGCTCATGTTCTCCAAAATGCATTTACAAAGGCTTTGCATGGCATGTGTCTAAAATTATGGGTGCAATTTTGCCTTTCACCCTCCAAAAATCAAGTTCAAGTGTCAGTCAGGTGTGGGACTGGGTTTTAATAGCCGCATGCAGCCAGGATTTGGGTTTGATGCAGTAGGAGTGGGAAAGAAGAGGAGCTTGAAGCACAAAGGGACAACGAACAGGCAACTATGAATCTGAGGGCAGGTAACACACTAACATTATAACACGATGATGTTAACAAAGCCGTGAAACCCAGTCTCATCTGGTAACTGGGGCCAGACGCCTAGGACAGGTCGATCCTCCTGGCCATGCTGTGGAGCTGACGGTGCTCTTACTGCAGGAGTCAGCACAGAGGTGTGGGGCCAAGGGAGGATGCCAGCACCGTGGGAGCCGGGGGTGCTGGAGCATTGCCGCTGCGAGTACACAGGGGCACCGGAGTCAGGGCTTTCTCACCGCAGGAAAGTATCTCTGCTGCAACAATGTGTCTGTGGATCCTCAGTGGAAATTTTGTGTCCAGCACCGGCAAGACAAAATACCACAAATGGATTAAGTTGTCAGGCTGCTCATTTATTTTCATACACACAATGGCTGTCTTGAACAAACCCCATCCTGTTTAAGCTCAGGGGCTGTGCTGCTCATTCTCTGTGTTGAAACTAGATAAACTGAGGAAGTGTCCAGCCTTCCATTTAGCTAAGAGCTGAGCTTTTGGACAATGAAGCTGCACTAGTGGATTTGTATTCAGTGAAGGGTTCAAGAGTTTACATCGGGGATAGGTGACTTCCAAGTGGCTGTGTAAAGAGTTTGGGGACGAAAACTCTCTGTACTCCAAGGCTGAGGTAGGGGGACCAAGACATTATCTTGGGTCTTTATTCAAAGCTCTTCAAAACTCTTGGTCAAGAACTCATAGAATCATAGAATGGTTTGGTTTGGTTTGGTTTGGTTTGGTTTGGTTTGGGTTGGTTTGGAAGGGACCTCACAGATCATCTAGAACCAACCTTGCTCCCATGGGCAGGGACACCTCCCACTAGACCAGGTTGCTCAGGGCCCCATCCAACCTGTCCTTGAACACTTCCAGGAGTGGGTCATGTATCACTTCTCTGGGCAATCTATTCCAGCACCTCACTAACCTCTGAATAAAGAATTTCTTCCTAGTATCTAATCTAAATCTTTCCTCTTTTGGCTTAAAACCATTCCCCCTTGTCCTATCCCTATGTGCCCTTATAAAAAATTCCTCTCCAGGTTTCTTGTAGGCTCTTCATCACACGACAGGGCTGCCTGCTTGGCTGTCCAGTGTTTACAACTTCCGAGGGTCTGGATATTCTGCAAATCAAGTTTCTGGATGAGAACGACACCTTTTGGCTCACAGCTGTGGCTGTCCTCAAGCACTGCAATGGTGGGTGTGGAGAAAGAGTTGAGTGATGAGCAACTGAAGTAAAGTTGGCAACTTAGATGAGTTTAGGTGAGTTAATGCACTATTAATGCACTGTCAGGCCCAGACATATTAATATCGAGGTTCCTTGAAATATCTTACATGCTCGGCTCTCTCCCCAGCCAGTGGTGTGAATGCCAACCACTAGGGACAGAGTTATGGACTGATTTTGTCACCCCTGACCTTCCGTTTCCTAAACAACTGCCTGGTCTCCAGGATTTGGCCTCCGGGATTTGCTAGAGAAGGGAGCAGAAAAGAGCATCTAAATCATACCCCAGCCTGGCTACTTGTGCTAACTCAGACCTTTTTGTTAATTGGTGATGTGCATGATCAATATCCTTGTTTAGACAAAGGCAGGGAAGGAAAAAATTGTAAAAAGCCCTGTTTAACAAAGAGCACCGATGGACCAGCTAAGCATCCCTCACTTAAAAACTAGTCATGGAACGAACAAACAAGGAGAGAAAAATCTGATTCTCATAAAAAAATTTGCCCTGAGAGAGAGTGCATGAGCACAAAACCCGATTATTGACTAATGGTCGTTTGCATACCCTAGACTATCTCAAAGCACCTCTGAAACATTAGTGCAAAGCATTTTGCTAATCTGGACTGGTCCCTTTCACCCCTTCCCATGCAGGTAAGTGGTGTTTGCCCCCAGAAAGGGAAACTGCAGGTTAGAGCCTCTATCCAATGAGGAATCACAGCCTCCAGAGAGGAGCACCAAATGCTCTCACAGCCACACGGTGCTTGAGAGGAGCAAGGAGAGTAGCAAACGACTTGCTAGAGATCATACAGGGAGACAGCAGAAAGGTTTGAAAGAGTTAACCAATGTCGTGTCACCCTCTCAAATGTCTCTCAAAGCTAGTCCAAGGGCATCTCCTGAAGAATTTACTGGGATTATTTGCTTAGTTTGAGATGTCAGGGTGGTACAGCTTCATGGCTCCAGAGATTCAGCATTTGGAAGCCAGGTTTGGTATCTGAGTTGTGCCAAGTCCACCCATCTCCCCTGTGTCTGACTCCAGGCGTGCCTTAACTCCCTCTCCTCCATAGCCTGTGAAGTATTGCCTTCCCTCTAGAAGCAGCCAAGTCAGGGTGCAATCCTTGTTGGATTGGTGAAAATTTGCAACAAACTCCCGCTTCAGTTGCTTGAGGAATACATTACTTTTCAGGACTCTCAAACTGGTTTCTTCATGCCTCACTGGGAAATGTGAAGGGTGACACAGACAGCAAAAAGCTGAATGAAATTGCTGGTCTTTACCAAGGATGTTAAATGATAATAACCAGAAAGCCACTGCAAAGAGGTCTTCCCTAGGACGTAGTTCACCTGCTTGATTCCAAATATGTATTTTCCTATTGGTAGTGATTTTATGACGTGCATAACAGAGGAGTAATTCAACAGCCACAGGAACAGGAGCACTAGTGAGGATGAATTACGCCAGTCCTGGATCTAACAGCCCCCCTGTGCCTTGTGCCAGCAGAGTGGTAAGGAACAAACTGCTCCCCAGAATGGCTCATCACACTGTGGGCTCACTAGGCGGTGTGGGGACAGCATGAAGATGTCATTCATGGGGTACCATGATGGCTTTTCTCCTGAGGATCAGCGTTAAGGCTGTGGCACGGCAAATTGTGGCAGTGGCATTGATCCATTCATCCTGGGTTTTGACTCGTGCAACCAGGGATCAGGAATACCCCATCATACTGCAATATGCAAGCAGAGGCAAGGCCACGTAGCAGAAGGGGCATTTGTTTTTGGCCTTTGCTTGTTCTGCTCTCAAGGACCTCCTCCTCAAAAGTGTGGGCAGCAATTCCTCCCCTTCTCTGCATCCCTGTCTGCAGCTCAGGGATGAAAAGAGGTGGAGGTGGCATGCTGAAATCCCCGGCTTTGCTTTGGGCAGGTTTTTTATTTGGTCTGTTGCTGATGTGGAGCCCTGTGCTTGAATGTTCCCTTCTTCTCCCAGAGATGACATCCTCTGGTGTCATGAAGGGGCTTTTCTGTCTTCGTGGTGGCAGTGACGGGTGCTGGCTGGATCCTACCCCGAGGGAAACAGGTGCTGTCTCAGAGCTGCCCATCTCCGAGCCAGGGTGCCCTTGGCCAGCTTCGCCCTGCTGTGCTTCCCTCTGAATCTCAATGAGCACCTTGAGATATCAGGGGCAGATGGGGTGCACTGATTACTTGGATCCTTCCTATTTTGGGACATGACAAGAAGTTCATTTCTCCCCTCTCCTTTCATGTTCACACAATGCTTTACACTGATCTCCCCTGCACACATTTATCTGCCAGGCAGGGTAATAGAGCAGCACCCAGGGAGTCTCCAAGGCTTTTGTAGGGGTTTGATATTGCTGAACTGTGAATGCAGCGAGAGGCAGCATGTGTAGCTAATCCTGTGATACAATAACCAGTCCTTCGTGGTGGATGTCAAATTTACTAAATGCATGATTGTTTATTGTTTGCCTGTGTAATGATGTGCGTGGGACTTGGGCCAATTTGGAAATATTAATAAACATGACAGCATTTCAGCAATGCACCAGACAGAATCCTCCCATTGCTCCCAGGAACACTAACACGATATGTTCATAGACGGAATGAAAGGGAGTTTTCTTTTGAAATTAAAAAAAAGGGCTTTCTATTATCTAAGCTAAGTAGCAAAAGAGTTCACTAGGTTATTCGCACTGGCACACTCTAACTGCAGGTGGGTTCACAAGCTTCTCTCTGATGTAGCAAAATTAGATCAGTGTAAGGGACAAGGAAGCTGACATTAGCCTGTGCTGTCGCTGAAAGGACTGCTTGTCCATGAGGAGGAATGGGCTGGTGATTCACAGGGCATTTAGCTCAGGCAAAACTGAGCAGTCTGTTTTATCTCAGCCTATTCTCCCTTATGGACCAGGAGCCTTTTGGCTGTGGCTCTTTTATTCCTCCAGGCCCCCTGCGTGGTGGTGCATCTGTGTTGCCAGCACAGCAGAGGGGGATGTTCAAAAGTAACCACGCGTGAATGTTTATTTCCCAAAATCAGTCCATTTGACCTGCACCAGGCAAGCTCCCTCCTGCCCTTCCAGCTTGAGTCGGTGACATCACAACTTTTTGGTAATGGCCTATTAATCACCTACTGCCTGACGCTGTGAGTTCTGTCTGGTTTCCTCCAGGATACTTCATCATCTGCAAGCAGGACTTGGACCAGGCAGGGATGCCTCCATCCAAGCTCCTCCAGATGCCGGTGCTCCGAGCTTTGCCAGAACTGCGTGATTTCTGTGCGTGCCATTAGACTGGGATGATGAACAGCTTGGCTGTGAGCACATGGAGTGCAAACCCTGGCGAAAACCTGGCTCGGGGCCCTGGCGAGCGAGCATCCTCACTGCCATGCAGAGCTGCCATCTGGCAGGCTGGACCTGCTGTCCTCACCACTCCAGCTTCCCAAGCCAGTGGCTTTTTTGTTTCCTTTAAAATGAAAACAAATGTTAACCTCGGCCCATGGATGACGCAGCCCATGGCCACCAGCAACACCTCTTTGTGGAGGGGTTGCTGGGATGAAGGAACTTAACTGCACACTGCACAGTACCCAAAAATAGCCACAGTAGGTCACCAATGTGGTCTTTGCAAGGGAATGCAAGGAAGAAAATGATCCTACCTCAGGGAGCAACGAGGCAACCAGGCTGCAGTTTGTGGTGCAAAGCGTGCTGCAAAGTGCTCCATGTCAGTGGGTGCAAGGTGAGGCACAGTCTGTTTGCCCCTATGGCACTGCCTGCTGCATCCCAGGAGCCATGTGGGATCCCACTGTTGCATTTTGCAGGAAAGGGGCTGCTGCGCTCTCTGCTCCCCCACCTGCGAGACTTGCACTGTGAGGACCTTCGTGTGGTATGAATGTGATGCACCTATTTCTTGTTTTGACTGACTTTATGGGGGTTAAAACACAAGGAGAATCCAGTTGGGTACAACTGGACAAAATTTGGATGAGGTTTGTTTAATTGTGGTGACAAATTTTCCCCATAGCCACTTGATGTGGCTTTATATGTTCCTTCTCCATCTCTTCCTTACAAGTTGGTCAAAACTTGGAAACAAGACATGTGCACAGGAGCAGCCTCCAGCTGTTCCATAGGATGGTTACAGCAGAAAATAAGAATGTTTGAGCCTGAACCTGAATTTTTGGTAAGAAGAGCAACTGCCCCTTCTGGTTCCCGTTGTTCATTTCCCTTCAAGACACAAGAACGGTCCTGGGTGGTAGGAATGAAGACAGACCACAGCAGCTGCTTTTGCAGCTCAGGGTAGAGAATGCAGGCAAAGCCCACACGTGGGTTTGTGGAGGGATCACGTCGAAGCGAGGAAGTGCCAGGGGCTGTGGCTGTGGAACACACCTTGCAGGCTGCAGTGGCATTGAGTGACTACCACTTGCAACTCCTCTTTGAGAAATGCTGCCGGAAGGGGAAAGGCTCCTTCCTTTTCACCTCAGCACTGATGAAGTTTTCAGGGAAGCACTTTCCAGCATGGAGAGTGCCATTTTCCCCCAGCAGTTTGCTGCAGGGGTTTATCAGCTTTTTGGTTGTCCCAACACAACCACATCTGCCCCTTCAGCACTCTCACCAAGGGCCCATTAGCCCTTTTCTGGTATCATCATCTCACAGGTTCCGAGCGGTTCTGCTTTTCCATGAGGAAGCCAAAATTCAGGCTATGGGAATTCAGGCTACAGGTCCATACACAGTAGGCACAGCTGTCCTCCTTGCTTCTTCCACAACACGCTTCTTTAACTTTGTTGAAGAGAACTTGGTCTGAATGACTTTAGCTTCTTAATTGTCTTCATTGCCTGGGATCATCAAACCCCCCTCAGCTTCCTGCCTGTCCCACCTGCAAATTCTGTCAGTAGCAATAGTCGCTCCTGCCACACGACTGGAGGAAGATGCTGCAAAGTGTCAGGTCTAGAAGAGGTCCCCGGGAAGCCCCACCAGCAGTGCTCCTGTGTGTGTCACCTCCTTTAGTGCCTGTCAGCCATCCAGCCCCTCAACTGTTCTACACATTGTCTGGAGCTGTTGCAATGTGTTCATTCTCCCCCCAAAGTGCTGTGTGGGGCCTAGCGGTGCCTCACCCAGGGTTTGCCTCCGGGCAGCTACGAGTATCAGTCACTTTTTATAAAACCAACAGAAAGCTAAATGAGAGCTGTTTCCCATGAAACAGTGTTAACTGGCACGGATGCTCTCTCTCTTTCATTCTTCTTGTACTTGAGTCCCATGTCATCTTCTCTGCTGTTTGGTCTGGGGCTGATGTCAGATATTTCCACCTTGTCTTTTTCCAAACATTGGCATACACTTAGGCCTTTTCCAGTCCACTGGAAATTTGCTGGCACCCCTGGGGTTATTAAAAATGAATGCCAACAAGCTAAACATCTCCCAGACAGTTCTTTAAGGACTTCAGGGTATAAGATATCTGCACTTGGCAATTTAAAATTGTTTATCCCCAACAGCTGTTGTCTGCCATTCTTCTCAGTGATGCACTGGAGAGCACTTTATCATGCTTATGTCATCTCAACATATCATCTATTTCTTGTCAAGTACAGAACAAAAATATTAATCAAACTATTCTGCATTATCATCACCTATTTCACCAGCTCCATCTAGAAATGAGCTAATATTGTTGTAACGACTCATTTTTCATTTCTTAATGGATATCTTTATGGGAAGTGTTGAATTTATTTATCTGCATGACAATTGTCTGAATGCTTCCTGACTTTTGAATATGTGTAATCAACGTTGTCTTTTAGACACATCATTCAGATATATAATTTGCAAAACATAAATTATTCAGGATGTTGCTCAGCCACACGAATGAAAGAGTTTTCTTGTCTGGGTCATTCATCTTACCTGGATGAGGGCTAAGGCACAAGAGATGCTGCTCTTTTCACTTTTACTAAGTCCAAGTTAATTGAAATGTAAAATATCCATCCCCACACAGCAATGCTGCCTACCGAAAGGGGATGCAGCCTTATGGGAGAGATAAGGGATTATCCTCAGGTTCAGGAGACATAGATTTTGTTGCCAGCTCTATTACTAATTCTCCTCATGCAAATCATTCACCAGCCCATGCCCCAGCTCTCCTGCCCAGTAACTGGGACTCAGTGCTGCTTCACCTCCTCTAGAAAGTGCTCAGGGTCCATGGAGGAGCAGATCTTCCCTGAGAGAAGCCTTCTGCCATTAGGGGACTTTAGAAAAGCATTGACTGGACTGGATTAATGCTTGTTTTGTTCTTCTTTGGTTGCCATTCACCTGGCCATTCACATTTGGAACATTTCATTTAGTCGTGATTTACTTTTGGCTTGAAATTTCTTGGAAAGCTGTCCAATGCAAAGTTAGGACTTCAGGGCAAGAAAACAGAATCAATATTTGTTGATCTTTTAATAAACTCTTTCCCCAGAGAGTGGGGTTCAGACCATCACAATTTCCAGTCTCTTCTCCCGGCGAGTGAGCGGAGTAGGCGGAGAGGAAAGCTGAAACCAGGAGGGATCTGTATCCAATATGTGATTTGTTCTTTGTGGAAAGACCAGCTTTGGTTCAGACTGCTCCAGCTGGTAAAACTTTCACTCTGTAAATTCAGTGTGAAACCAAATGCGTTTCTTAAAACAGATCCTTGGAGGACTTTCAAAGACACCGGTAGGTCAGATGTATCCAATTAGTAAGGGCCTGTGACAGCAGGCGAGAGCCCTGAGGGCCAGGGTGGGGAATCTTCCCAGAACATCTTGCCTGCACCAGGCTGAACTTCACTGAGGTCACCCTGTGGGTTAGAGCACAGGGAGTTCATGGTGGGGTTTTGGTGGCAGAGCCTTCTTTGAGCAGTGCTCATATAGGCAGTCATGTCATAGGCTGTCAGCCCCACTTACGCATCTACCTGCACGCCTTCGCCTGTAGTTAGGAAACGGGAATGGAGGGACATTTCTATTCCTAGCTTTTTAATGTTTCTGTCTTTGCTGGCTGCCCTTTTGTAAACATGTCCTCCCACAAGATTTTTCAGTGTGACTTCTCTTCAGCCATGCTCTCTATCACCTGAGAAGGTTTAACCCCTTATAGTATATCTCACCTCTTTCAAGAAGTCTCAAAACCAGGTTTAGAGTCCCTGCAGGCTATGAGTTCAGGACCCTGTCTTGGACCCCAGTACTATTGGGAGAATAGCCCTGATGCTTGACTCTAAGTACAATTTTTCTCTAAATCTTGGATCTTTGGATCAGCTGTCACTCCAATGCAAAGACAGCCCAAACTTTCTCTGAGTGTTGCTCACATGCAAGGCTTGAGACCTGACTTCTATTCATTACTTACAATCTCCATTCTGGATTACTCACTAGGTGAACTAACCAGAGGAAAGTTTCCCACAGAGACAGCACCCAGGGCCTTTCCCCTGAGAGGTTCTTGGGACATTTCACAACTCAGATGTGTGCACCGGTGCTGTGGAGAGGCAAAGGGTAGCCCGGGGCACTGCACGGGAGAAGGGTGTGCGGTTGCAGTGGCCAGCTGGGCACAACTCCTCCTGCTGTTACAGAGCTTGGTAGCAGCCACACAGAAGCAGAGATAGGCTTAGTTTGTAAAGCCCCAAATGAGAACTAATGAGAGGGAAGGTGACCTTGGTTTAGGGGGTGAGACGGAGCTCTCAAGCAGCATTGCTTTCCAGTATTACTACGGGCAATCCCCAGTCATTTTCCAAGCTGAAAAGGGGAAAAATATCACATCCCTACTGACTCCTGAAGGATGCTGTGGTGCTAGGCGTAGAATGAAAACACCTAGCCCTCTAAAGCGGGGATCAGGTTGAAAACTACATCAGAAACAAAATTATCCACATTCACTATATATGTTTAATTATCTGAACCTCATCTTTAGCAAGTGCCAAATGTTCAATTATAAAAAACCACTGGCCAGTCAATTCCTCAGCCCTGCTCATAAGCAGCACTCAGGTGCAGAGGAACAGGGATGTTCCTGAGCTGCCAGCAGGACTACTTTAATGCCAGTATTAATTTTGCAACAGCTGCCAGTGACACAGGAACTACTCCAGATGTGGGGTGTTTTAGAGCTGATTTATGAACTAGAGTAGGATCCCAGCAGCTATCTATGCTATGGGTAAGCATACAGAGGACAATGGCTGCCTCCAGCTTCGGCCCCTGCAGATGCACCTCACTTCATAGCTTTCTGTCAGCGGAGGACAGGAGGAGGAATCAAAGTGCAGGAGCCCTTGAGGAAAGGATGAACAAGGCTCTGCATTTTAGATGGGCTTTAGGTTAGAAAAATAATAAAACCTGAGCATTTTAATAGAAAGATCAGCTCTAACGTTGGTAATCTAGACAGACAGCAGTGGGATGAGGAGAGACATAGGGAATGTTTGATGTAAAATCAAGGTCGTGCCCTGAAAATCAGACACAGACGTGGAGAGAGGTATGTGAACCATTAAAATGAAAGGAAACCTGAGATAGTTGCTCCACCAGCTGCCAAAGACACCACGCTCTGTTTGTGCACGCTGGAGCTTACTCTCCTCCACATTTGGCAACGTGGCAGATGCCGCATTGTGGTACCATCAGAGGAAAGGAAACCCAGAGGATAAACCAGAAGTGACCTAGGAACATACTTTAAAAATTCCTTTCTACTCATTAATCTGATGTGGGAGAGGGGATTCAAAGCTCTCAGTGGAAGGGAAAGTCCTGGCCCAGGAGCTAGGGGGCTGAAGCCCTCTGTTCACTTGCTGAGCTGACACAGGGAGCTCCTCTCGTGCTCCGAGGCACCAGTGAGCAAGGAGCTGCTCTGTCCTTACGTGTGACCGGGCAGCAGTGTCTCTGCAGACGCTGCAGAAGTCTGCAGTGGTTCCTCTTGGGAGTGCCAAGGCGCTGCAGCGAGACCAGCAGACTCTTTACATGCAAGTTTGTAAGTTTCTGCAGGAGCACGAAAGTTCTGTTCCTTCTCATTTTTTTTCACCCAGGCTGGATCTGAGAGACCCTGAAGCTGATAGCATTTTTACTGCTGGTTTTACGGGGTGCCGTGACATTCATTATCCTTGAAACATCTGTTGTTGCAGCACCAGCCTTCACTGAGCTTTCTGCTCTCGACTCTCAGCATGGGAAACTGGCTCCTCCAGCCCAGCACCTCAGCGCAGCCTCCCCACCACCCCTTGGCCAGCACCTGCCTCTGCTCCAGTTGGTGAGGCTGGCAGCTTCCTGACAAGGACAATGCAGACACTCAGGAGGGCACCTCGTACCCACCAGGCACTTGCAACTGCATCTGGCCTGGACCCCCCACCGCAAGGACAGCGTTAGAGGCTCTGGGAGAGAGGCACAGGCTAACCACTGAGAGAAAGCCAGGCCTGTTTGTGTTTACGTTACCGCAGGGATCACCCGGTGCTGCTTCTAGATTCAAAGCTGTGCAGGCAGCAGCAGAGTGGCTGAGCCGGGGTGCAGCTGGGGCTGTGGCCTTGTGCCACTGCCTCCTGCAGCTCTGTGCTGCCTGACAGGATGATGGACTGTCACCACATCCTAACAGCACATGTGGTTACCCTGTCCCAAGCAGCTGGAGGGGAACAAGGTTTCCATGCCCAGCTTCCAGATCAGAAAATCCAAATCCGTGTGCAAAAGGACAGAGCATGGGAGTGATGTCATTCAGTCACCACAGTGCCCTCAGACACACATGAGGTACTCCTGAGACACTGAGCAAGTTGCGGTGTGTCATAAGGGCTGGAGAGCCACTCCACGTCAGCTGGGAGCATGAAGACACAGTGTTTGGCATGTCTTGGCTGGAATAGATCCTTTGATACCAGGGCTGGGAGGCAGGAAGGTGGCATATGGGGAAGGTACCAAATTGCCCTTGCACCTCTATACCTTCCGAAGTTCCTCATCTGTCACTGCATGTCCCCATGCGTCACCGAGGGCTGCTGGCTGCCTACAGCCTGAGGAAGTCTCCTCCACGGGAAGGCGGCCAGCAGCACTGCCTGCAGTGGAAGGACAGACTTTTCCAAGGAGCACAAGTACGAGGTTTCTTCCTCTTTGTACTTGGTCATCTAAACAACGGCCCTGATTAAAACCAGGAGCTGTTGTACACTCGGCCGCGTGTGGACATCAGCCCAGCTATTTGGTCAACAAAATAAAAATTAAGATACTTAACTCTGAGCATCTGTTTTCTTGCTTTGTTCTTTTTTTTTAATTTTGGCCGAGTCCCTGTGAGATTGGACCGTTTTCCTGACAGGTCAGCACAACTAGATGCCTTAAAGCTTTCTAAAGATTGGTTCTTTTACTTGATGATGGCCCAGAAAGCCGCTGGGGAGGTACGGTCAGCATCCACCCTTTTTGGGAAAAGGAGAGGGTGGAAGGGGAGAGGCCATGGTTCTGATTTGCTTGGCTTGGCGCTCAGGCTCGCCGAGCTGTGCCTTATGCCGCAGCCACGTGATTTGTGTAGCTGTGACACGAAATCATAAATCAATCCAGTTGGGCTAGAAAAGTTCACGAACCCTTACTGAACTTTTGGACGAACATGGGTCGAGTTTCAGGCTCATAATGAAATCCAAAACCAGGCAGGCTTCAGAAGGATTTGCGTTTCATCGCAACCCTTTTGTAGAGCTTCACTAGAAAGGTGGTGGTCAGGAAAATGCTGGGTTTGGTTGAGGAAAAAGGTGTCAGCATGAGAGCCTTTAAACAGAGCAAGGCTGGCTTTATGAAATAGTCCTACTAACAGTTAATTAAAAATGATTATTTTTGAAAACTGCCTCTCGTACAGCCAGGAGTTATCTTTATTTCACAGAATTGTCCAGCGTGGCTAAAACACCTGCTGAGAAGATCCATTCCAGCACATTTTGCAGATTTTCAGAGAGGTTTCAAATCTCTTACTCTTAAACCTATTAAATTGTGGCGATCTGTTTGAAAACTCCTGCTTTTTTTATAAAAAAAACCCCACTTCACTTTATAGGCATGGAAGTTCCTCAAAAACATCTTAATGCAATGCTGGCAAAAGGCTTCAAAAGAGCATCTTCATTTTCAGACAGCTCAAAAATCATCTCTATTCCTCCCTTAAATCCGAATACAGAAATGAAGCCAGAAAGGGATTCCTTGTCAGGTTCACTTATTGCTTTTCTGGCTGAGGGGGGTCCAGCTCTCCTGCTGCATCTCCCAAGATGGCAGATAACTTCAGTGGATTAGTTTGAGTTCAGATTTTGAATAGGCCTTTGCAGTGTTGCTTAGTGCAAGTGGGTCAGGGCCAATAATCAGGAGATTTTAAGATAACAAGATTTCAGGTCCAGTGTATTTGCCCTCTTCTATTTGAACCTTCAGGTTTCATATTTGCAACCTTTTCCTTCCCAATGCACAGGAGCGAGAAAGCTGAGATCCTCAAGCACTCATGGGGCTGTACAGCCAATTTCTCAGGAGAACGGTAGAAACACCATGGCTCTTTCAGAAAACAGCTCAAGAATTGGCATCTGTGCCTCCAGATGACCAAATGAGGCTCTGACTCCACTGAGCTTTGTTTTTCACCCATTCACAGCACAAATTAGTGGAAGCCTTGTTATACTTAACAATTTGTATTTCAAATAAACATATTGCATACTAAGAAACTGCTATGGCTATTCGGTCCAATGTTTTCACTGTGTTTACGATGACTCTTGGTTTTGGATCAAATTGGCCCTGGAGCAGATCCCAAATTAGCAAAAACAAAATAAAAGCGTGGGATTTCAGTCAGTTTAAACACTAGAGATACACAATAAATACTGAAGCTTAACCAGCAGTTTGTGGAGATCTGTGTCTCTCATAAAGCAAATTGTGCTGGTGCAAACAACTGACCTGTGTGAAAAAGGACCAAAAAGGTCCAGTGTTCTCCTTATTGACAACTTGATTGTGATGATTCAGAAGAAAGGGCTAAAAAAGGGAGGACAGTGAAATGACTTTCTCGGGAAGGAATATTGTGACTCTCAAATTCTGAGCAGTGATTTTTATTTGGCCTGGGCAAAATTCAATTTGGAAGTTAAAGGGAATAATGAGCTGAAAATCTCTGAGCCATGTACAGCTGTCCCAGCAAAACCAATGTTCTGGGCTAACTTCTGCTTCCATGGCGAGGGATACACCTTGTGCAGGCTGCTGGGGGACTGAACCCCCAGCATCAAGAGCAGCATCTTGGGGTGCTCGGGACCTTGCAGGACCATATCTGGATTCTTGAAAATTTTCCTTTCCACGAGAGAGTCCTATGGGCTCCCTCTCTGACCTCTGCCTAGTGCATGTAAGTCCCGAGGGTCTAAGGGAAATCACACTGGGCTTATAGACTTACAGCTGAATTTGGAAACTGATTTGTAGCTTTAAAATATGAGGTCTCAAATACAAGAATTATTTTACTCTGTTTGACAGAGCCGTGGCTTCGAGACCTTCTATGCCAAAGGGACCCCAGGAGTAAGAATGGGAGAGAAGTCAGGGAAGGCAGAGAAACAAGACTGGGCTTGATAGATAATACATGGCAGAAATACAGTGTTGTTCCTCAAAAAGGTCAGGGAACATGAATTCTTAATGTTCTACAGCAGGTTGCCCAGGACCACGTCCAGCAGGCTTTTGAATATTTCCAAGTATGGAGACTTCGCTGTCTCCCTGGGCAACCTGGACATCAGTGATGCAAAATAGGCTTCCTGCCTTTCGTGCACCTTGTGCACACCTTATTCTTGGACAAGTTCTGCATTTAAGAGATCAGCACCTACTTCAAGCAGGGCCAAAGCAGATGACTCACTGGATGCAGCTTTCATCCCAAAGCATCCATGTTTCAGCACAGCAGCATGGCTGGGAGCTGCTACCCTAATTCACCATTTCTCAGGCTTGAAGTTTTCCAGGTGGAGGCAGTTATTTAATTTCCTTCTACGCATGAAGGAGCCAGAGCTGTGTCTTTGACATTCAGGTGAGCTCCACTTCATTAGAAAGATAGAGAACCCTGTTTCAAACATGCTTCCACTGGGAAGAATTTAATATGGAGAAAATTGCTCCCAGGGAGCTATAAGAGTGAGAACTGTGCCATGAGAAGCTGTAAGAGTTATTCTTTTGCCTGGGTAAAATCTTGGTGGAGAGTAAACACCATTTGTGCTGTAACTGATAGCAGCAGGAACAGGAACAAGATGAAGGTAAATACTGCATTTCGTAACGGAAGACTTTCTGCTCCCCAAAATTCAGAGTCCTGTGTGCATGGGACTTTCTGAATGTGTGCCTGTGTGGTCCACAGCTCTTTGTTATATACTGTGATTTTCCCCACTCCTCTACAGAGATAAGTAGGTAGGAGGCAGCTGTTTGGATAAGTCAGCAGCAGGAGATAAGATTATAACAAAGCCATTGGACAGCAGTGGAAACTTTCTATGCCACACGCAGGGTTTTTATCAGGGGTCTACAAATTGCCTTTGTTTCATTTTAAGGGCTTAACTTAGCTCATCCTCAAAGCAAAATGGCCTCATCCTTCCTGTCATCTTCCAAGATAGAAGAAGTGGTGAGATGCATGTGTGTGTTCCCTGTCACTTGATATCACCTTACAGCAGAGCCTGGAAACAGGCTTTTTAATCAGCATTTTGGCTTTCCTTTCCTTGTTTCCCTTCTGTCTTTGGTTACTTTGGCAAAAGGAGCCTCCATTTCCTCCTTTGCTCTGCTTAAACAAACCGGAGGATTCAGAGATGGTATGAAATGAACCACCCCTGATGGGACCTAGGCACAGCCCTTCCCGTCCCTGTAAAACCCCGGTGCAGGCAGTGCTCACATCCCCTGCCTTGGTGCCAGGGAAATTGCACATGTATACTCCATGTGTAACCAAAAAATCCAGAAGGTCACTGGGCAGCTACTGAGGTGATAACTCAGCCGAGGCTTGTGGGCTGGCTTGCAGCTACGTAGCTCTCAGCCACTGCAAAAGCGGAGAGGCTTTGAGCACAGCTGTGTCTGCTCATCAGAGATGGCGATTCAAGAGAACTACTGTCAGAAAACTGATTGATGGAAGAAATCTTTTAGCTTGGCCTTTCAGATGCTGGAGATGTGCATGAAGGGATTGGCCTGGTAAAATCAGGGTGTGACCTGCACCGGAGTTGGGTATGGGCAGATGTGGAAGTCCCATGCACTGCTGTATGTGTGATGGGCACTTCTGCCCTGGGACAGAGGGGATCCTAGAACAGCTAGCACCACTTAACATGTAGCATTTCCTTAAAAAAAATAAATTATCAAACCAAAATTGTAACAGTTTTGAAACAAAGCGGTAGCTTGAAGTTGAGCACTGTTCCTCCGGCCCTAGGGACCAACATGTCTCTCGAGTTCAAAGCTTCCTTGCAAGGCCAGTCTCTACCCCAGAAGAATTTGCAGAGTATATGGACAAGACACGCAATGAATGGGAGAAGAAGGGCTAAGGGCTCATTATTATTGTATTTATTGGCCAAGGAGACTGAAGAAGCAGAGGAACTTAGACGTGTTCCTGATTTACTTCAAGTGTGTCCTTGTTTTTCAGCAACCAGAGATCTTCCAGACAGCTCCTTAGCTTGTGCCAGACACAGGCTCTTCCTCTGCCACCAAGACGGTCACTATGAGGTTCTTCAGGAATGCTACTGCATGTTAAATCCTCATCCTGTCTCAGTGAACATGACATTGCAAGCATAGACAGGCTGTTTCAACCTGATTTAACCAGGTCAAAGAGGAAATGTGTAGCAGAACAACCTTACTCCCTGCCCACTGATAGCCCAGTGTTTGACCTCAGGTTGCAGTTCACTGAAAACCATGAGTGAAAAGACCTATGCCAAATGAAACCTACCCAAAACCAAATGCAAATTTTGTGAGCAAGAAGTAAATTAACCAATTGAAAAAGCTGGAGAAATGTCTAGACCACTTAGATGGGTTTATGTATTTAAGAAAGAGTTGGCTTATGTGCGTGCTAGCAACTCACCAACCTCAGAAGCAAATACTTTAAATCTTCTGACATGAATTTTGTCTGGGAATGAGGAGATGAAACAAAGAGTGCACCTCATTGAAAACCCCAATCCCAAACCCTGAATAACCCAGTAATAGTCTACAGACCACTTAAAAGTTCTAAGAACTTTTCTGCCTGATATTTGCTCATGCTTATTAGACATGTGATGAAAAAGATGATTTATAACACAATCCTTACATATATGAAACCTTTTTTCTAGAAAACAATCGTTGTTCGTGCAGTGCTGGTAGAAGCATCTGAGTTGTGAAGTGGTTTTGACTGCAGGGAAGTGAGAGGCTGACTCAGCTAAAAACCTTTCAACATCTTTATTTTGGTTCCCTGGTGAAAGGTCACTAAAGGCACACTGAACAAAGGCAGGAGAAGACACTCCTTTTCCTGCTGTTGATGGCCATTGAGTTGCCAGTGGAGAGGAAAGATGCTCAGGTGGAGGAAGGTGCCCTCACCAATGCCAGGGTGAGTGGCCTGCAGCCCCGTGGAAGCTCTGCACCTCGTTCACTGACACGAAGGAAGACTTTGTCCTTACATTTTGGTGGAGAAAGTGGTTGTAATTCACTCTAACAAGCCATAAGGAGACTCTTTCTATGTAAGACGACCCTCAGGGATTACTGAAAAGATCTGGGAGTTCCAGCAGAGTGTTGCATTGGGAAAATAGGCAATGAGGGAGTGTCAGGACACCAGTGATCCTTGTGGTCTTCTTGCTCCCTGAGATGGCAACTACAGGCCAGCCTGGGGCCTCCCTGGATATACCTGCGGAGTCCAGATTACTCATTTTAACCAGGAAAATTGCACTGCCCAAATCTTCTTAGAGAAAGGAGCACTGAAGAAGACAGATTTCTCACTACTGTAAAAATGACCCCACATGGGAACTTCTGCAGAAAATGCATACATGTACACAACTACATGTATATAAACTAAAATGATCTAAAACTGCTTACAAATCAGTCTAAGTGCCAAGAAGTGATTCTTGAGTTCAAAAGCAGTGTGCTGAGAGGATGGGGAGAGTACAAGCCAGTTTTTAAAAAATGGAAGTTCAGTTTCAGCTCTTTTTTTTTTTTCATTTATGAATATAATTTGGTAGTTTCATACTTCTGAATGGGCTTTGGCCAAGCAATTCTGGGTGTATGTCTTGGGGTGACTTTATGATGCTGTATCCCCTATCTCCTGCTCTCTGCCCAGACATGAATCCTGTGCCTTTCTGTACCTTTAAGAGAGAGGGGGTGGAGAGCTGGTGGAATTCCTTTGGCGCTGTGTTCAAAACACAGATAATGGGATCGCTTGCTCCTCAGCTCTCGGCTCTCTGCAGCAGGGAAGAGAGTGGCATTCTCTTGTTTTTTAGCTAGCTTTTTGTTTGTTAGCTAAAGTACGGAGCCCTGGGACTTTGGTTTCTTCTTCTTCTCTTCTGGACTGTTCAGCAACACCAGAACATCGCCGGGAGGCCCTACACCATGGCCCAGAGAGGCCCACGCCAAACCCCAGCTCCAGAGAGGAGAAAGCCACACCCACAAAGGACTCTGAAATCTACCCAGGTTCTCTCCACAGCGAGAAGTTTTATTATTTAGCATTATTCTTTTTCTCCGTGCCTGCGTGCATTTTACTTGTTAAATAAATAGTTTTTTTCACTTTTCCTCCGAGGAAAATTTTTCCCAAACCTGGTGGGGGAGGGGTGGCTGAAACCTACCTTCTTTGGAGGAGACCTTCCTTCCACAGTGTTTCCCTTAATTTGTCCCAAACCAGGACAGTGTAGAAATCAGTATTTTTAGTATGAAACGGAGACATCATGGTATTCGCATTCTTTGGATCTCCTCTCCTGAGGTGTAACTATCGAACCTCTGTTAATTGCAGTTGAAAGCAACACAACACTACCATTACTTTCAGTAAGGTCAAGGCTGGGTCCATTGCAGACAGAGATCCATTAAGCCCTTTATATGCTGGCCAGGCCTTACAAAATTGGCCTGGCGTTCTTGTTGTTCATTCCTCCTGGCTGCTGTTAATCAATTAATATGTGAAATTGTGGAGTCAAATGGAGACGGGATATTAATATAGAGTGTGCACTGTTCCCCTGCAGGAATTCATGTAAAAGCTGTCATTAACATCATGCATATACATGAGTCCAACAGAAAGCTATTAACTTATGTATTCATCCAAGCAGGCTCAGTAAGTGCTTTACCATCAACAGTCTTGCTGCACTTGAAATTAAATATGTGTGTCAAGGTTAGCACTTCCTGGGCTGAGAAACTGAACCAGAAGAATATTAACAGATGTTAGCAATATGTGTGTGTGGGAGGAGAAGATCACACCTGAATCTAGTCAGTACTGAGCAGTATTTGGAGCCTGGAGCTAATAATCTAGGAAAAAACCCCACTTTTAAGGAGCACAGACAGAGTTAGTGTTCTCTGCTGGTGCCTTTCCCCCCTCAGTATGTCCAAATGGACTTTGTGACACAGTATTTAAACCCTGTGATTCTGTTAAAGTCTGACCTCGGGCACCCAGGAACCTGCATGGCCTCTTGCAGCAAGACAAAGTCACCTAAAGAAATGTCTCTGGCTGATGCAGAATTACCCATTGTCTCCGCCTCCCTGCTGCAGCCCATTACCTGGAGATAGGACAATTCCTGCTCCCTGTCCCTGAGACAATCCTCTGGTTGGAAGCAGAAGTATCGAAACTATGTTCAAGGCAGCTGGTTTAAGTTGACTTCAGTTTCCTAAGACATATTCTCTTTTTAAAAAACAAGCTGTTTTTTAGCTGTTGCACAAAATTATTAACAGAATAGGTAACGGATGTCAGGAAAACGCAAACTTTAAACTCTGTTGGAGAAAAGAGCCTGCTCAGGCCTGAGATCAGATGTCCAGCTGTAAAAGAGAATGCTCTGTCCAGAAGTGCATCCAGGACTTACCAAGCGGCAGAAATCCACTGTGATCCCACATCGCAGACCCCGTGGTGCGTGAGGGAGTGTGCACAGCAATCAGGGAAGCAAGCAGTCATATTTGTAAAAGGTCCAAGGCGGGGAAATGCTGTGTGAGAGCTGGGAGTTGGCAAAGACGACTGCTGTTTAAGAAAATAAAATAAAATAGACTAATAAGACAATCTGGGAAGCAATATGGCCAGTGAGTTGGACATTTGTTCTGGGGAAAATGCTTGGGAGCCATTTCAAGGGATATAGTGAGAGAAGGGTGACCAAACCCCAGCTAGATTAGAGGAAGCCAGAACAGACTGAGGCACAGGAGGATCATGTCATGCTTAACTACTCTTCAGGAATCCTTTGAAGATACGACTGCCATGACAGATAAGGGCAATTTAGTGGGTAGCAGAATATTTTGATTTTCCAGAAGCATTTGACAGTTTTCCATGCAGTAGATTAATGGCTTTTGTACAAGGACATTAAAGGGAAGATAAAACAGCGACTGGAATGGAAAAAGAGCTTAAAAATAGGAGACAAAGGTTGGCAGAGGATGGAAGGAAGCATTTCTGACTGTTTCTAAAACTGACATCACTTCTATTTATAGAGGACCCAATGCTATTTATGTTGAAGCCAGTGGTAGTGTGCCACCGAGATCAGATTTGCAGGAAGACAATGAAAACGGGTGGTGTCCTGCTTTGATCTATGTACCTGTTCAGAAGAGCCTAAAAAGGGGATGGTAAATCACCTTACTGTATGAGCTGCAGCTAGACAACCTCTGGAAGCACTGCTGCCTTCACTTGGAGGGTCTGGCACAGGGATGAGTTCCCCCATCGAACCTGTGTAGAGGGTCTGAGCAAGCAGCACTGCCTGCAGCCAGGCAGTGTGAACATTCCCATCCAAACCACTGCCTTACTCATTGGATCAAGAGTATTTCCCTGAAAAGGGCTATGGGAAGACGTGGAAGCAGGGCTGAAGCATCCTGTCTGAGGAAGCAAAGGGGCTTTTCATAATCACAGAATCACAGAATCAAATCACAGGATAAGCTGAGTTGGAAGGGACCCGCAAGGATCATTGAGTCCAGCTCCTGACCCTCCACAGGGCATCCGCAAGAGTCACACCATGTGCCTGAGAGCATTGTCCAAACAAGTCCTGAACTCTGTCAGGCTGGTGCTGTGACCACTGCCCTGGGGAGCCTGTTCCAGTGCCCAACCCCCTTCTGGGTAAAGAACGTTTTTCTAATATCCAGCCTAAACCTCCCCTGATACAACTTCAGGCTGTTCCCTTGGGTCCTGTCACTGGTCACCACAGAGAAGAGATCAGGGTCTGCCCCTCCTCTTCCCCTCACGAGGAAGCTGTAACTGCAATGAGGTCTCCCCTCAGTCTCCTCTTCTCCGGGCTGAACAGACCAAGTGACCTCAGCTGCTCCTCTCAGAGCTTCCCATCAGTCCTTAATGCTGCAGGCTTGCACAGCAGCATCCTTAGTGTGTACCTGCAGCAAGACTAGGTCTCCTCCCCGTTGGGAGCACTGAGTCCTACAGGTGGGCAAAGTGTCAATGCTGGCCCCATGGGCCAAGTGCCAGTGGGATCTGCTCAAGGTCAAACAGGTCAGAAGTAGTTTAGGAGACAGCCTGTGAGCTGCAGATCCCCAAGAGCCCTGTACATGTTGTTCAGCGACAGTAACATCTCAAGTAATTTCAGTCCTAAACTTAGAATGATAGGACAGCCTCCAGCCACCTCTCATTAAACCATAACCTGCTCATTGCAGCTAGAACAGTGAGCAGCCCTCAGTGAAATCCTTTGGTAGCCAGCGCACTGTAATGCCTACAGGTGATGAAGGGTGAAGGGCAGAGGAAAGCTGAGGTCTGGGCTCCTGGCTCCATCAGCTCCAAAACTCAGGGTTATCTCAAAGGAAACAGGATTCAAAGTGTCTAAGCTCTTCCCTAGGCACTGCAGACAACTGTTTGTATGGATCACTGTCCCCAAGTCAAGCTCCAGGAGTTGTCCCTGTTGATGTGCATTGGCAGTGGGGATTAAAAGAGGCTTGGTGAACAAGCATCTGATGGCACAGAAAGCCACAACCAGAGGAAACTTGTGCCCAAATTACCAACTCATGGAGGTTTTCTGCTAGCCCTGCTCTCCCTAAAACTAGGGTGGGTCAGGCTTGATGCCTCTGAAGTTGTTGAATGGGTCAATAAAGTGAAATCCTATGAATTCAAAATTGGTACTTGTCTTCAAGGTCAGTAGAGTCATGTTGGTTGTTCAGCAGAAGGACATAGAGATTTTCCCCTTTTTCCAGTTGGATATGGACTCTGGAGTTGTGTGCTGCCTCCCTCTTAGGTGGAAGTGTCTTTCATGTAACCTGATGCTCTTCTTCTTTGAGGAAATTTTCTTGGTCAGACCCACAGATCTAGGCCTATGTAAGAGAGGTATCTTAAAGGTATTCAACTCATCTCCACTGGGTATCTCTAAATTTGCATTGGCACTCAATATATTTGCATTTGCACTCAAGTTATGTTAATTTTTGGACACGGGGCACAGTGTATCACTAAACAATTTTTTTCTCACAAGCCTTCATTATCTCTCAGTCCTAAAAGAAGCAGTCTGCAAAACAAAAAAGCTCTTAGATAACTTTGACTGAATACTCTTCCTATTCCTTTTCAGTTTTGCCTGTAGTACTTTATCCTGGCCTTCAGAGTGGGGATAAAAATACAGGAAAAAATATATCATGTTTGAATGCCTGTGGGGAAAACAAACAGCATTTGAAACATGTTGTTTTAAAATATAACTTCCTACCTGTAGTCTTTGTTTTTTCTGGAAGTGTCCAGAATCCTTGATAGCACTTGAGTTCTTAAAAACTCTTAGAAGACTTACTCAATGAAAATAAATCAAGATAAGGAATACATATGGTAACAATACTGTCTCCTGCTTGGTTTCAATTTGTTCCAGCTGTTTGCATGATGCTGAATTGCAGGGCCAGGAACACTGTGTTCATGACCACGTTACTGGAAGTGGCAGACAGACCACTTGGGCAGATCGCTACCTCCGTGCAAGCAGGTAAGGTAACAGAGAAGTCAGCATTCACCTTGCAGCAATCAAGAGTTACTTCGGTATAATGGAGGAAAATCCAGCTCCTCCAGCTCCTTGAGGCCGCCATAAGAAAAGGTCATGATCAGCAAACAAAAAAGAAAATAATATCTGGGCGTTCAAAGTCTGCCTGAAGTTTGATTTCTCTGCCAGAAAACCCAACACTAAAGTTTAAGATAACATTTAGAGGGAAACAGATGTACTTGGGTTGTTTACTTGAAATAATTTCTCATACCTCATAGCCCAGCTTTGTAAAATCTTTCTCTAGCTGGAACATTTAATGTGGTCACTCCTTACAGCAGTAATCATTAGTGATGCACAGACAACCATCCCAAGGGAGACGTACTTTACGCTCTTGCTTGTAACTGACAGTAAAAAAAGCTGTATAAGTGTATGAGCCTAAATACACTGTGTTGAATTCCTTATTAAATAATGGCATTAAATCCTTACACAGTGCTTCCTCTTGTTGCTGGATCTATACAAAATGTCCTATCCCTTCCCTCAGTGATACCATCCAAACCAGAAACATCACCTACTGTGTAATGCATAGAAATATAAGGGCCCTATAGCCAATAACCACAGCTTAAATAAATGGCTGAGGATATGACTGTGCTCATTCCCTCCCTTATTTCTCTGTGGACCAGTTGTCAGGGGAGGAGAGGAGTGTGTGTGTCACTCAGATGTACCGAGAGCTTTCATCAGTGGAGCAGAATGTTTGGCGCCCGAGGTTATCACCTGCTGTATGGCTTTCTGGGATTGCCCAGGTATGCAAAATTATACTTAAACATGCCTCTAGACAAACACACCCACTGCCCTGTGTTTCCTATCTCAGAAGTCCTTCAGGCTGCAATAAAGTCATAACCAGGGTTAACTCTGATTGCTGAAATTAATTGTGAGATTAGCGGAAGCAAGGCCTAAGGTGGAGCAGTTTTTGTGTTACAAAACCAGGAGTCAGCCCACAACTAACATCACAGCCCAGGGGGAATGGCAGCACAGGCCAGGGTTCAATGGAGTCAGCTCCAGAACAGCCAATGGGTTGTATGCTGGCACCTAAATTTCACACTGTCTCCCTTGCTCCTGCAAAGCGAGGAGATCCTGTTTCCAAAGCCTCTCTACCCAATACCCCCATATTGCTGCAGCACCCATCTGGGGAAGGGGTGCAGAAGTTGCCACTGAATCCCCCTTGGAGCGGGGCGAGGGAGCTCTTTTTGCTCTAATGCAACTTGTTTCCCCAGGAAGGCTGGGCAGAATAGTGGGGAGCTTTGGTGGGGAAGCAGATATCACGACAAATCTGGGGCACTGAGCTCTCCTGGGCAGCGATACTACAAGGACAGCAGCACACGTAGGTCTACCTCTGGTGTTACCAGTGAGCACACGAAAACAGCATGTTACTTTCCCTCCTTGATGCCCTTTTCTACCTGCAGTACTGTAGCTACCCAACCCAAACCATGTGATCTTCCAGGCCGATGTTGTCCTTCCCAAGGTCTTTGCATTGAACACGCAACAGGAGGCATTTTGCAGTCTGGCACTGCTATGGTATGGATGCTCCATTGGATCCTCAGGATTTTCAGTCCCTCTCTGGGCCAAAGTGCTGCATTCACACTTGTAAAATAAATTTGAAAACAGTGTTGCAAACGCTTCAGGCTGGCCTTGTAAACTTCCTGCAAATTTCTCATGGTAAAACAAATAAATAATATAAATATTTGAATGTGATCAAAGCGTAGGAAGGTTGTGATTTGTTATCTGCCACTGGGCATTCGGGATTGCGGAACCTTGTGGGGGAGGACTGGGGTGCAAGAGTGGGTCTGCGGTGCTGGTGGCACCAGAGGAATCCTTACACAAGCTTCAGATGAAAAAACTGAGATCAGGTATATTGTGCAGGGAATTCTGTGCTCTCTACATGTTTTTAGGTTTTTTGAACAAAAATTTAGGATAATGAAGAAAGGTGTTAGGGGGGCTATAACCGTGAGTCCCATCCCTAGTCCGTTCTGTGCATGTAGCACACAGTGGGCAATGGCCTAAACAGACCTGGTCAATCCTCTAAGCTAAATCTCTAATTCCAGGTAAAAATAATGTTTGTCAGATCCAAGTAACAGAAGAACTTACAGGGACTGGAAATAATGCTTCTTATTCCTGCTTTGTAAGGGAGACTTGATGGGTGAATACAAGAGACAGCTGGGCTTCCCGCCCGCAGTGAGTGCTCACTAACACAGTCTCAGGGCTCACCAAGACAAACGCAAGGCTCACTAACACAATCTCAGGGCTCACTAAGACAGTCCCAGTTCTCACTAACACAATCTCAGTGCTCACTAACAGTCTCTGAGAGAAGCTGTGATGGCATCCTCAGAGCAGCCCAATTAGAGGCATCACCAAACAGAGGCCTGCATAAACTCTGCTGCAGCTGCAGAACAAACCCCTCCTCCCCATGTCCTCTGTGCTCAAGCCACACAGCAGTGCAAACCAAGACAATCCTCAGCCAGGGAAGCAAGGATCTCCCAAACAAACACTTGTCCTTTTATTTGTTCATGTGACCATATTTGTTGGATCTCTTCCTTACGAACTGGTGTCTGAAGTTCAAGGGACACTGTATCTTTGTTTTTCTCTGCAGCTATGATAAACATGATAAAGTGATGACCTAACATCTAGGGCTAGGTCTTATGGAAAACAAGCATTTTTCCTCATTGCTGTAAGAGACAGCAAAAGTGCGTGGTCCTTCCTGGTATGAGCTACTGCAGCTTGAGAGCATCATCTTGAGCAGTCTCTGTCCTCACTGGGCAATTGCCTTTCCTGGGATGCTGCTGCTTACATCCCACAGCACCAGCACACGCACGCTCTAAAGCAATGAGGTATAAAAGTACTTCAAAAGCTGGCCAAGGGAGATGGCCAAGAGCCGTGAGGAAGAGAAAGGCTGGAAGAGTGCTGTAACCGAAGCAAGGTCTCCACCTTCTAAGAGGGAGGGGGTCTTGGAGCTGCCTGATGAAGGGGACAGGCACTCAGTGGTGCACAGCAGCACTCAGCAAGCAGCCCTGCCCTGCTCCTTACACCCAGTGGTTTCCAGAGCTGCCTCATTATCTCATTTCAAGAGTGAAATCTGATTAGATTTAAAAGACAATCAGTAAAATTAAAAACATTCAGATTTTCCATGTGCGGGTGAGCAAACCCTTGGGTTCGAGTGTTACCGTACGGAGAATACAACTGCAGCTGGCTGGGTTTTCCCCTCCCACCAGGACAGGAGCAGGCCGTGGACCTTCCCTGGGGCTTGCCTGGGTACTGCTGCAGGAAGCCTGCATTTATGGACACGTTCTGTCCACAGTGACCCATCACGACTCCTCAACTGAAGGCTTTTGGCCATGATCTTGTGTTACTGAAGTCAGCAAGAACAATGCAACCGATTCAAGCAGGAAGAGAATTTGGCCTGACAGAAGCAAACAGAAAGGCTGAGACAATGAGCCCTCTGAATTGCTCAGAAATAATCTTCCAGCTGATGGGCATAAAACAGTATTTACAGAAAAGGCCAAGCTAATTTTCCATAACTCTCCTGCGAGGCAGCCCTCTTTCCGCTGCTTGTCTTATAAAAGCAGAGAGGCCAGCATTCACAGCACTGCTAATACAAAATAAATCAACAGATTGGGGGCATATTTCCAAATAGACAACTGTGTTTATTAGTACAAGATACGAGTAAAAACACTCTGTAATGAAGATTTCCTCATTTCTTTGTTTTATGTTTATTATAGCCACTCCTCTATTGCAACAAATAAAACTGACATGAGGATTATTAGAGTCCAAGGCAGACTTGGATTTTTTTTTAAATGTGCTTGGGGTAACTAACACAACAGACAGCAATGTAGCAGGAAATGCAAAGGGAGTAGTTGTTTCATGTTACAAGGCAGACCAACACAAATTTATGTGGGTAGTTTCCTGGGATCTGATCCAAGAAGAACCTTAGATGTCACCATCCCCAGCTCCACAATGCTGAAGTTTCAATGTCTGTTCCCCGGACATAATCTCCAGCCTCAAATTAGGTTCTTAGCACGGACAGAAAAAGGATGCAAAGTGGGATGCCCCAACTCAATACTGAGCCCTGCAAATGATCAGCCTCAATGGAAATGAGTCTCTATTTAGGCACTGAAAATAGAAAACACAGATTAGCAAACACTTTAAATATATATGAATAAATGTTTATAAATTGTTTCCTTATCAAGAGATGCTCATCAACCTTGTACTTCTGGGAAAGTGATCAGAGGGAACGTGAGAAATATATTCCATAGAACTTTCTGACGTCAATAAAGGGCTAAAGTGTATAAGCCTTTTCCAGATTTTAGTAATCAGCTCAGGTTAACAGCTTGAAGCAAAATAACCCATCTGGTTGTTGTTCTATGGTAAATACCCTGGGGCAGCATGTATTGGTTTGTTAGAAAGCAGTGGAAGTGCAGAATCAGAAGGCTGATTTTAAAAATTCCCCTTTCTGATTAATTGGACCATTTTGTTAACTACCTGCTACACAAAAATATGAGCTTGAATATAGGCAAAATAAAGACCCCCACAACATGCATTTATCCTCTGCAAGAAATAAAGTGTGAAGAACTGCCAATACTGAACCTCAGCCGTGTTTGCATGCTGCAGTGCTGCCAAAGGCAACAGTGCGGAAATCTGCAAGACCCGCATTCATCCCTGGTGTTATTCAGCTCATTCTGGTGCAGATACAGCTGGGACAAGTTTGTCTCAAAAGGGATAGACAGAGCTGCCTGTCAAGGGCAAAGATCAGTGGTATCTGCTCCTGGGAGAAGGGCAGATACCAGCCTGCAGCACAGGAGTTGCTCTGTTTCTTCCATGTGAAAGTGGAAACCGTTCCCAACAACTGGCTGACCCACACAGCTTCATATCCAGCTGTAGGGTGGTTTCCAGCCTCAACACTGTCTGGCTGCATTTCCCCACCTGCAGAACAAGAATAGCTACTTAGGTGGCCAGCCAGGAATATGAGAACGAGGCAAGTGTGGTGATATTCCCTGAACACACTTTCCCCTCCCCTGTGTGCATTTGTGGTTTAATTTCTCCAAATAAGACTTGTCTTTGCATTTCACAGTCTTTGATCGATTTTAAAGGAAAGCAAATCCTTTGTGAAAGCACATCACTTGTAGTGCTTTCTCCTTACACAAACTGCTATGGTTCCTGCCTTATGGTCCCAGCTCCCTAGCAACAGATGCAAGATGCCAGTTTTATCCCTCCTCCAGGTTTCATGGAGATTTAAGCTCTTGATCCTACACATGTACATGCATTTGACCTCCTGATCTTTCTGCTCAGTCCTAACAACCCATGTCTGTTGCTTCCATGGAAAAGATGATGAACCACCTGGGACAAAGCCTCAGAGCTGCTTTGAATCGGTACATCCTCACAGTTTCTTCAATGTTTGGATAATTTACCCAGAGAGCCAGTGAAGCTTATGCTGTGCAGACCTGTGCTGGCAGATGCTTCCAGCCTTGAAGTCATCCACCCCAAATTCCTGCTGTAGCACAGATAAATTGGTCTATGAATTTCTAATGCACCTGTCATGCAGCATGGAGATACCATGACATTTGTGTCAGTGGGAGACATCAAACCTCACCAATGTGTCTCTGTTATGTTCTGCATTGGGATGAGCTAGCAAACGTCAGAGCTAGGACGAGGGCCGTGGTGTAGTTTCAAGCATGTGTTGCTTGTAGTGGGGCATTTTGCAGGGTACTCAGCTAATTTGACGTGTTGCTGTAGCAGTTCCTGGCAGAGAGGCAGCAGGAGCAGTAAATCTTATCTGAAGGGAAGTCAGTTCTTACACAGCCCAATAGGCTGGGTTTCTCAGAAAATGTGTTGTTGTTTAGCTGATTGCCATCTTGGAGAGAGAGAGTGCAAAAAAAAAAAAAAAAAAAAGACAGAAGGGTGTGGGAAAGAAAACAGGGTTGATATCAGACATTTGGTATGAGAGCCAGCTCTGTACTTGACTAACTTCATCTGTGTGCTGCTGGGAGTTTGGGTTAAGCTGACATGGATTTGAATGACGAAATTTGGACAAGGGGATGAAATGAAGTGCAAAAGAAATACAGGCTGAATTTCAAGACCTAATGTTTAAGTGTGAGGGAAATTTTTTTAAATAAAGATGTCAGAAAAGAACAAAATGTCCTATTTTTTCCAGCATCTGTGTGCAGTCAGACAATATACTGAGGAAGGTGCTGCCTCTCCCTGCCCTGTTCATGCCCATAAGCACCCCAGAGTCAAATCTCAGGGAGAAGCGAGTCCGTGCACATGCACTACGGACGCGTTTGTTCACACAACAGGGACAGACAGATGGGCAAGAAGGCTGGGGCTTCACTGGGTGAAGACGGGGTCAGCTCATCTAGAAGTGAACAGATCCGTGCTGCCTTGCACTGGGCACAGCCTCTGTGATCAGCGTTTGCAGCGTAAAACAGACCCGGCCCAAGGAATTCAGATCACTCTCACCTAGAGCAAGATATTATCCAAAGAGCACATCCTCCTCTATCAGGAGCTCATCTTCCGCACGCAGCATCAGGTCTGAAATCAAAGATGGATCTTAACACAAGGAGGCAGGTGCCAGCTCTAGATGTCTGTGCCACTCAGGCAATTAACTGACAAATATAAACCAGATCTCCACATTTCAAAGCTCATTTGCATTGCTCCTGAGACAGTCTGTTGGAAAAAGATGCAATTAGGTTGAAGCCGACAAGATTTATATTTGGGGAAAAAAAGAGAGAACAAAAAGCGAATCTGTCAAACACCCTAGGAGAGTGGCAGCACTGGCATGAGCATCCTTTGCAGGAGAGCAGTCAGCAGGGCTATAGCAGCCAGGAGAGAGGCACAGAGCAGCTTCCCCCCACCTCCAAAGTCAGCAGGGAGGGGATGCTCGCAACGACGAGCACTGAAATGCTGCCGGCAGCATTGGTGGGAGGCTGCTGCTGGCAGTTCGGCTGCTACATCGCCAGCCCAAGCTGCCATCCACCCTCGGCCACATGAGACAGGCTGTGTGCACAGCTCAGCTGATCCTCTGCCCCTCGCAGAGTTCAACTTCTGCTCATCGTGGATGATGCACGTGGGCATCAGGGTCCTGAAGGCGTAGCCCTCCAGATAACGTTCCTGCTCTAAACAGGAAGGTTGTCATTCCAGGACCATGTGCAAGCTCAGCAGCCACCACAATAAATGAACCTGCAGATCAGACACCTGAGATTTACCTCCCTCACTTTTGCTTAACTAGCTTAAAAGGGAAGGTGCCGAAATCTATACGGCTCTCTTCCCCCAAAAATGGGAAAACTCAAAGTATACGGCACACCTCTTACTTAAGAGTAAAATCACTACAGCAAAATCACCTGTTTAGCGTTCCACACTAAGAAGACTTGGAGTTACTGTGAGATTCATACTCGTGAAGAGAAAAAACAAAGCTTTGCCTTGCAAATCATACTTAAACCTGCTCTGTAGTAAAAAGATTGCAATAATTACATGATTAAAACATTTTAATGGTTGTTGGAGATTGCTCAATTGGCTGGGAAAAACATATTCCCTCTTCCCGTTTTTTTTCTTTTGGCACCGCTCTGACAGGAGCTAATGGTGTCTGAGCAACTCGCTTTTGAGTCTGGTCTTTTATTTGCCACTGGGCAGACGTTTCAGCAGGCTGTTAATAAAAAGCACTCCTGTTTTCACTCTGCAGGCAGGATGGAACTGGGGCAGCCCTGGAACTCTGCCCTGCTGCCACAGGCAAGCCCAAAGCTGGACCGTACAGCTGTATTTTAACCCAGATAGGCAACACTGTCAAGAGCCCTCTTGAACAACTGAGTCTCGGCGGCCAATACATTTGCATGTGAGTTAGGAGAAGACAAAGAGAAGTGATCACTCTTGCCTTTGTCATGCTGGCTCCACTCAACAGTGGTTGCATGGCCCTAGGGCTTGCAGCAGTAGACAGTGAGCTGTTGATTCCTAGCCATCTCGCCCATGACACTCACAACTTTCTAAATCTTTATTACATCCTCTTAAATGCTGCCTTTTTGAGGCTTAACAGTTGTAATCAACCCAGTCATTCCTTGTAAGAATACCTTCGGTTGTGAGGTTTGCAGAGAGGGACCCAGAGCTGTGCAGAGGTGAGCCGGGACCCCCACCTCTGGCAGCAGCATTGGGGTTCCTGTTTCATGCTCTCCTTATTTCCCAGTAAGTCTCAGTATTTAATTGGCCTTTGATCGTGTCTGTGGATGGAGGTGCTCTTTGCATGGACCTGTCTGCTCAGAGCACTTCACCATGCACACAAACTGGGAGTTGTCCTCCCCTCCATATGCACCACCTCACACAGTGACTGCATGGGGTGGCTGCATGGTAAGCAGTTTGATTCACAATCTAGATAATTTATCTACAAGAAACTGATTTGCTTTTTCATTGCCAGTCACTTTCATTAGATCCTCTTGCAATTCCTAACAGTCTGCCTTCATTTCGATACCCTGAACAACTCGGTACTGCCAACAAATGCTAACTCAAGGCTCCCTTTTCTCTCCAGACCATTTACGAACATATCAAAGAACCCCGACTTGGCACAGATTACTAGCACAGGTAAAGATCTGCACAGCTCCATTGATGACTTTTGTCCACTGAAGAAAATGACCATTTACTTCTATTTGTCATTTTCTATCATTTAGCCAACTGTTTGGGTGGATGAGGACCCTACCTCTTGTCCCCTGGTTACTTAGTTTCCAAAAAATCTTTATGAGAAGACCGTAGGAAAACCAAAGACACAATGTCACTGGCATCATATACTAACTGATCTCACCAAAATGCCCCGAGAAGCTTGATAGGCAGAACTTCCCACTCAGAAGCCAGGTTGAACCTTTATCACTTGCCTGGTTTTGTCCAGATGTCCACTGACATTATCCTGTACCACAGTCTGGGCTAATCTGCCTGGCGTAGATGTAAGAGTTGTCATTCTCTAGATTCCTCTGCCCTCTTCATCCCTTTTACATAGGATTACAGCTACCTGGCATTTGCCTCCCTCCAGTCTTTAAGTGCCAGTCAATGAGTGCTACTTGTTAGCTAATTTCTTGAATAAAATTGTATGTTAGACTTCATTTAATATAAATTACATTTAGAATTCCAGACCTCTGATTCTGCTGTTAAGATTTTTCAGGATGGAGAGGAGGCTTATACAGGTGCTGGATTTCACGAAGGACTCAGTTTTACCCAGGAGCATGAATTAATTACAAATTCACATGGCAAGCATGCATATGGCTTATTTGCCTAGCCACACAAGTTGTTAGGCATCCAATTTGCATACAGCAGGACTTTGCTTGCACAGATGCTGTCAAGCATGAGCTGACGCATTCATTTACCGAAAAATCCATCTTGCTATGTTTCATTGTTAAGTACATTGTGCTTTATGCATAGTTTATCTTGTACTTTCTTTTTATTTATATCTCTTGTCCTCACTGCTCTATTTTTTTCTCCCAAAAAAATCTGTGGTTGGAACGGTTGTGTTGATGACATGTTGAAGTCTTGAAAATAAAATTGACTCATCCCCACTGAAACCAGTGGAATATTTGACAGAGATTTCAACAATGCCAGTTATTTCATCCGGATCTGCTCATTACTCCTGCTAGTAGTAAGAGTAGTAAAATACCTTCTCTTGCTACCATGCTCCAAGGATAAGTGCTGCCTGCTCTGAGGAGCTTCTTGGGGATCAGTGCAGGAGCCCTGAGCTAGAATGCTGGAAGCAAAGGCAAAAACTCCCTCAAAGGGGACAGATCTGGTGTACAAAATCCAGAGACAAAACAAAGGAGCTTTAAGACACTGTGAGGTCTTTGGGCAAAAGTATAGCAAAACCAGAAAGCACCTCAGGTGCGGTGGTGAACTCAACAGACTGACCAGAAAGCCAAAATCAGCACTACTGAAATATCAGTGCTTCTAGATTGGACCTTGACATAACTTTGGGGGACGATCCAGTTCTGATAAAGACAAGGTTATGATGTGACAGATGTAGATAGAAGCCAGACCTGTGTTCTCAGCAATGTCCATGGGGAAAGCGTTCTCCAGACATAAGATCCCAAGAAGTAGTAGGAAATATCTGAGCAACCTGTAAAACACTCTTGGTGGTATTGGAGAGTAGAAACCAAAAAGGTTCTTTTTTATCCTCTGCCTTTATGTACTTTCTACCAACTATTTCTGTCAATAACTTTGTTTTTTGTGCATGCCCAGTACAACAAGACTTTGCTGGATATTGTGTATTGCAAATCAGACAGGATGCGAGATCTGTGACAGAGATCTCAGAGATTGCCAGACATCTCTGACAAGCCAAATCACCATTCTCTCAGATATGGTCAACAGTGAAGTGGTGCTGAAGAAATCCAGTCCTGATGACGTTCTTTCCTCGCTGCTTTAATATACAGAATTTTTTTACTTTTTTTTTTACAGAGAAAATGTGCTTTTCCCAGTTCTGTCTAGATACTTGGCCTCTTACAATTGCCTTTAGATGGAACTGATTTTCATGCTAGATTTAACTAGGAAAAGTAAGCATTTCAGAGCAGGAAGAAGAAAGAAAAGGGTCCATAACTATGCCCTTCTGTAAGCCAAAGTATAGATCAGTTGCCAAAAATTAACATGAAGGAATCAGAACTAAATGCCCAGGTGCCAGTGATTTCTAGGAGACGTCAGGTGTCTGCTTAAGTTCCCCCATTAAAAATAAAGACCCAAGCTCCCTGAAACAAATTTCCTTTATTTGTGTCCCAGACAAGCAAACAAAGGGAAGCATGCGGGATATTGTGAAACAACTCTGAAGTTTTGCATAAAAGTGAGTTTATTTTTATTAGCTGCTCTTCATGTAAGCTGTTGTCTCCCAGGCACCTCACCTCAGACATTCCTGGCAGGCACGGCTCACGGTGCTGGCCTCTGATTTATTAATGAAATACACTTCATGAGAGCAGAATTATTTTCCATGGGGAATTGTCATGCTTTTGGAGATGGGACAGAGGGCTCTGAAATTTCACCTGAGGCATCCTGTCACTGCCCAGCAATGGGCTGCAGTCCAGTCATGTCATCCCAAAAGGAATTGCATGCCCATTGTAACATTCAAAGCAAATTTGTCTCTTGGATATAACTCCATAGCTATCAACAAAATTGATCTAAATCAAAGTCTGCCCACATATTTCCATGAATACGGTCAGTTAAAAATAATTTCTTACAGTTTGATCTAAGCTTTCTTTCCATGTGAATTCACAGTTAAGTGGTAATGTGTCCTGCTGCAGTCTCCTTTGGAAAGAACTCAGCTCTGTGGGCTGATGGAGAAGAGGCTGCTGTGACACTAAAATCCTACCTCGTATATAGCCAATGTGAAGCAGGCTCAACACACTGAACAAGCTCAAAAATTGGATCGGATTCACTCAGGGAAAAGGGGGACATTTCTGTGAGATGCAGGCACTTATTTGGGCTGGCTTTGACCCAAATGGGCAGCTGAAGGAAGGACATGACCATGAGCAGAGAGCATCTCCTGCTAGTGCCTCTGCTCCTCTGAGAGCTCATCCTGCTGCCATAGGGAGTAACCATTTCTCATCAAATCTTCCCAGGTATAGACACTTAATAAGTGTATTTGCAGAGAGAGTTTGACGTTTCAGAAGGTTCAGGATCCGTTTACTTTCTTCCTCCTTACATTTCACTCACACATGTCCTTCTTCCCAAGCTGCGGCCAGGATCTCGAGCAGAGTGCCAGCCCAGCTCAGGGTAGAGAGTAACTTCAGAAGCTTTTGATTACCCAGGCAGCCATTTCGCTTACAGACAGCAGCTGAGCATCGTCCAGGAACGCGAGTTAACTGGAACATAATTAACTGTGTGTCAGCAGAGCAGGCTGAATTAGTCTGCTGAGGAAATTAACAGGCACACGGATACAATAGGGCTTCCAAAGAGCCCAAAGAAGTCGAATAAAGGGACACAACAACCAACTCACATTTCTAATTAGAGAAGAAAGTATGAATGAAATACAAGTTTCTCCCACATCTCACTCACCTTTCACATGCCCTTTCACAAAGGGATTTCTATGTGTGGGAACATTTCAGGCACATCTAGAACTTGTTTAATCCAAAAGTCAAACCATGTTGGCAAGTTAGCTCAAGTCACTTTGGGCAGAGGGGGGCCAGTTTCTGAGGCAGTCAGTCATGCACTTGAAGTAATGCCATGGGAGTTAGGAGATCAGCCATGCGGAAAAGCCAGTGAGCTCTGCACAGCAGCTCATCAAAGGATACTCCGAACACTCAGCAGTCAATGCTGATGCTGAAATCCAGGCTCAAGTTTGAGTTTCAAGTAAATTCAAAGTTCACAAGTGGGGATATTTTCTCACAGGTAGCAGTAAGCCTCTTTACTCTGCCTTCACGCTCCCAGGTCAATTCTTTGCCTTGGATAATTAAACCCAGTGTGGGGCTGAGGCATTGTGCAGTAGGGCACACCCTGGAAAATACCCCAGGAGCTCTGCATGACTGCCAGAGCTTGTCTCCCCCAGCCTCCCACCTGCATTCAATTCAAAGCCCCGGAGCTGCAACCCTACTTTGGGCATTTCTGCAGTTCTACTGACCTGGGACCCCCCTGCTTCCAGGGCTGCCAGCCCTCCTTCGTCAAGGAGGTGGCGCAGGGGAGCCCCAACTCTGCAGCCCTCTCACTCAGGCCTGAGCACCGTGTGTTTTCCCAGGAATTAAAACCCTTTCCAGCTTCAGAGGTAAACACAAGGATACTCTTTCTGTCAGCTCTGGTGGATACTGGAGTTGTCTTCAGGGCCAGACACTTTTCTCAGACAAAAGCGCTTAATTCCCAATATATTCCAAGTGCTTCAAGAACCATGACATGGCCTTTCACATGCTCAAGCCCTCACTTTCCAAACACATATAAGCAAAGACCCAAAGCTTCCCCAGAGGCTTCTCCGGCTGTAAAACTCTGACTTCACAGCCATGTGTGAGTGGCCAGGTGAACTTAGGTTCCCCTCCTGGCTTTTATTCATAAAATCATATTTGCTATTACTTCTGATAAGAAAAGAAAAATCAACTCTCCAAACACAAATGAGAAGCAGCACTCTGTTTTTTTGACATGTTTTGCCATAGTCTCAGGTTTAAACCAGACCCTGATGGCCATGCTTGTTATTCTCCTGTGGGCAATGAGGAAGCAGTTTCTCAAGCTAGAGATGTGAACTGGAGTGATTCATTGTGCTTTACATGCCTCCTGTGCTTTTCCTAGCCAATTTAGGTAAATACAGTATCGGAAATCGGGTTCAGTACGAACAATTGTGACAATTACTGCTAAGAGCCCCATCACTTTTTGCTTCATTTAATATTCTCTGTAATTATGTTAGTCATAAAGAAAGTCATTGGGTATTAATGTGGATGTCACATGCCCTTCCACAGAAACCTCAGCAATAATTAATGCCCCATTAACACCTTAAGTGTCTTGTTATTATTTATTCATTTAGCATTAAAATTGATGAGGCTGTTTTAGGGAGGAAGGCGTCGAGATATATTGTATGAAATCCTTTTTTTGGTGTGTGTGACCACACTGTTCCTGCAAGAGCCACGGGACCTTGGTTTAGGGACAAATGCCAGTGGGTCTGTGGCCTTAGCTATACTGTCCTCCCTGCCTGCTGCTGTGCTATAAATAGCTCAAGCTCAAACAGGGAGATACGCAGGACACTTCAAGAAAACACCGGAGGAAACACCAGAGGAAAGTCAGGAGATGATGTCTGGCAAGCCTTTTGGCAGAGAGACTGAAGACCCAGGAAAATTTCATTCTGTTCCCACCTCTATCATACTTCCAGATGTTTGTGTACAAGCCATGCAGAGTGAGTCCTCACCCTGTCAGAAGGTCAGGCTCTCAGCTCAAGAGAGAGCATGGGGTGCCTTTTGTTTCTTGTTTCTTTGTGGCCAGAGACCCAACATGAAATATTTTGTTCAAGCGTAATACATTTTTTTTTTCACTTGTTTGATCCACTAAGAAAAAATTGTTTTTCTGGGATCAGTAGGATCTTCTCTGTGTTTTGGTTTTCCCTTTAGCTCCTGCAAAAAATCAACCATTGGCTGGGTCCAAACTTCATTACTGCATTTGAATTAAGCATCTCAGGGTGTCCTCCAGAGCCTAGTGGATTATCCTTGGCACGTGGCAAGTGTGATCTGCCCGGGGTCACAGAAAAGGAAATCTGTGGCTGCTGGCAGACAAGCTCCCTCTGGAAACTGTGGTACATCTGGGATGAGGATTCAGGTCTTCCACAACCCACCCCTAAGTATCACTAGTGGTCTCATCCCTCCTGCCCAGCTGTCTTGAACCCGAGGGCTGCTTCCAGCACTGCGTCCGGAGCAGAGTCTCTGTGTTTCCCTGCTTCTATGATGGCTGTAACTGATTTTCCAGCTATTACCGTCATCAACCACCCTATTAACAAGAGACATCTAGGCAAACAGCAATTCCCCTTATGGCTGAGTTTAAAATAGGTTGGAGTTCCTCAGCTGTGTCTGGGCTGAATGTATCCTCCTCACACCACAACTCCAAAGAGCTTCTCCTTTCTTTCAGAAGCAACAGGGAGCTCTGCATGCTGCATGACTTCCAGTCCCCAATTAAACTATCCCACAGCTGTTACTGGCTTCCAAAAGTGGATCTGTCAGAAGCGTCCTTGTGTTGAGATCTACCACCAAAGAAAAGAAAACCCAACAGTGCCCAATGAGACAGACTTCTGTTTGACACTCTCTCCCATCCCACACACTTATATATATATATATACATGTACTTGAGTACACACAGGGTACCTTGATAGTAATTAATGTCTTGTCACTCACTGCAAAGCCTCAGTTATATTAGCCAGAGCCATATGCTTTTTGCACATGCTGAAATGTCGTATATTTAGGCTGCTTTTATAGTTTTCCTTCCTTGCAGGAACAGGATATGCTGCCTCCTTTTTTCCCTACATTTTCTTTTCCTTCCTCTCAGTGTCATCTGCTACAGCTTCTCTAAAAGAAGCAGCTCAAGCAAAAGGGGTGCTCCTTGCACTGCTGCCAAGATACACTTCCCAGCCCTTGGTTGCAAGGGCATTTCTAACAGGAACTGAGGGCTCACCTCATGTGTTTCCATCCAAAGTGTGAGTTACTGACACTCACCACGTGCCCAAGCTGCCTGACCGTGGCACGTGACTCCTGCGCCTTGGCAGGGGGTAGCTTGGCAGATAGGCCAGGCAGTTCATCACTTCCCACCACGGGAACTCTCTCCATGCCGCTTTTCCTTCTATCCTAGATATTGCACTGAGATGGCTACTATAAAGAAGACAAATACAGCAAGGTGCATACAAACTGCAAATAGAAAGTTAATGGTGGCATCTTTCAGTGTTCCATGGAGAGTAAAGGGCCATTAGCCTCATTAAAGCAAGGAAAATCATTTTTTTGTGCTCCCGTTTCCCTCTTTACTGCAGCGAGTCTTCATAAGCGTACACATATATTTGTGCCTTGGAAACCTTGCTTTGAATTATAGCTTCTCATTACAAGGAAAAGGTGTCGGCTTCAGTCTCAGCTTTCCTTGCAAAGTGTTTTCCTGCCTTTCCTCCACAAAGGAGGCCCCTTACTAATTCATCCTCCATCTTTACAACCAGAGGAGACAGCACAAGGAACCTGGGTCTGAACTCCTCACCCCTGGGTCTGACCCTCATGGTCCCTCCCAGGGGTTAAATTCTCTACTATACTCCTCTATCCAGGGCATAATTCTCAAAAGCAATAACTCCTTCCCCTCCATTTCCACTTCATGGGCTATCCTTACCCATAGCACAGTAAACCCACACGTTTTGGCTTCTCCACCGCTGCATGATTTTCTGTGGAGATGAGTGCTCTCATTCTTGCAGCTTCCTTCCTTCTGAAAACAGTGGGCTGGATTTTCTTGTCAGGCATCTACTTGTAGTAAAATCAAAGATATTTCACTAAACCATGTGGACATGGTTTTCACTGACTCCATGGGCTGGTTCCCAATCTATGTCAGTGTAATAGAGATTAAAAGCAGGCCTGGATGGCCAGTGACCGTTGACACCGATGGTCCTGCGTCGTGTCATGGTAAGGTCAGGACAGTCCTTATCTTTCTGCTTTGATGTGAAGCGCTGAGGATACACATGAGTTACCCCAGTTCGGGTCTGGGTTTGGATCTGAGTCTGAATTTTCTGTCAGAAAGTCAGGATTCAGACCTAGATGGGATTCTGTCATGACAGATCAATTGCAAGGAGGAAGTTGTGAAATGGGGAGGAACTGAACACAAATCAAGTAGAAGAGAAGGTGGCATTCATCTGAAGGGATTTTATATTTAAACACAAAGACTTTGGGATGATGTAAGATTCCTGAACACCTGGCTCTTAAATACTTAATCGACTGAAGACTCACAATTGATTGCTCCCTACCAAATTTGTTTCTCTTTTACAAAGCAACTGCAAACACAGATACTTGAGGAGTCTTTTCTCTATGTCTATAAGCCTTGTAATGGTTTTTTTCAAACTGTCTGCCTGTGTTTCTGATTCAGCAAGCATTTAAATGTATACTGGATTGAATTTTCACAAGTAAACCCCAATTTTGCTCACATCTTAATCCCCACCTCATCCCCACCCCTCAAAAAAAGGAAAAAAAAAAAGAGAGAGAGAGACCCTGAGAGATCCCTAACCTACTTGCAAGCCAAGAATTCATGCTGTTGTGCCATTGATCTGATTTCCCACATCCTCTTCCTGAGGAATCAGTCCCTATATAGAAGCCAGTGGATAATGGCTCTGCATTTCTGAGTGAAGCTTCCTACCTGTGAAAAACAGCTGCTAACAGAGTTGGACTGTCAGGAAGCCAGCAGACAGATGCTTTGGGTAAGGAGTCATGACATGAAAGACGAAAGGATCACTGCTAAGGCATCTGTTACCCATCTCAGAAAAAGGAAGAAGGAAACGTTACTGAACCGTTTATACAGGAGCTCCTGAGCTCCTGGGGACTTTAATTACCCATACATCTGCCGGGTATGATGTTCCTCAATCCTAAACCAAAATCATTCTTTTATTCCATATAGGAACATTTTATTGTGTAATAAATCAAAAAAAGATTGAAATTTTTCTAGATAAAATGATACAGAGCGAGGAAAAAACATGAACAGTTTGGGAAGATAGGTGGATCTGTAATGTTGACCACAGCTTTCTTGAACTGGGAGTGCATATAAGACAGTTCTGGGAGTGCACAATACCACAAAGGAGTTGGAGAGTGAAAGTGCACATGGATGGGAGTCAACAGGCCAAGCAAGACAAGCATTCTTCCTGTTTATGCTCTATTCATTTTACGTCATAAACTCTCCTCAAACAGATTGCAATCTTTTAAAAATGAATTGGCTACCCGAGATGGCTTGCTAAATAATTTGAGCAGCCAAACAAAACCCATATTCAAAATAAGTCACTGAAATGAAATGACACTCAAAGCAATGTGTAACTCCGATTGTGCATTGCTGTTCCTCCACCCAGTGAGTGTAATGAGTGTAATACCAGAAAAGTGATGTCTGAACCCATTTTAGCAGAGGTGCAACCTTTTTTTTTAAAAAATGCTTCTTAAAGTGTTGCCTAAAACGTACTTTTTAGATCTATTTTTTTTTTCTTCTGCTAGTAATTAGGTTAACTGCAGCATATTTACAGTCGAGCGCCACAAATGAGCTCTAAAGTTAGATCCACCTCTAAATATAGGCATAGCCTCGGTGCTACATGGGAAAGGAGAAAGCTACAAGCTCTGTCTGGTACGCAGAGTCTTTCTAGGGAATTGCCAAGCCCGCTGCTGTGTGTGTCAATACAATAAGCAGTCAAGCTCGCTTAACTGTTCACTCAAACATGTGCCTTCCCTCAGCTCTCCTGCAGTACGAAGAGAAGGAGTAGCCAAATCCGAGCAGGGGTTACTCCATGAGGACTTCAGGCATGAAAGGTCAGATATCCTGAGTGGGGAAAAGAGACACTTCAGGGCGAAACAGAGGAGGGCAAATTAAGCTAAGAGGTACTAGCCTCAAACTGAGGTCTAATGGCAAAGTACCTGTGTGCTGTGATTGTTCAGAGAAGCAGCTGGAGATATCAGGCACCCTGTAGAAGACCAAAAAAAAGAGTTAAGGAAAATAAGATCAGGCTTTACAGATACTGAGAAAACCAAAGCACTAGAAGAAACAGTGAAGAAGGAAATTTCAGGAGAATAAAATGTGACTGAAACAGTGAGCTGCTTCTTTAAAGGGCCAGGAAGTACAAGTGCAGAGACTTTGTCAAACCCGTGCCTGAGTATGCTCTTTCAGAGATGTTGAATCCTCTTTTTAACCCATCCCAAAGGCTATGTGTGTTGTACTTCTGGTCCATTAGACCCCTATGGTGAAACCCTCACTCTGTGGAGGATTTGGCTAATACTTAACCTTGCCGAGCGAGGCAAGCAGAGCTGAGCAAGTCAAGGATGGAGAATTAGGCATGTAACGATGCTTAACTTCCCTACAATGAGTACAGCTCAATTATTTCTGTTAATGACATCCCCCCTCCATGCATAATCAATCCCTGCTTGCATGGGAGGGCGCTGAAGGGCACGAGCTGACAGGCATCATCAGGTGAGCGTGCTTGGGTAGCTGCCTTGCAGGCCACAGGGCAAATCACTTGTGAACATGTCACCGAACTCGCACAGAAATGAAAGGCACAAGTGCATTGCCAAGTGCTGAGCTTCAGACATACCTCATATCCAACCTCAGAGGGGTGTTCAAGGCTCTAGGAAAAGTCTGCACCTTACCAAAGTGCTCTTCTAACAGAACGGGGAAGGGTGTGTTAGCACCTCAGGGCATATCTGGTATATCCTTCTCGGAGAAAAACACTGCAGTGGGTGGTCTTGGGCATGGCTTTCCTTGTGCCTGACTTGCACAAAGCTTTTATATTTATTTGTAATGTTCTTTACGTATTTATTCAAAAGTCTAATGACATTTAAATGAAAAATCTCATGCTGATTAAAAGCAGGTAGGGGAATAGCTGGGAAAATGAAATGCACCATACATAATCGGATCCAGATGACACACGGCCCAGGGTTTTGAGGGAATGAAGCTAATGAATATAGTGAACCTCTGGTAATTAGATTTGAACAGCCACGGCAAGGGAGAGGAGGGGGAGAAATGCAAACATGGCATAGATCTTAAAAGGGAATAAACAAGAAGAAAAAAGAGAGTTATTCTAACACAGGCTTATAAAAAGCCCACATCACTGACTATAACCCCCAGAGGGGAAGACTGCAAAGTGTTCCTTCAGCTTTCCCTTTCAAACTTTCCATCATCTTTTCACTCCCCACTTCCACAGTTGTGCTCCTTTTTGTTTCCTCTCCTCCCCTTCCTCCGCATCCCACCTTCTGATTGTGCCCACATCCCCCATTTTACTCCCTAGGAGATCTTTAGGGTTTTCCAGGATGAAAAGCCCTTCTCAGACCGTTCTTGATTCCCATCCAAGGTACGACCTCTCCATCCTGCTCCATGTAGTTTCCTAAACTGCAGAGCTCCGTATTGTCCCTTTCCTTCTCAACGGCCTTTAATTCAGGCTAAATACTTGAAGATGTGCATTTCTTTAATGTGTGAGAAGTCCCACTAAAGTCAGTGGAGTAACTGGGGTGTTAAGAACCACAGGGTTTTTTTGCCTGCCCAGAACAGAACCTCAAACATTAATTCCTTTTCACTCCCAAACGGGCTTTGTCCCAACCTCTGCTGTTGTGTTCAGGCCCACGTCCTCACCTGCACACAAACCCGGCTCCACTCGCATCTGCCCTCGCAGACACCGCTCTGCAGCCGCTCTGACCTGCCCCCTTCACCCTTCCCTGTGCTGGAGAGGGGAAGCCTGGCTTTGCTTCTTGCCCCTGCCCTGCGTGTGGGGTTGGCAGCGCTGGCTGCCCCGGGGATGGTGGGTTGAGGGCATTTGTGGCTCTTGGCTGGTCTCCACACCGAGCTGATTGTGTGAAGGGCTTTTGTGCAGCCCAGTTGCCTGAGTGCACTGACAATAGCCCCCTTCAAGGTGCCACACACCCCGAGGTTAGGAGCCACGACCGGGCTGCGTGACCGAGTGAACCCACTCCGCTCTATCCTGGGGCACCCACGCAAGGGGGAAAAGGGAACAAATGAGTTACAGTTTACCGAGGGATTTGGTGGGTTTGGGAGGTTGATACATTGCACACCAAGCCTCACTGAGCAGGTCTTTGGATGAATTCTTCACATTGCTTTAGAATTAGAGCAGAAGCCCATCAAAATCCTGCTGCTTGCTACACCGAGGCAATTCCCCGAACATTGCAGCATTGCAGTATGTGAAGGAATTGAAGGAATAGGATGGCACTTTTCCTCCTTTTTTTTTTGGTGTGGATAATGAATTCTTTTCAATTAGTCCAAGAATCAGCATCACTATTTGAATTGTAGATTTTTACATTGAGTACAAAGTCTTTAATGTCTTTCCAATGTAGTTTATATATAGAGTGTTAACAGAGCTGTCTGTTAGGCAACAATTCCACTGGAGAAGGAGAAAGTCAGTCTGGATGGTGATAAAAAGCAGTACTTCTTTTTTCTCTTGATGTCTTCACTAAAGAGTGAAAGTGTCTCTTGGGATCTGTTATTTGGATTATAATCTGAATTACTTTCTGTGAGAGTACTGGCTTTGTGGACTAGAAAGATCAGACTAGCACTGAAAAAATAAATTCCCTTTGGGACACTGAACACAGCCCCTTTTTCTCCCCAAAGCCAGAAAAATCCTTTAAAGTTATTTTAGTAACACTAGGAACCTAGAGCAGACTTCGCACAGATTTTGAAGAAGAGAGCAACATCTCCTTGCAGCACAGTTTGTTACCGATGGGTCAAAATGATTTGCGGGATCAGGAATATTTCCCTCCCTGGGAGATGTTGATTGAGGCTGTAGGCTTCTCATTTGTATATTGCACAGTGCAACTCAGTGAGCTGGGTTTGAGGCAATCAGATGTTAAAAGGCAATTTGGGGAAAATTGCATATAACTTCAGATGTCATTCAAAAAGGATGGGGTAGTGGCATCTGTTTCTCATAACCTTTGAAACATTACACATGTTTCAGAACGATACTGTTTCTTCAGAAGTAAACCATATAATTTCTGGATTTTTTAAAATTAAACACGGTACCTTTAATTTAGGATATTGTTATTCTAAAAAAGACAATGCTAACCTTTCTCGACCTTTCTCTGCAGTGTAAGTTATTGTTGGCAAGGTCATGTTTGGTCGCTTTGTCTGATCCAGGAGTGTATTTCATGAATTACCTTATAATTTTAAGTGGTGACTAGACCTTTGTGTTCTAGATAACGTCACAAAAACAATTTATCCAAGGCATTTGACAAAGAAAGGAAAAATTGCCCACTTTTCCCATCAAACGTAATTACCATTCACCACATCTAAATGAAGTGCTTGTTGCATCTTTACTGGAGAACCAAAAGCCGCTATGAATAGGTTTATTTCTCCATTAACTGAAAACTGGTGCAGGGAAGACAGGGGAAATGGGCTTTATAATTAACCCTCTTAGTGCTCCGACAGAAAACTGATAGATCTGAAACTTATGCTGTGGTGGAATCTTCTCTTTTTTTTTTTTATAAATGACGGAAAGCCATGAGGCAAGCCTCTCACCCCTCTCGCTGCAACACGGGGTCTGGCAGTGGGCTGGAATGATGACACAAGGGCAGGAGAACAGGCAAACCCAGAGCAAGGCTCTGCAAGTTTATTCAATTAGGTCCTAAATGTTTGGAACAAGGTTTCATTTGCCAACAGCTGTATACAATCATTTGTGGTTTTGAGGCCAGGGTAATTGGCATGTTATGAGCTTTTTCCTCAGCTTTTGGCATCTGCCTGAAAACCACATGGAAAGAGGGAAGGTTCTGCGTGGGGCTCAGCCAGGAACCCTCCCCGGGGAGTATAATCTCAGGAGCCATCAGCGAACAAACCTCACCCAGGTCTCATGGACATGGGGCAGATGCTGCCCACCAGCACTTTGAGCAAGCCGTAGTGAGTGGGAGAAAGAGTCCTTGCTAGGCTGGATGCTACCAGAGCCAAGATTGCTTCACGTGCACGGATTTATGCTTTTAACTAGGGATGACTGTTTTCAGGAAATTGACTGAAGCTGCTTGTTAATTGGAAGCAGTGAGGGAATTTTATTTTCCATTGTGTGCTTCAGTCCTCAGTGATCCAGCACTCAGCACTAAGTTGTTGCAGCTCGGAAGCTGCCACCAATCTTTATCCAATGGTGACATGACACCCCTGGCCTCCCTTTGAGCAGTCCGGGATGCTCTCTCTTCCACGCCGTGTTTCCTTTCAGGGCATGCTAGGAACTGCAACACCTTGCTCCTTGTATCCTCTTCTCTCATTCTGCTTCTTTTTTTCCCTTTCATCAGTGCATCACCTCTTTGCTATGGGATGCTCTTTGGGGAAACAGTAACCATTTGCTACACATTTGTGCAATGCCCAGCACAGCAAGCCCTGCCTAGGTCAACACTTTTTGGCAGCATTGCAACAAATATTAAATGCTAATAGCACCATGGTGGAGCCATGCTTCATCATGAGTATCACTAGATAGGATCACAGTACCCCTTTTATTATCACCTGTTACTTCTTCCTGTTGAAGGGGAGTCAGCCTTGAATGGTTCCTCTGGCTCACGCTGTCGTAACCAACATCATGCCTTGGTTTCTTAGTTGTTTACACCTTAAAGAGCAATCCTGTATCCTGCAGAGAAGCTCCTAACTGATGTCTAATCATTAACTCGAGAACAGGAGAGCCAAAATATGCAGTGCTACTCTGTATTAGTGTTCTTTAGTTAAAATAATGGATTGCTTTTTCCCTGTGGTGCTCAGAGCTCTTTACAAAGAAAGAGGAGCATTGTTATTGCCATTTAAGGGGTGAAAAAGCTTAAGTGCAATGAAGAAACGTGCCTTGCCCACAGTTAGACAGCAAAGGAGAGTCCAATTCTTCATACTTCCCTTGTCATTGGGGCTACTTACAAACCTACCAAAAGCTGTGTCATACCCATGCCCCTAAGTGAGAACTCAGTGCAGCTACTTAATACTAACAAAAAGTACAATTTATCCCATATATGTCCAAGAATCAACGCCAGTTGTTCTGGCAGGCACTCGCATGCTGTTTGGTTGGTGTGAGTCTGTTCTAAACAGATGCTCAGCGGGTTGTTAACGGGATGGAGAGATGCAAATGAAAGTCCACGGGCTTCAGAATAAGCAAACTTTGTCCCTTGATCACAGCGCAGTGCCTCCTGCTCCTGACAGTTGCAGTTTTATAGTGAGTCAGGTGGACGACAGATGTTCACCTGCTTAACTACAGTAGCGGTAAAACTCTTAAAAACAACCTCTGAACAAAAAGACCCATCTACTCTTGCCGCTTTGCAATCAGGCAGGAGTCCTTCAGATGTATTTGTCTCTACATCCCGTCTAATTTCCTCTCAGAAAGCTCAAGCAGTGGAGCCTCCACTCTTTTCTTGGGCAAATAATTTCTTTCTGTGGTAAGACCCTGCTCCTCTGATGTGGCTTTCCTCCCCCACCCCACATGGCTAATTTAACTTTTCCCTTCCTACCCATGCTCGTCGGCATGGATGCAATATGCACGCTGAAATGTCATCACTCCCCCTCACAATCACACTGTTGTTCTTGCTCATCTGGGGTCCATCTGTGGGGTGGTGGTAATGGAGTCCTTTTATGCTGGAGAGTAGGAGGATGGAGGGATGAGGAGCATGGGAATCCTGACTGTTGCACTGAGCTGGGTGATCATATCCTGGGTTCAGTGCCGAGGCAGCTGTGTGAAGCTCCATACCCTGTGACAGGCACAGGGACATCTCCCAGGATGACCTCACACTCTTGTCCAGTGGAAATGCCATGCATCTTTTGTTCACCTTTGCTGTTGTTTGCTCTGGTGACTCTGGGTAAAACCTAAGGGACTTTGGAGCTTAGCATTCAGAGTGCCTGTGCTGTGTTGAGGATAAGCAGGACCGAAGCACACATCCCTGTTGATCCATGTCAGTCTTCTGTGCTTAGAAACTCAGGGAAGGAATCCAAGCTAATAGGAACAACGATTTTCTCCAGAGCTTTTATACCGTGTATGGGTCTGCTGCTGTCTGCAACACAATGGAGCTGATACCTGCAAAACTATCATTTGTAGTGAATCTGTATGAACAGGGACTGGCTTTGATGCTCAAAGCTAATGTTAGGCAGCACATGGAGATACGTGGGATGTGAGCTGGGATTTCGTGGTCACACTTCCTGCTGAAGCATCTGTCTGAAGCCCAGTGAGAGACCGACTACTATGAGCCTGAGGGAGATGTGCAGTGATGCTTGCAAAGCTTCTCACAGCAGAGCTGCTGGCCACGAGTGGGGCAGAAAAGGCCACATGGGGTAAAGACACTGCTGTCCATAGCAAGACAAAACCCTTGTCTAGAAAAAAGAAAAGTTAAGGAGGAGTTTATCCTCTGTGTACTTCACATGTACCCTGAATTTTCTGCTGCTTGGGGGAGAATGCCAAATACAATTCATATCCTCCAAAGGAGGAAATTCAGTTTAAAAATGAAAAGAGCTAGACACATGTCTCCTCTGAAAATCAATAGGATTTATGCATCCCAATCTCTTTCTCGTTTTAAGAATTTCATCCCACACAAAGCACTCAGCTGTGCTTTTATGAGCAGGTTCCCCTTCCTTGCAAAATCATCACCTCCTTTTCACATTCATCACCAATGGGGATCAAAAACCAGCCTACAACCCAGCCAAGGCAGGCTTCATGTTTGCCTTCTACATCTTTGTTTAGCCCTCTGACAGCTCTGGAAAAATCCCAGGCTGCAGCCTTAGTCCAGGGCTGAATGAATAAAGGTCACCATGCTCCAGGATGGAGGTTCATTGTCACACAGTGAGACAGAGATGGCCAGCTAAACTGGAGGTGGTTGGAAGAAAAGGTACAGCACTCAGCTGTGCTCACCTTCAAAGATACTAATCTCACAGGCTTGCTCTTGCCTGCAGAAAGCAGTGCTGTGACTCATGTCAAATGGTGGGAGTGGGATCTTACCCATGGTGCTCCTGTGGAAATGCCTTTTCTTACGTGCTGGGAGGAGGAAGAAGGACACAAGGGGTCACCTCAGCTGCTAGGGCTGAGGTCTTCAATAAGCCAGCTGATGATTTCCTTGAGGATGAGCTGGTTAAGCAGGAAAAGCAGGATGAAAGAAATAGTGAGCAAGTGCTGCTGTCTTGGCAAAATCGTCAAAGAATTTATTATTCAGTAGACCCTTTGTGAATTCCTTTCCTTTGGTTTTACTCATGTGCCATTACTATTTTCCTATCATTAAGCTACGTCTGGAAAAGCATGATTAAAATAAGAAACAAACCCCACCAGATAACAGGGAGGCACTGCTAGAAATAGGATCCCAGCTGCCATCTACTTCCTTATAAAACCAAAGAGATCTGCTCTTTCTCCATCCTGCATTGAAGAGCTTGTGGAGTTGAGGATGTTTTTCATGCCTAACAGGACATTCTGCGTTTGGACTGCATAGTCCCTTTTCCTTATCCCTCCTAATATTTCTTGCTTTTTCTTGCATTACTTTGCACTCCTCTAACTGCTTGTAGACAAGAATGCTGGCAGCAAGCATATGAAGTCTCAAATGCATTGAATATGAGCTTCAAGAATGAAAATACAGAGGTATTGCAGACCTCAAGTCCACTGAGATAGCAGGTTGAGCTATGGTGACATTCAGTCTTTGGGCTGCTATAGTAAATTGATAAATCTTTGTGCTGGATTATATGCTGGCATTAGGACTGTTGTTAAAACCTAGCACACAGGAGTTCTCAAATTATTCCCTGATGAAAAGATTGGGTACCAGGATTTGAAGTAAATGTTCTTTTGCCCAACATTGAGTTTAAACCACGGAACTCGCTGCAAAACAAAGCTGCAAAGGGAAATGCTTAAGCAGGCTCAGCAAAAAATACCAGCTGAAGTTGAGAAAGACTGGCTCATGAGCAGTGGTTAAAGAGGACAGGACAGATGGTCATGAGGAAGAATCAGTACACAGAGAGCCCTGGGCAGGCTGGAAGGTTGGGCCAACTAGGGAAGCATGAAGAATTGGACTCTCCTTTGCTGGAAATATTCATGACTGGATTTGACAGGGCCCTGGATAGCTCAGACCTAGGCTCTGCTTTACATAGACCAGATGGTCCCCAAGAGCAGGGACCCAGCCCAGACTAACTGAGATTCTATGGATTCAAGCCTGAAATCAAATAGTCAGGCCGAGGAGAGTATTCTTCTTTCTTGGTCTTTGCTTTTATTTTTCTAGGTACCTCCTGCTGCCCATTGACAGAAATGGCATGCTGAGCTGGGCGAATCTAACCTGAAACTGCAACAGTTTTTGTATTCTTATGATTCCTCTGCTGCAAAACCCCATTTTCCTTTCCAAGGAGGACGCTATGAATTCAAACTTCACACTGGAGGTAGGGCAACCTTTTGACACAGCCATGCAGTCATTGGGATAAGCTATATTATTCAGACAAGCTGTTAGCTGTTGCCCAGGAAAAAAAAAAACCCAACAGAAAGCAGCTGGGAATACGAAGGAAGCAAGGGATGCATGTCCTGAACATCACTGCTTCCATCAATAAAGCTGTCTCTTGTAGGTGTGCATGCCTGTGTACCACGCATTGCTGAGCTAGAGCGGAGTGCTTAGCAGACAGCGTTACCCGCAAACCCCCTGCCCCCAAAGGACCATCTCCGATCAATCTAAGATGATGGTGGGTTCATTGGACTTACATCCACCTGAGACAGCAGCTCTCTCTTTAATGGCAATAGCAGCGTGTGGGCAGGGAAAGGAGGCAGCCGAGCGGAAGGACGGTTGGTGCGAGTGGATCAGCGCTGCACGCCCCGCATGGATGCAGCCATCCACAGTGACCCCCAGGCCACAGCAAGATGGGCCCTCAGCAGCCAGCACCACCCTCACTCTGTTGATGCCAAGGGATCTGCACCGAGGTCCGTGAGCTGGAGGTGCAGCCTTCTCTTACATTGCCTTATTATTGTTAATAATACAGCTGCTGCAGTGGGTGGCAGCCTGGGCTCTCATTCTGCTCCATGTCGAGGCCTTTGTCCTCACTTGGGCAGTGAGGAGATGTGCTGGGTTTGTTTCTGGGCCAAACAAAAGCCTGCTCCAGCGAATGCTGCTGGGGCTCACAGGCTTTCATCTCAGGACCTACCTGTTCTGTCAGCTCCGCCTGCAAAGCCTGCGTAACTCTTTGTGTTTGTTCTCAAAACAAGCATTCAAATACACTCTTTTGTATTTTCTTTTCCATAAGAAAACCGGAGCAGAAGAAACCTGTGTGAACAAGCCAGTAGGAGCACCCTTAGCTGTGGGAAGCCAACAGCAACAGGAGCACCAGTTTCAGATTTCCTCACAGCTCTGCTCTGCAGCAAATAACGGGGAGCAAAACAGCAAACCCAATGTGGAAAGAGCCACTGGTGGGGTTTGCTTTACGAAAAAATGCTGTCCTTGTGTCCTGTAGACGTTGGTCACAGTGAAGCCAGGCAGCGACCCCTCCGTGAGCTTTCCCCACTCTCTCATGGCCTCACTTCACTAAACCTAACACAGTTCCTCTACAAAGTGTGGAAGACAGCACTGCGCACAGGTGGCTCCTTTGTGAAGCTAAGGGTGGAAGGATGTCTGGGTTTTTCTGAGAACCTTCCTTGAGTCTGTTGGGTTGCATGGAGACAGACAGGGTGAAGAGATAGCCCCAAACACACAGGGAAAAACTGACTACCACAAAAGTCCAACAGGGTCCCCACAGAGTCTGTGTGAGCCCCTGCTCTGAGCAAGACAGCCTGAACTCAGCAGGGACACGAGTCCTAATCCTGGGTGCACAGCCACTAGGAGATGGAACCAGTGGTCTGCCTTGTACAGCCCATGGCTTGTGTTTTCTGTCTGTGTTCTCTGTTTGTCCTCTAACCTCTTTGAACTGCACTTAAACTGTGCTCAGAGTGGGACTCTCACAGGATTACCATCCAAATTATAATTATACCCAGACACGATATTAAAGTTGAAGGGCCAAGTGCTCGAAAGTTAGGAAACAATAGAATTTATATTGCCTCTGTACTTTAATGCAAATCCTTCCCTCAGCAGCTGCTGTGGTTTCTGTGCAGCCTGTTTGCTGCGAGTGGGAGAACCCAGGGGCACGTTTTCTGGGTGTCCTCAGTAACTCCCTGCTGCTCCCAAGAGGAGTCAAACACAGGGCAGCACCGCACGCTCCCATGGCAAAGTAGTCACACAGGGCTGGCTGAACATGATGGAGGTATCTGCCTTTGTCCCTCCCACGTACCCTGCAGCTGTGGGAGCACAATGCTGGATGGCCGGTGGGGTGAAGGAGCTGGCGGATGAAAAATACCTCAGCGGGAGCTAATGGTTTTTTCTAGCCCAGATCACTTTTGTGTGAAGCCTAGAGGGGTGGTACAAGGGTGAGGATGAGAGTGAAGACTAGGAAAGAAGGACTTATGCTGGCCTTGCTCCAAACAAAACATTCTTCCAGCTTAGGCAAACAGCAATGCTTGCGTGACACTCTCTTGGAACCTCTTTTACCCTTCACAACTCCTGAGCCAGTGTTTTTTAATCCGAGTTACTGAACACGTTAAGCAAGGATGGAGGCAGGAGGGGATCTAGCAAAGAGAAGCGAGGTCATGGTTCTGAGTGACTGAGCGTTGCCCTGGATAATGGAGTTCTTCCCGCTCAGCACCTTGGAGATGTTAAACACATCACTCCGTCCAAACGTTTTGCAGGCGGTCACTGCTTTTCTTCCTCATTTTTTGAGTGCTTTTAAGTCCTTGCTTCAAACCAGAAGAGCACTTGGACTTGTAGAAGTATATGCCATCAGATTTTGTCAATACAGCCATTAGTCTCTAGCCTTCTCAGATATGGCTAACCTGTTTCACCAAAATTCAGTCTGGGGCAATCCCCAGGAATGTAAACTTTCAACCCGCAAGGTGAAGTGTTGGAAACACTGACAAATACCTCAAATCAGGCTCCTGGAATGGGAAGCATTTGGCAAGCTTGTAAGAGGCGAAACCAATCCACAACACTTGAGAATAGAGCTTGTCTCTATAAATAATAAAAAGGAGCAGCTGTAATCTAAAAAAGTCAGAGCATGAAGCTAAAATGTCCCCCAGGGTATTTGTATACACTTGCAGGAATTGGCACACAGCTGGAACGGGCGTACAAAAAGCCTCTCTGAGGCTAATGAGGCCTTACCTGTGCTTAAACATGAAAGTGACTGGGCTTCCATGTGCAATGTGGAAGGCTGCATTGCTCCAGCTCTCCTTCTTCCAGGTAAAAGGGTGCAGAAGTGCACTGCTTGAGGCCTGTCATTCCATTTGCAGAAGTGATTCAGGCATTCATGCCCCCATGGCATGGATTCAAAATCTAGGTGACTAGGGTTCTACATCACTGTGGTGGGTCTGGTTCTTCTACTTCACCTCTCAGCTGAAGCTCTTAAAGCAATGTAAGTAAAAATGTTAAATCTGACTTTATTTCTAAACTTGGGGAAAATTTGGCTCTGGGTGGTAGCATGTGCTAAAGGTGATATGCTTTCACCCAGCAATGGTGAAAAACAGACTGTCAGTGTGAGTGCTTCACTGTTGGTTCCTGCAGCTGAGGATGTTTGCCCTGAACATGCCTTTCTGTGGCTGGTGGTAACACTGAAAAGGAATAACTCCTTCCTTTAGATGTTTGGGAGGGAATTGATGGGAAGACAAAAGACACAGATCACATCAGCTGTAACATCCAAAGTCCACTTTTCTTGGACAGCCTCCCTGACACCAGGGCTAGAAAGCCTTGTGTTCAGGTGAAGGTCTTCTCCCACTTTGGTCAACCAGCCTGGTGGAGAAAGAGGCTTACAGAAAAAATAGTTGTGGAGACTCGTGGTAGGGGACCCCCCTTCTGCTTGCAGACTTCACATTTTAGGGTGCTGCTTTCCAGGTGCTTGGGCATTACTTGAAGTTGATTTTGACTCCATGAAAAAATCTTGCTTTTAAATTTTAAAAATTGCCTTTTGTGCTCTCTCTTGCTTGTTGCCTTTCTTTTCTTCCTTTCCTTCTGGCCTTTGGGGTTTTTTTCTTCCACATCATAGTCACCACATCCTTAAAGTGGGAGGAGAGAAACTAAAAGAAAATATTTAACCATTAAAGTGTTTTTAAACCGTCAGCAATTGGTAGAAGCCTGAAGAGGTCATCCCTGGAAATAATCCAGCTGGTGAACTCCTATGGATGCCACCTTCCCAAGAGCAGTGCCATTTCCTCATGAGGTGGGTGTACTTATTTATTGTGCCATTAAAGCTGTTTTCTTTCAGACAGCCTTTAAATATCTTCCCTGGGGATTTGCCAGGCTGGGCAGCAAGCCAACTGGAACCCCCTAAAGTTAAGAGCTCAGCTCTGTTAGACATAAACCACTTAACATTTCAAAGATGACAAAAGTGGTACATATCCAATTTGTTTCCAGTAGGAAAGAAATAACTGGCAAGTGGCACACTGAGCCCATCACAACAGACAAGCCATGCCATGGTGACTCCCCTTCTTTGGGCAAGAGCAGGGCGCTGCTGTATGTCGTACCTACAAGCTGTGATTATGGACCCTTCACTCTGCTTGCCAGGGCTCCAGAGAGGCCGAGACTGATGCTCCAAAATCCCATGCTCTATTGCTCCCATGGACTCTTACTGCTGCTGCTTTCCATTACTGCTGCAAACCTTCCTCCTGCCCTGCTCACAGGGCTTGAATTTTGTTGTTATGTATCTTGAATACAGCTGTCCAGAGCTCAAAGGGCAGTGCTGTTCATAATTCACTGTCCCCAGGCCAGGTGTCAGCAGTCACACCTGGCACAGGTTCTTCCGAGATACTCAGACTGCTTTCATACAGGGATGCCATCAGGGGTTTTGAAATTTGCTGTCCACAGACCTTCATCTGGATTAAACTCAGTTGCTGCCAGATTAGCAGAGTGCAACACAGAGGATCAGCTGCAAAGCTGATTGAGGGATGGGAGAAGATTCCCTGGATTTCAGCAGGTCATAGATCCAGCCCGTAGGAGGGAGCTCAGCAAATTGTGTACCCTGGTTCTCCCTGTTGTGAGAAACAACAGCGATCATCCCTGACTGAAGCCAAATGCTTTAGGATCTCACAGTCCCAAGAGCAAATGATGTTTTTGTTGGGTTTAATGTCTGGTCCAGCATTCGGTGCAAGATGATTTGGTCTTTTCAATGAACAGTACAGTCCTGAGGAGCTACCAGCTTGCCAGGAGCATTATTCCTGCAGGACCTTTCAGATAGCAATGGAGTTTCTCCAGATTTGGGCTTGCGAAGAGCAAATCCAGATCTGAGGCCTCGAGACAGTAAAAAACCCATTGCCAGCCCCAACTCTGGGGCCTGACGCTCCCTCTCAGCAGGTTGTGACAATAAAAGACACCCCCTATTTGGCAATGCCAAATTGCCTGGCTGCTTTCCTCACACGACGGGACACAGCAATGCAGAGGAGCTGGCTGTAAAAAACCTGCAACAGGGAAGAAGGGAAGCAGCTCCCACAGTGGCAAACCCAGCCAGTGTGTCAGATCCCAGCAAGAGAGAACTGCTCAGAAAAGCTGGGGAGGAGGCGCACACAGAGACAAGACCAGCAGCATAATCATCTGTGTTTTCAATGAATAAAACATGGCAGTCCTCGCAGACAGAGGGTGAGGTAATAAGGATAATAATAATAATCTGTTTGGTCTCTGTTTCTTCTGGGCTTCAGGGGCTCATTTTGCAAATGGTTATTTGTATAGCTGGGGCTGCTGCCTCACAGCTTGCACTGCTCAGACTCATGTCCTGCTTTTCTCTCTGCCAGCAGCCTGGGTTTGCGAGTGTTCATGACTCAGCAGTAAATACATGCCCTGAAGGTGAGCTGGAGCAGCAAGGATCCTTCCTAGTGGCCAGGGCCAACGCTGGCTGGCTCCAATGGAACTCAGCTCTCTTGCAGGATCCAGCACTGAAGGGCTGCACCTGTCTGGGAAGAACCAAGGGAAGATTGCCCCTGTGCCTGGCACCGCCATCCTGTCCAGGGGCACTTTGCAAATTGAGATGGATCAGCAGGACCTCGGGCGAGGGGTACCCAACTGCGGCCAGACCATGAGCTGCTGCCACGCGGGGGCTTCAGGGCAGATCTCCTGGTCTATGCACACCAGGGAACCTCTGCGGCAGTGTAAGGCAGGATATGAGGCAGAAACTTCTATCAGCCTTGCAGCAGCTTCTTACAGCTCTCTGAAGAAGAGTTCAGCCTTGGTCTTGAATCAGCCCAGTAAGAGCAGTGAAATTCTTGCCCAACAGTTTCAGTGACAAACTGTAGCTGGTTTCTGTGTCACTTGCACATTAAAAGACGCCAATAATAGTAAATATGTGAGTGGTAAAACAGAAACGACGTTCTACCTCCACCTAACCCCTCCTATACAATGGGCACTGGCAGGGTATTGCAACACCTCTCTGAATCCCTCCTCCACTCAAACAAAGACTTGTTTTCCCAGTCATTTGTGTATATTTATCATGATTTTGTATAAATAAATCCATTAGTTTACAGGGCATGGAAATGCTTTCCAAAACCTGAACTTTTAAAAGGCTGTAAAACACATACTAAAAATTAATCCTTGTGGTTTTTCCTGTGCCCACTTCTTTTGGGAAAAAAAAAAAAAAAAAATGAAGCATTATATTTTGAAATAAAGAAATCAATAATTACAAATATTCATGCTTTTCCCACACCCCACCTTTCTTCCCAGAAAGAGTTTAAATGACAGAATATGTCATTTAAAAGTAGGCTTTCCACAAAATAGTGGGATTTTAGTAAGACCATTAATAGACATTTAATTTTAACAAGTGCCACTAAAAACATTTCTCCAAAATTCACCAGGGAACTAGGATTTTTTCACTTTAGGAGCACTGCTTGGCTCTGTGATACGCTATGATGCTGGATAACGATCTAATAGGCCTCACTGACAACAAGCTGGCACCCTGCCATGGGCATGCGAAACCATCCTCCAGCCGGGAGCATGAGAAAACCTGCAAATAATGCCTCCTGATTTCCCAGCTATTAGAACAGCATGGATTAATGTGGCTGCAGCCATCTCGTGCAAAAAAGGCATGAAGTAAAGTGCCTGAGCCTGGACATTACTGCTGATGGCTGATTTTGTCATTCCAATCACCCCGAAATGTAACTGGGGAGTTGCTTCTTTGTTCCACCTGCAAAATGAAGGAAGGTTCACTTAAAAAGAAAATAGTATCATTCATTTAAAAATGAACTGGTTCAACCCTGCTTTTTGATTGTCCTTTGATTAGTAATGTTTCCTATTTGAAAAAAAAGTAACAAATGTCTGAAGTAATGTTATAGGTAGTGACATTTTCTTCTTCATTTTTTTGAAAGGTAATGATTTCTGTGAAATTCATGAAGAGGGGATATTTCAATTTACTTTTATTTCACTTTTATTTTGAGACATTTCATTCAGCTCATGCAGCTATTTCCTGTCATAGTAGATTAAAAGAGGGAGAACAGTATTAACTGAATTTGTCATCATTTTACCCTCGCTCTGAGGTCTGTAGTGCTCTGCAAGACTTACTTGTCTTCATTTCCAGGGCTTCTCATGGAAATTTCCCTTTGAAAGTGGGTCATATCAGTCGCGACTTTCTTACTTGTCACTTGCAGTTTCTGATTCAAACCAAAACAACAAAGAAGAATTTTTGCTTGAAAGTTGTCAAGAAAGACACAAGCTCTCCTTAATCTCATACAAAAGCACACTTCTCATTTTGCAGGCTTTGGATGCAAACCCACGGATTTGCTGATGTTTTTCTGGAAAATGAGTCTCCATTGCTGAAGAACCAGTGAATGGGGACACGTAGGCTGGGTCCAAAGAAGTGCTGTCTAGGTTTTGCTCCCAGGATCAATCTTTCCTAGGATCTAGCATCGGGTTTTTAATACTTTAGGACAATTTACCCACAGCTCATTGTACATCTACGATAAAAGGACAATGGTTTATGGCGTTCTCATTTGGACTAACCTCTTGATTTGGGGTGAATTAACCAGGACTAATTAAAGAAATCCTTCTGTAGCATTTCTCACTCATGCTGTCCACAGGTAAACAGAGTGAATACTCCTTTCCATCCACCACTGAAAATGGCACTGACTGTGAAGACACTTGGGAAAGGCAGAAGCCCCCCCCCCAGATACCTCCTACAGCACTGGGTGTGCAGCTGCAATGGTCTCCCCTTTCCACTCTTGAACACCCCACCGGTGCTTCACAAACTCGCTCCAGAGGCAGAAATTTCCAATTTGCCTGCTGAGCACTAAAATTCAAATCTCTTCAGAAAGAACCATCTGTGGAGTCCTGCTCTTCCAGGCTGGCCTAATAACAACAAACTCTCTTTTCTAGTCAAGAGAAACAGCAGGAACCTGGCTCCAGCCTAAGCACTCCTGGTAATAGAACCAAGCAAAACCATAGTCTGGCCAGTGAATATAGACAGCCAGCTCTACAAACACAAAAGAGGAACACAGTTTCTGTTGAAGAATGATCATTCTTATTGCTTGCAGCACACACTTTTCATATGGTTTGGAGCTTTTTCCTAATGGTGCTAAAAATAGCATCATGTGAGGCTTCTTTATATTAAGTTTATTTGTAAATTTAATAAACTGAAAAGAAGAAAAGAAAGCAAAGCAATAGAGAAATTAAGACAACAGCCAATTAGGAAAACAGAAAGAAGAGATATGAATAGAAGTATTTATCTGGGAGCTAGAAAAAGAGGGAGATAATTGACAGTCTTCATTTACTAATAAAATAAGATTTCTGATTATAAACCAGGAAATCTGTGGCTATTTTAGTACAGATGTAGTTTTCATGGCTAAAAGCATCCTTTTGCCTTTCATCTCGCATTATTTGAGGCTAAAGTTTAACAAAATCAGTCAAAATACTTCTCTAGCCAGTGGGCAAACACCCACCATATGAGTTTTGCCAGTGACTGTGTCAGATGTATTAAGCTTGTAGGGGGCAGACTAGTCCTAATCAGTCACTCAACATCTCTGAGCTTGTCTTTTCCACCTAAGAGAATACAATAAGCCTTTTGTTCTCCTCTTACATCACCCCACAGCGACTTTTCAGTCACTTACCCACCTGGGTAATTTTTTATTTTAATAAATAATAAGGATCAGAATAAGCAAGCATGCAAGTTTTCAATTAAATATTTAAAAGGCCAGTGCTGTGGCTGCTGCAGACTGTCTCCACTTTCCAAAGTCCTTTAATGACAGTTTTCATTCACAGAGAATAAGCATGAGAATACAGATGACATTGTCCCGATTGCTTAAGAAAATCTCTGTGTTGATCCCTCGGTAGGCCTGAGATTTTTCTCATTGAAGCTTAAGAAACTGATAGGAAGGTTCCTACAGATACATCCTCCCACCCACCCACTTGGCACTTAGACTGTAATAGGTCCTCTCCTGACAAGTGGTAATCTTCCTCTCCCCATGGCATCTCTGCCAGACCTCATCACTGGAGCGCTCAGGTGCTTATTTTGCATGAAAAAAAACCAACTGTGGAATGGATTTTATTAAAGTTTTTTTTTCCTGGGTGTCAACCAAGCACATGAGATGTGTACCTCAGAAGGCAACAGTTATGGAAAAGTCTGTTTGATAAGAGGAAATTTCCCTCCCCGACCGCCCTCACAGCACTGCTGCAACCCTTCAGCGCAGAGAGTGCAGCCTGGGCTTAGAGCCTTGTTCTCACCCAGTCCCTGGCACAGTCCTCATGGCCCCTGGGGGAGTTTTGCCCAGGAATAAAGGAATGCACCCTAGCAGTGGTACAAGCATCCCCATTGCCTCCAGAGTTTGGCTGTGGAGCTGCCTTTCCTGTGCCTTAGCCTGCAATGGCAGACAAAAAGTCCTGCTGGGAAAGAGCGAGCTAAGAGCAGCTCTCCTGGGGGCCGTATGAGGTCTGATGATCATTATGAAGACATCAAACGGCAACGTTTTAGAAACGTGACTGTACCATAGCCTCAGGTGAGCAACAGGAGCCCTGTGATTCCTGTAATGATGGCATTGGGGGTGTTTCACTGTTTCCTCTCATCTCAAATGCAGTGTGCAAGTTCTGTGTGATGGGGAACATTTTCAGCTTATAGTCACAGGCAACAGCTGCAGTGATACAGACAACAAACAAACAGAAGGAAGAGAGAGTAGCAGTGATCTTTAATGAGATTTTCTGTGGTTAATTTTTTTGTGATCCAACAAAATTTGGAACAAAAGAGAATGAAAAATCAGACGAGTCAGGTCGTCCCAGGGCATCTGATGCTATCAGAAGCCATTTCAGCTTTGCTTACATAATTTTGTTGTCAAGCACAGCCTGATGTTAGGCATGTACATATGTGACACCGGGGCTTCCTGTTCCCAGGTTCATTGCTCCATTAACCAGTGACATCAATTCCTACGTTAAGGGAGAAAAAGGAGATATTAAGGATTATTGAGGATTAGAGGTAGAGTAAAGCAAAATTTAAGCTCAAGCCCCATTTTAAGCCTGCAGTTCAAATCTCTCTCTCTCCCTGGTCAAGCCTCAGGTTCTGACAACTGCAGTATCTGGCTGCACACCCTCACTGCTAAGTTAGGGAGGATCTGTAGCTATATGGGTGATGTGCTCCTGTCTGAAAAGAAATATCCATCCAGGGTTCTAGTGGAGCCTTGTTCTCTGACATAAAATTTATTTGATAATTTAAGACACCCAGGCACACTCATTTTTTTGAAGTGTTGCTCAGCTGACCCATAAGCAAAGAGGCAAGCTCTAATTTTAAGCAGAAGCTCATCAGATTCCCAGCCATCACCTACTAATTAATCTACTGCAGACCTCTCACTTGGAGCCTTGCTTCCAGAAAAGGGCTGCCAGCTTTTCTGCCTTTTTGTTACACCTCCCTGAGGAGCAATCTAACCCGACAAAGGCTTTTTCAGGCCCACCAACATAAGCATCTTCAATGGGGATATATGAACCAGTAACCTCAGCTGTATTCCCAAAATGGTCTTCAGGTTTAAAGGTTTGGATAGTTTGATTGCATTAAATCCCTGCGCCTGTCTGCCTTTCTTTACAGAAGGCAAGAAGATGAACAAGCAGCACCATCTCTGTTCAACTCTGGAGCCAAAACCAGGGACAACAAAACTACCCCCAAGACACCCCCAGCACAGCTGTCTGTAGGAAAGCAGCCGAGGAGTGCTAGAGAAATGCAGGACTGCAGCACCTTGCACTGGAGAAGATGGAAGGGTTGCCAGAGAAGTCCTGGGAGAGCTTGAGGGGAAGCATGGTGCTGTGGAGAGGAATGAGACTTGTTGTCAGGAGGGGCAGGAGGAGGACCCTTCCTTGCCCTGCTGCGGGGGACAGTGATGGGAAGAGCAGCAGGGATGGCTGCAGGGACATTCTGGGGTCAATCAGCAGGGGAAATCCAGGAGCATCCCATTGCTCTGCTGCGCCATCCATGATGCTGAGGAAACCTTCCAGCCCTGCCAATGCAGATGTTGTACTGGAGTGACAAATACCCCCACAGCAGCTGGAGTCCAGTGTGGCCTCCCACCTGAGCCGGTGCTAACCTGTGGGCTCCCAGCCCTCTTCCAGCCAGGTTCCCTCTCTGCTCCCATGGCAAGCCTATTGTCCTGTGCAGCTGCTGCCAGGCAGGCCATCCTGTTAAGGATATCCGCATCCTGAGTGGTTAGGGGTCAGGATGCCTGCCTGGGATCAAGATGCCCCCGCCAGGGCCTTTGCATACGTGCCCTGAAATCCTGCAGCGAGCACAGCCTGCTGTCCGAAGGAGAGCTGTTTAGCCTCACTGCTCATTTATAATCAGAAAGACATATGTTCGCCGGTGTCACGCTGAATGAAGCACGAGGATTCATCAGGGTCCGTGCAACCACCCCCTGCCTACTTTGCCAGCTGGGGGATGCCAGACACGGTGTGATGCTGGGCATGGAGGCAGAATGAGATCCTGGGGAGGATGCAGAATAAGGAGCCGCTGAGTGGAGACCTCGTTTCTGATCACTGGGGAATTTCATGCTCCGTCGGTACCACAACCTCATGCACAGATGAAATATTACACGGTGCAAGAACCCCTTCATCATATAAATCGAGGCAAGGAAGATTGAACAAAGCCCTTTCTGTACTGCTGCCCAACAGCCTCACTGCTTCACAGGGTGAATGCCACAAACTAAACTTCATGACTGAAGCCTTTTGCTAAAAGATGAATTTCATGCTTTTCCTAGGCTGGCTGGGGATTCATTCGTGGGGCTGTCAGAGAGCTAACCTTTCCCTGTTAATCTGTTCTCCATCTTAATAAGGGTACAACAAAGCAGAAGCACTCTTAGACTTACAACCAAGAATACATTAAAAAGCAGAGTATAAACTGCCTTTCTGCAGAGGCAGTGAGCATCCAGCACTGATAATGATATTGAAAGTGGGGATTAAGCAGCAAAGCGCTGAGGGAGCCAGCATATGGCAGCCCATTGACCTGTCCCATATGCAGCAGCTATTGTTCCCTCCCCACTGTCCCGCAGCAGCCTACTCATGCTTTTTTGTGGCACGAGGGCCAGGGCCGAGGCTGGGGTCTGCTAAAACTTGACATTTACACATGAATTGTGCAACACTGCTGCACAGACAGCCAGGGTGACCTGTGCCGCTAAGCAGTGTCTGGGTAATGAGGCTCAGCAGAAAAAAAAGCATTGGGGAAGTTGCTCTGAGTATGCTGGTGGAGAGAGCCTTACAGCAGCACTTCCCGACTTCATGCTTTCTTGGGCAGGGCAGGGTGGGGTAGGATCTGATTTAACTGCTGAAATGCTGGGGGTTTGGCATGGTTGGCAGTGATTGTAGGAAATTAATTTCCAGACCTGCAGGCTCTTCCCCTGAGCAGCAGAATACAGAAATCTTCACCCTACCAAAAAAGCAGAGCGGTTTCTAATATGAGCTTGTCTTCAGCTCTGGGAACCAGCCAGAGGTGCTTCTTTGACTCCTGGCTGAATGGTGAGACGATCAACCCAAATCAGGATCACAATCACACAGGAGAAGATGGTGGTTGCAAAGCCTGAATGAGACCTTCCCCTAGGACCCCCTGGGCTGGAGTGTCTGATGTGGAGCTGTCAGCTCTCACGCACTGCGAGGAATCTCTCGACCGAGTCCCACCTCGCTGGGGCACTGCTGCAGTGCCGCAGGGCACTCGGGTCCTGGGCTGGGCCTGACCACGGGGTCCGGCCCCGTTCCTCCTCTGCCTCTCCAAAGCGTGCAGCCCTCTCCCCGTGTCACCACAGCTCATACTCATCACTGATAACACTGTCCAGGGAGTTGCACCTCTCTCCTGATGGTGCTGTGGGCCGCTCCAGGCAGGGGGGAGAGCTACAGCTGTTTCAGCTGTCCTTTCAAATTACCAGGGCTCCCCACAGTCACCAAATGGCAGGACTTGAGGTGACAGCATCAGAGCAACAAAATCCGAACACAGATGAACCCCGTGAGCAGGCACACACTTTTCCTCAGAGAGCTATTTGCTCCTGCTCAACCAGCTGATAGGAAGAGACCTCATAGGCAGAAGCGGATCCCACATAATCCTCTATGAAAAATACATCAATATGTCCCGCTGCTTGTAGTTGTGTCTGGCAGCTTTCATGATGTAGGACCACCAAAGGACTCCCAGATTAATTTAAATGACACAGGTATTTTTAAACCCTACAAGCCATTAACCCCAAACATGCTTTTTACACGTTTATTTGATTTCTACCCAAAGCCATAAACTAAGCCTTGCTCATTGATGAGATGTCAAAATTCTTGAGCCAGGCTTGAGCTACTAGGCCTTTCAAGAGCTTTTGGAGCACGGCTTTTATTCAGAGACACCTTTGCCTGAATTTTTCAGATAGCCCTGCATCACATACTGAGAGCCCCACTTCCCTTCTTATGCTCGCACAACTGTTAAGCCAAAATTGCCGCAAGTACAAGGTCGTGCACATCAAGGAAATAAAAGATGTCCTCCTATCATAAGATAATATTAGTCATCATGGCCTGAATTATTCTGTGAGTCACTGGATATTAGGATAAACAACTTCTCTATGCTTGTGGCTAAGCACAGGAGTGGGCTTCCAGGGTGGATGAGCAATCTTCATTTCCATGAATATTGGAAATTCAGCTGGACACTCCCCTAGGCAACCTGGTCTCATTGGCCCTGCTTTGAGCGGCTTCATCAGCTGCAGGTTGAATCCCACGCTGCAAAGGCTTCTTTCCCAGGGGAGACAGAGAGCACAGGGATGGCACTTGCTTGCACGAAGCTGACCCAGCATGGCGTGCGCTACACAAGCCCTGCTGGGGGGCAGAACGTGCTGGCTTGGCCAATATTCACAATGTCATACAGCTTAAGCTGGAGCTTATACATGTCCCTTCTGTGCCCAGCCTGCCAGAGCTTTGCCTGCAGTGTGCAGTGTGGATATGGTTTTCCTTGCCGAGGTCAAAGTGCAACGGAGCAACAGAAACATGACGGGATTTTCTTAGTGAATTCCTGATCAAATGGTCTTAGAAAATTTTGGAGGAAGCAAGAGGAAGCATTTAGCAATCACTATGATGTTTTCTATTCTGTCTGCCTCAAAACTATCCTCTCGCTCTGAGTCACATGCTATGCCTGCCTAAACCATAATCCCTCAATTTCACTGTCTGACCTGCCTTTCCACCCCTTATCTTCCAAAAAGAAATCACGCCAGATTAAATCCAAATGAAGTCCTCAACCTCCCGGCCACATTGTGGGTTAAAGTGGCAGACAGAGACTGTTCCTGCTGCCCACCACGCCATACAGTGCTGGCAGCGATGCTCGGGTACCACTGAGGATCAGTGGCACTGATACCACAGGAAGGGAGGGGTCTGCACTGCACCAGAGCAGGAGCTGCAGGCAGCAGGAGCCACCCAGCAATGTGCACAGGATGAAAGTGAGAACAAGGAAACCTGATAAAACCACTGGGGAAGAGACTCGACTTCACGGAAAGGCAGTCACAAGCTGTGGCCAATGAAATACCCTCCTTCAAATCCTGGGGTTGAAAACAAGGCAAAGGTTGCTCGGGCTCCCCCAGTGCTGCACTTCCCGGCTGGGGCGAGTGCAGGGAGCCAAGCCTTTATGTGATTCATCCATTACATACTGAATTAAGCCAAAGGCTGGCCCGTCCTGTGAGCACCGAGGACCTGTCAGCAGCTGAATGGGAGCATTGTGCATCAGCTGCTGCTGTCAGAAACCGGGTCCACAGGCAGCAGCCGTCTGCAGCAGCTCTTTTCTGGCAAGGAGCACTTAAATTGCTCACTCCCTTGGTGGCATGCAGATGCTTGTATCTTTGTCCTCCCCTTGCAGGGAGGGCTTTTCACCGATGTCTGTGATGCAGGAGGCAGGGACGAGAGAGACTTCTTAATGGGAAAGAGGCAAGATTCCATCCACAGAACGAGAGCAGGCAGGGCAGGACCCTTGCTACGTGGCCTTACAGAATGAGTGTGAAAGCAAGAAAAACAAACCCGTGTTACAAATCCCCGACTTCGATAGATCCAGACCTTTGGAGGGTTCACGAAAAGGTTTGGAAAACAACTGATCCCTTGAAAACTTTTTCTTTAGAAACAGCTGGGCTGAAGTTGTCATGTTTCTTTGGCTTTTGAATATTGGGACAGCAGATGATCATGCTCGAGTCTCCAAATCGATATACTGGAGCTGGAGCTGATGAGTAGAAACTCAATGATTTTGCCCTTCTTTCACCCCAGGTTTTACACTTTGTTAATTCAGATGATTCTTGTCAAGCCTGATGTGCACCATGAGGGGGACAAGAAGAACCAGGTCCTTGGGGACTCTTTACTGGTGTCTCTTCTGTAGCTGAGATGATGCAACAGGCTGCACTGAAAGGGAAGAGCACTGCCTGGAAAAGGAGATTAGTGGGGAGCCTTTATTCTTGGTGTAACTCCTTTGAACTAACAGGAGTCACACCACAGATTAGTTTGGATCAGGGTTTTTGCTTGACCATCATTAGAAAGGAAGGTTGCTCAGGTTTGAGACACTGCACTGAGACACAAAGACACTGCATCCTTTGTGATGCAAATGTGTTTTCTGCTTCAATAGGCTTCAGAGAATGATGGACAAAAAAACATTGTACAGAGATGTCTGTGGCTTCACTCTTATTCTTCTGTGATGTGCAACTTCAAAAGAAGGCATTTTAATTTGACAGATGGACATTTAATCATAAATAGTAATGTATACTGGTTCTTAAGTCAAAAGCACACGGCACATCTGCACCTGTAGTCACTCTCCCGTACAAAGGAAGCCTCCCCTCTTCCGGATCATCCAGCCCATTACTTTTTCCCTCTCCCCAGAAAACGTGCCTGCCCTTCCAGGCAGATCCACCCAGCAGAGCCCTGCAAGCACCTTTCACTGCTTGCATGGCAGGCTGCAGGGTGGTGAAAGACGTGTTTATTGGTGCGGGGTCCACTTCAGCAGCTCTGAAACTGCCCTGAAAACTGCTTGAACACCTCTTGCCTCCTAATTGCTACAGATGGAGTAGGAGATGTTGCTTTGAGCGTTAAGTGAAAGGCTTGTCCTGAGTGGAAATACTATGATCTCCAAGCTACAGCTGGTTTTAGCCTGTTTCCCTAAGTTAACAAGGCTTACAGGATCAGGCTTTGTGAGTTCATCTGCCACCATCTACTGCCAATAGCTTTTCGACTCATTGGCCGACCATTTTGACAGGACAGTGGGGGTTTAAAAGCTGTAATTTTTCTTCCAGGTTATGAAAATTAACTATGAAGCAATGGGAAAAAAAATTCTGCCAGTGTTTCCCCAGGTGAAAGGCTAATAAACTCGGCTCTAATAGATATCAGATAACTGTGCTAGGAAGGATGGAATGGAAAGGATGAAAGACACCGTGAGGCAGACAACTGCAATTACTCCCTGAACCTCTACAAACACCTTCCCTTATGACTTGTCTCTGCAAGAAATGATCTGCAAAAAATTTCATCTCTTCCCACCACAGGCCCAAAAATAGTGGCTAAATTTTCAAAAGAGCACCCATGCTGCCTAAAAAATTGGCCAGAGGCAGCATCCCAGAAGCCCCTAGATACTGAGAACTCTGGAGGGTGCACCCCGTTGAGGAAGCGGAGCTTCCCTGAGACACCCTGGCTGAGCAGTGCAAAACAGCCTGGGGGTACTTGCTCCTGGCCAGCCGTAGCACCTCACCATGTTCATAATGGCCCTGTTGTGACACCGGGTCCGTCGGGAAATGAAGGGGTATGGGGACACTTCGAAGGAATTGCAAGGTTTGGCTTGTTCTGAGGGCTTGGAGACATTAATTTTTCTTTTGGAGCACTTGCCCGCTAGTCATGGCCGTTCCACAGGGACAGCAGTGAAAGTCCTGGCCCTCCACTCACCAGAGGAAACCTGCTCACCCTACAGAGGAAAAGCAAACACACGGTGATGCCAAATACAGGGACCCGCAGACCCGTTGTTTCCCACAGCTCTGCTCAGTGCCCCAGCAAAGGACGTAACTCAGTTTCCTTCCTCTTCAAAGCCTTTATTCCTTCTCTTGCCTCTGCCACCTTTGCAGGACATGAGCATCAGAAGGCACACAGGCACTCTCTTCAGCAGCAGCACTGGGACAGTGGCGGGGAATGAGGGCACCTCAGCACCGGCCTTACACACGTGATGGAAAAAGAGAACACAAAACACTGTGCTCTGTCCTCCCCTTCTAGCACACTCCCCTGTGCTTTCTGTCACTAAAAACTAGAAATGTAGTGTGTTTTCACCCATTGCTGTGGAAAGTTTGAGCAGAGCATTACTACCAGACCATGGGATAGAAAATGTTGTGTCTGGTGTGCAGAGACCAGCAGCCGGTGTTTGCTCGTGTCCACCTGCCCGGGGCCGTCTGCTGCGGCTTGTCTCTGAATAACGAGGCTCCCTGGGGCAGAGACAACCTTCCAAGGCAGGGCTTGGCACAGTGGAAATGCAGTTGGGATTGGGCGTTACGACAATAATAGGGAATACAGTGATGCTGAATTAAGTTGACGCAGACATGACAAACAGAAGAAGAATGGGACTAAGACAGGGTCTGTGTACAACATCAGGAAAAAAAAGGGGACAATTTCATATCAAGATCTGCCCAGACCTGTACATGTGGGCTCTGCTCCTGTCCTTCCCTTCAGAAGCCATTTAGCCTCATGAGAGTTTTCACAGATGGACAACATACTTTTATAAGGATGAATTTACAGCCGAGTGGTGAGGCAGTGACAACCAGAGAAATTGAGGCTGTGGACTGGGAAGGATGTGTGAGGCCAGCTTCAGCCTAGAGCTGAGATTCGTTTTGGAAGGCACTAAAAACCACATGATTTGTGCTTGCAAGAAGCCTTGTTTCTGGTTTTAAAGGATTTAATTCAAGTCTGGGTCATGTTTTCTAGGCAGACTGGAGATATTCCAGGGGATTCAGTTTGAGCTATTAGCGCTCACTTAATACTGGGGGTATGTGTCCAGCAGACAGGAAGCACCCTGTAACATGTCGGGTCTGTGTTTAGAAACAGACTGAGGAGATTTAGAAATTTTGTGGATTTGCCTGCTTTTGAAGTTGAATCAGCTCGAGCCAAAAAACTTTGAATGCAATCTGTAAAGCCATTTCAGGGCTTTGTATTACTGTCATGGGCTTAAGGGAAGCTCAGGAATAGCTCTTCCTCAAAGTGACAGGCTGCTGCAGGCAGGCTTTGGCTCCAAAAAGGTCCTAACCAAGCACGTACATTTCTGTAACTGTAGGAGAAATTTGGATTTGCCTCCTGATGGAGACTCAGTTCAACAGGGTCTGGCAATCCTTGTAAACTATTCCGGGGTTGAGACGTGCAGCACTCCCTCTCCTCCTTGCCCTGCTGCTGCCCCAAGGGGGAGAACACCTTTTTACCTGTTCCCTTTGCTGATGTGAACAACACGTTCACAGCAGGAGTGGAAAATTGGTGACAAATAATAGTCTAGGTGGAGCACCATGTCCACATGCATGATGCTTCATCACTGCACAGACATTTGCTCCGCTCGCTGCCGATCCGAGCCTGCGAGCCCAGGCACCACGTGGGTGGTGGGGACACACACCGTGGGGCTCTGCTGGACAAGGAGCAATGGGGCTCATGGCAAAGCCAGCCTGAGGACGTGGGGTGGTTTCAACTTGTCCTGGTGGTCTTCTGAATTGAGCTCCTCCACAGGAGGCCAGGCCTTTACCACAGCTGGGGTATTCCTGGACTAGAATGAGGGACCACAAGGAGCTTCCCTAGCTGTACGTGCTGCAGCCCACACGCCTCCCTCTGCGTGGTGACGCCACCATCCCTCGGGTCACCAGCAGAGACGGGGTCTCGCAGCAGTGCTCTCTCTTGCACAGCTGGGCAATGGCACTGAGGGCCACTTACACCCCACAAGTCCCCCCGGGCTGGACAAAAAAAGGAGGTTCTTTGTTGTCTCCCTTTGTGTTTTGTGTCACAAACCTTACACTACATTGCTACACATTCAGACTCTTGTGTGGAGGGTGGTGGAGAGGAGCAGTGGGAATCACACAGAGCAGGAGGGGAGGAGGCGTCCCCCAACAATGCAGCACACAACGTGGTCCTCATCACCCAGCTCCCTCTCATCTCCCTTTCTCCTTCTCTTTCTCACACATGCACAAAGAGGTTAATATTTGGTTTAAAAAGAAAAAAAAGCAGAGTAATTTAAAACACACACTTTGCAGCAAACCAGTGTTCAGTGTAAACAAAGCATTAAACTGAAAAGATCCATATGCACTCGTTATCAGTTATTGCATTTCTTTAAAGAAGGAAATCTAATACATTTAAAATAAACCCATAGCATGAAACAAAATAAACTATGGTCTTGGTTAGTTTGGTTTGATTTTTTAATTTAATGAGGAAAAGAGCTCTCCGATAAAGTAATCCTTTCAGAAGGAAAGGCCTGGGCAATGGTGAACATGTCAGCCACATGTTGAGGGAAGATTAAAGCCTAACAAGAGTCTCTTTCCCACAGTTTTTGAAGCCTTGCAATATTTCTGTGCTTAGGATAGCCCAGAAGATCCTTCTGGACAGAGACCCCAGACCCTCCGCAGCCCTTTGCAGAGAAGCCCTGTGAAAACGACTGACAAGTCCACAACACTTAGGAGTGGAGGAGCCCTAGTGCAAACTGTGCACACACAGACTTCAGGGTTTTGATACCACAACAATTTTTTAGCGAGCTTTACAAAGGAGCCAATGGCAGCTAACAGCATAAATCCCATCAAGAGTGGGAGGAAGAGATTTACCTTTCAAAGTCTGATCTGACCATTTCGCATTTTAAAAGCTCCTTGATGATGTGGCTGGCACTAACATGTTACCCATATCTCTTTTATCCAGTGCCACAACATGCTCAGGAGAGGAGAGAATTGCATACCCAGATTAGTTATCAGCCACAGATAAATTAGAAACTTTTCCACTTTTTTTTTACAGACTTGTCTTCTGTTCAGCATTAGTTCAGGTATTTTATGTCCTGATGTGCAGCCTCCTGGTTAGGCCTGAGGAAAAGCAGCCTTATCACCGAGCAACTCAGGGTCGGGCCAAGGCACCTGCACTGGACAATGGAGCAGCTGCAACCCAGGTTCCTCAGCTTCTGCTGCTGGAATTGCATCCAGCGGGGTGCCTGGAGGCACTGACTGAGCCAGGCTGCTGGCAGACTGCACTGCTGCTCGATTTGTCAGAGCTTCCAACCCGTGGCACGTGTTGGCTTTTCAACAGAAACCAACCAGGAGGCAGGATGGAAAGCCCGGCACGGTGTCACCCACAGAGCATCACAGTTTTGGGCTCCTCAGGAGGGGGCACACCCATCCTAGAGCTAATCTACTGATGAACAAAGAAATCACTTCTAACCCACTGTTTTGTAGCTCATATATATTGGGCTGCAGGACAAGAAGTGACCCTTTAAACCCAGCAGCAGTAGCCTGGCATCCAAACCCAACTCCCGACATTTGATCTATGGTTTTGAATTCAGCATTTACAATTGCATGAAGTCCAGGCTGAAATCTCAAAATATGCTAACTTGCTCTGATTAGCACTCTTTTGTGCTTTCTGATGAGAGGCCGAGGACTGTCTGACAAGCCATAGAGTTCAGCCCCAGTTCTTGCCTGCCTTGAAGTCCAGCTGTACTTCTGCTTGGGTCAGACTCTGGCATAAGTGTTGCACAGGTCCGTCTCACAGCTGAGGCGCATGGGCTGGAGGAGACGTCCTCTGCTCTGAGAGTAACCAGGGAAGGCTGAGGGTGGAGCCTAGTGCTGCTCTGTCAGAATGGGTCCTTTGGGAGTGTTTGTGACGTGATGCAGTTCAGAAAGCAACAGGCATATGGAGTCTATAGGTATGGATATGGGTACAGATGTGGGTACAGGTACAGACACAAATACAGAGGCAGTTCTGAACACATTAGCAACCAAAAAGGTGGGAAGTCTTTAGGAGACAGAAGGAGTCAGGTTGGAGCAGATTTTTAACCCAGATGGGCTACCCAGTCCATCACATCACATCACATGAGCCTTTAAAACTTACTCTTTAATTTTATGAGTACACAGTCAGAGCCAGTCGTGCCAACTGTGTTTTGTGGAAAATGGGAGCAATGAGGAAGATTGAAAGCAGGGAAGTGGAAGGTTTCAATATTGTCACAGAGTTAAATGTTTTGATTTCTCGAGAACAGCCTTTTAATGTGACTGCTTTATAAGGGTTATTATCTCTACTGCAACACGTAATTATGTAAAAGGCAAAAATTGACACAAAATGCTTCAGTCAAACTAAAATCTTTTTTGGTACCTTTCATGGAGAACTGTGGGGATTTTTTTTGCTTGGTTTTTTTTTGCCTGTCATTCCTGCCTGGAACAAATGGAAATGCAGAAGTCCTGAACCCCAGGTGAAGTGAAGTATCTTTCCCTTTCACAACACTCCTGCTCTCCATGGAGCTCTGCAAGCCTCTGGAGCAAGGAAAGCAATAACTGGGAAGGTAACAGAGGATGTCCCAGTCTGATGGCTTGACAGAGGTGAGTGGGAAGGGAAAGGAAGTCCACTCCAGACTGAGAGCCAAGGCAAGGGAATCCTGTTCCTGCCTTCACCGTGGGCAGCTGCCCATCCCCCTGTGCCTGCTTGCCTCTGCCTGCAGAGGCAGCAAAACCACTGTGTTTCCACGACTAAGGGCCTCCGGAGGCACAGGTGAAGGGCTACAGAACAACCCAGCAGGGTAAGTTTTGTCACTGCCTCCAGACACCAGTTCTGTAACGCTGCTGCAAAAAGCAGCAGTAAGAGCGGAGGTTTCTGGTGCAATATCTGGGGGCAGAGGTTTTCATCTGCCTTCAGCCCAGAAAACACTCACTTTTATAGAGCATCGGTGGAAGTGGGCAAAGCTCCCGCTTCTGCTGCCTGTGAATCTTGTGTGTGGGCTCAAGGAGTGAGTGGAAACACAGACTCCCACTTCATGTAATAAACAAGCAAGAGAGTAATTTCCCCTAGCCCTGGTGAGCGTAGGGCTGCCTGGCCCTGCGACATCTGCATGTTCTTATGGCTCAAGGAAGTGTATAATCCCATCCTGAAAGAAAGTGGTTTCTTATGGAAAGCCTAAAGATCCCCACCCTGGATTTTGCATGTGGTTGAAATGGTTGTCCTGACAGATGCTAGCAATTAGCCACGGAGAGGAGGCCTGCCACAGGGGCCAAGGGCTGTGGGAGCTACCCTGGAACTTTGGGGTACATGGACCATGTCAGAGGCCACCCCATAATTCTGGATTAGACCTGGAGCAGGGTTGGGGCAGGCAGAGGGAAACCACCCCTCTGACACCCGAAGTAAAATCTGAGAAAGGAGTGCCCAACCAACACTCCCAATTCTCCTCCTCCCCTTCTGACCCACATGTTGCCCCTGGGGCAGGAGTAGTAACAGGGCCTCGGGGGGAGAAGTGCATGACTAGATACCCTGCATGCCTGGGGCTTGAGCATCCCATGCTGGTGAGGGCATTCCTTGTCAGGTGTCTGCACTGGTTTTGTCTGGGACGTGAGAGCTCCATAAACCGCAAATGTGGGGCTCTTCCCCAGCCTCCTGTCTTGTCTTCCTTTTTAGACGGTGAAGGGGGAAAGAGGAGTGGCTGCGCCTCATGACTTTTTTGTTTCAGGCTATTCTGCCAAAACTGGGTGTTCTTGTGTCCTTTGAAAAGGGTGTCCTTTGAAACTGGGTGTCCTCATGTCCAATTCTGGACATCGTGGCTTTTTGAAAATGATAGAAGCAAAGAAAGACATCGTTTTTTGGGCAGAGGGAGTTATTTCCTGGCTTGCATCCCCCGTGCAGTACGCCCAGCTCACAGGCTATTGAAGGAATTTAGATTAGTCTCTCCCCTGGTCAATGGTTTCAAAGATACGAGGAGGGTTTCACCATCCCTATGGGGAGGCAGATCACCCAGTCCAAGGCAGAATTTCACTTGGAAAAGACAGAAATTACAGTCATTCTATGAAGTTCACCGGGGACCTCATTATTGTTAATTATTTTAAATGAAAATGTTGGATACTCTGGTGGTGGGGAAAAGGCATCAGAGAGAAAGGGAAAGAAACACAATAAGCCTGGGAGAGGCAGAGATTTCCCAGCAGGGCTATTTGAAGGGATCTGGAAATCCCCTCTGAGCTTCCCTCAGCTAGGAAAGGAGAGGGACAGATTGAGGGACCAGTTCCTGACAGCTCTGCTGTGCCGCTAAACCTTTCTGTCTCCTTGCTTTCTCTGCACACTAACTCTTGTCTGAGGCAGAGGTCACAGCCTTGGTGTGACAAGCCTAGATCTTTAGTGATTGTCACTGCATCATTCAAAACTTTGCTCGCCCCCCA
>VZTA01000725.1:116243-169374 GCA_013398855.1 Mohoua ochrocephala
CCCCTTCCCCCTCGACTTAGTTGCAAATTCTGAACAAAGGAGGGCACTTTCATGTGGAAATGCTCCAATACTCATTCCATCTGCAGAAGGTATCCCCCATCTCCTCTGCCGTTTGCACTCAGCCACACCAAAGCCCAGCAGAGGAATATGCCTGAAGGTGTGCTGTGGAGGAGGGTGCAGGTGCAGTGACCTTGGAGCATCCTTCTGTCTCTCACTTCAGTGAATGGGAACTTGCCTCTTTTTATGGACCCATTTGCAGGTGCTCACAGTATTAGCATAGCCCCAGCAGGAGACTTCATCAGGAACAGTAGTAATAGGATAAGGAGTAACAGGTTCAGACTGAAAAGAGTGGAAATTTAGGTCAGATATACAGAAAAAACTCTTCACTGTGAGGGTGGTGAGGCACTGAGACAGGTTGTCCAGGGAAGCTGTGGATGCCCCATCCCTGGCAGTGAACAAGGCCAGGTTGGATGGGGCATCGAGCAGCCTGGTCTAGGGGAAGGTGTCCCTCCCTGTGGCAGAAGGGTTAGAACTCGATGATCTTTTAGGGCCCTTCCAACCCAAACCATTTCATGATTCTATTCTGTGATTTGTCATCTTCAAGAATACTAAATGTTTTAAAGATTGCAGAAAAATAATGGTCATGAGTAAGGTATTTGGTATGTAAATGGCATGGATTCCACAATAATTAATTAAACTTCACCTAAAGGAGAAGTTAAAAGTCTAACGTTAAAGGGACTTACCTATATGCTTCATTCCCACCAGGAGTGTGAGAATCCCTGAAAACCACTTTGGAAAATAAGGGAGGAATATTCCTCCCCCGCCCGCGTACTTAACTTTGATATGTGTGTGGGCCTCCCAAAGGAAAGGAGGGAGGTATTGGGGCAGGGTTTGGGACTGGGAAATGCCAGCTGCAATATTCAGGCAATGATGATTCCTGGGGATCCAAGCTGAAGGGATGCTCATGACAGGCAGCGGTGACACGGGCTTAACTGTGGGTCCTCCATGAAACAAGGGTTCGGGTCTGCATTACAAACTTTGCCCCTAACAACGGGGGGGAGAGGAGAGCCAATTAACATTTAACCCTATTAACATTTATTTAATGATAGATGGTAACCAGATAGGTGCACTTTCAAAAGTAGTTCAGGGCACCTTCTGGTTCACACGCATTCCTCTACAAATCAGCTGCCAGAGCTGTGCTTAGTGGATCATAACTGGACGTGTCACATGGATTTCTAAAAGCCTTATCCCTGGAAAGGGACAACTGTGAGATGCAAGCAAAAAGTCTGGCTGTAGAGCTGTCAGAAAGATCCCATACAATAAAGCTGTAAGAATGAATCCTGCAGGGCGGTATACATTTGCATCCACTGTTGAAAACATTAACCCTGCAGAGGGTTACAGGCAGTGACAGGCAAAAGCTGCCAAGAAGCATCTTGTTGAAATCTCTGATTGAAGCAGAAACTCAGGTTAGTTTCAGATGCCAGCTGAAAAAGAGAACTGGAAGTAAGAAGCAGACACTTGTGCTAGGGCCTTCATCCAACGGGCCCAGCTTTTAGGTTTGGGCTTATTTTAATCACACCCGTAGTTTTTTGCTTTCAAGTCTTTTCAGTGAGTATGTTCTGACATAGACACAATTCAATCTGACGTTAAAAACATTAAGATGGTGCCAAACCAATTTGCAGAATATGAGAAGTTTTGTTATTATACAAAAAAAAGGACCTACGAATATCTAGGAGGTAGAAAAACAGTATTATTACAACCTTGCAAAAATGATGCCTTATCTTTGACATTTTTGGAGGATTGTTTGTTTCTAGAAAGAAGACAGCTGTTTCTGAAGGAAGTTTACTTCTGAAGGGTGATGGAGAATTGTAAGTGAACTTGCTTGGCTGCTTGTGGGAGTTCCTAGAACATGGGAATATGAAGCAGCTCCTAAAGACTGGAATTCTGACAGTCGTAAAATGATTGCTTCTGAGAGTAACCAGGTAAAGACAATGAGAAGCCTATCTGTGCCATCTTGTTCCTCTACTACCCACCTGTTTTCTTGGCTCTCATTACATATTTCTGAAAAAGCAAGGCTGAGAAATTGTCCTGGAAAGAGTGCATTGTAATAAGGCATAGCTTTTGCCCGTTCTAGCACTTGGAAATTGTGTTTTGATTTATTATGTGTGGTTTGGCAAATCCGTTTTTGCAAGCTGCAGGCAATTGTCTGTAGAAACCATGCTCCAAACACAACGAGCACAGAGGCCTCTGATGGGCTCCTCAGAGACCACCGTGAACGGAGCCAATAAAGGAGAATGCCAAAGGAAATATTTGTATTACAGTCCAGGAGGAACCAGACCTTGGTTTTATCAGTCTCCTCAGTCTTCCGTGATAGAAACCTCTGAATGTGCTCATCATTAAGTCAAGGTAAACACACTCTGTATCCCCACTCCAGAAAACACAGACTGTATGCTGGCACACTTACAGCCCTGGACTGTCAGCATCCTCGATACGTGGCTCAGCCTCTTTTCCAGAGGAGGGGGAAGCTCCTGCCAGCGGCACAGTAGCTCATGCTGCACACGCCAGAGAAGTGCCCAGGAGGGCAGTGACTTGGTGTCTCTCACACTGACATCCTGGGGGACTGGGAATCCTCACATGAACAGCTCTGCTAAAACAGCCCACGGTCTCAGCCTCATCACGCACAGCAGGTATTCACGGGCCCCACAACCATCCTCACTCCCGGCTCCATTTCTGTTTGCCTGTTGAGGCTGAACCAGTGGAGGCAACAGCCCTGGGTGAGAGCTCAGGAAACGCATGCAATGCCTTGTGATTTGCTGCCTCTCTGGAAATTACTGGAGAGTGTATGTGCAGAGCAGCCCGCGTGCACCAGCAAGCCAGGCGTGAGCAAACTCCACGTACCCACATTAGAAATGATGTGGCTGGATGATTTTTCCCAAGCTCCAGCCAGCCCCAGAGAGCAGGACCTGCCATGGCACAGCATATTTATGGAAGGGTAAAATTCCTCTCTCTGCAGGTCAAGGCCCATGCAACATTCAAATCCCACTGAAGTGTGTCCTGATCAAAGACCCTGGGACAGCATTTCAGCTCACTGTGGGAGATACACCGAGAAAAGCCACACAACAAGTCTCATACTGAGATGCCCATCGATGATGATGCTGACATAGGAATCCATCCTTGAACCTACTGGGCTCCAGGGTGATTATTCCTGTGGGTGAGGTTGCTCACGTGTATAAGTATGTGTGGGAATGGGGCCTTTGGCTGGTGCCACTTAGAGTTTTTCTCACAGACTCAACTAGGATTTTACTCCTAAATCTCCTTAATGATCCCAATACACTCTCACATTCTGTTTTACAAGGCTAAGCAGAGCAAAAAAGAAGGGGCAAGGAAGCCACAAATGCAGGAGGCTCAGCAAGGCACTTCAGGCACTGGACTACAGTCCTAAGTAGCAGAAATTACTTTTTCTGCTCCTGTACTTGCTATTCTCTTAGTTTAAGATTATGGTTGTGCTTTTTAGCTAAGAAATTACTGTTTTTTCTACAGAACCATCAGCTGAATTGAGTCTCAGCAGTCCCTGGGAAGTGCTTTCAATGTTAGGTCACCCTCAGTATTGCCAGACCCTGGGAGTGTTTGGGTGCTCGATGTTATCAGTGGTTCTGAACACAGAGCTGTGCCCCGCTCTGTACAGGGGCAAAACCAAGAAGAGAGATCGTGCTCAAAATGTGCATCAGCCTCCACTCAAGTGCTTATCCACGTCATTACCACTGCACAACAGCAGGATCATTGCAAGCAAAAGGTCTTTGTGACAAGTCCAAAAGAAAAAAAGGCACTTGTAAGCAGACCAATGAGCCTTCTGAAAAAACTGGAAAAATGCCACCAAAATGTTGTCTGAAACACACAGGCACTGAACTCCCTTTTGCAGAAAGTCCCTGCGTACGTGAATAACTTTACCTGTGGATGAGGAGTTGTTGCCTAGCGGGGACATTCTCCGGACGCGGCGCCCGGTGGGCTCTGTGACGTGTGGGCTGTGTGAGGCTGAGGGAGGAAGCCGCTCACACGCCCCCGGCAATCTGTCATCCCCGGGTTCAGGCTGCTGTGAACAAGTGCCAGCACCACGCACATTTAATTAACCTTTCTACAAGTCGTAAGATGAGCCATCTCTGTTCGCCACGAGATTTATTTTCAGCACTGTGTGATGGCAATAGAAAATAGACGCTGCAATTCAACAGGAAAGGGAGCAAATATGGGCAACACAGCTCCTTTAGGGAAGCTGGTTTAGCACAGCGCAGCGCTCTGATTTTTGTACAGCCTCCTCCAGCAAATTCATTCTGTATGTTTCTCATACATCAAGGCTCCTGAAAAGTACTTGTGTCATATTCGTTTCCCCTTAGCACACGTGCGAAGTGCACCCAGGGCCCGTGAAGCAGAACTGCAGCGTCAGAGATCCACAGATGTTTCGCCTGCGCCATATGGTGCGTTCCCCACCATTCCCCGCAGAGCGGCTTCTTGCGCTGAAAGTCAATGTTTTTCCCACACATGGGAAAACCAAATGGAGTGGCTATAAAAGGAAAAAAGGGAGAACAAAACACCAACACATCAGAGAAAACTGGTCTGAAAAACCAACCCATAAAGAGAGTAAGTAGACTTGGCTGACATTGGGCACACCAGTGTAAAATGGTGGGTGCACACACGTCAGTGTGCACTGTGCATTTAAAGCAGGAATTAAGAGTACATTAGATGATACGCAAAGCTGTATCCCAGCCACATACTGTTGTCAGCTTGTACTCCAGCATTCAGGCACTTAACCGCAGAGGGCTCTGGAGAAATGGCTTTTTATAACTGTCTGCGTTTTGTCAGAAGTATGGAATATTGTCAGCATGGCTTGCAAATATCATTACTGGAAAATATAGAATATTTCTACAGCATCTTTCATTTAAATTCACCCAGTGCAGTAAGGATTAATGCATTTGAAGTTGTAAAAAAACCCCAGAAAACAAATGAATTAGAGTAATATAAGACTTTCTCAGTCCTCAGCCTGTGTGACCTAAGTCTGTCTGTCAATCACATAGACATGTTCAAAAAGATTTCCTAAGACAGCGACGTCAATAAGACATCTATGGTAAATCCTGTTTGACCTTTCTGGGGGCAATGTACCCAGCTCCCAGCTACAGCTGTGCAAGCCTCCCCCAGGAGACATATCCAGCCTTGCTTTGCCCATCGCTTTGGGCCACGCTCTAACAGCTTTTCATAAATGTATTCCTGCTGCTAGAAACAGCCCTCTAGGGCAGGATGCGAAGAGCATCAGCTCCAGTCAGAGCATAAAAAGCAGCTCACACCGTTTCCTCCAGCTCCTGGGTTTTCCTTTGAGAATGCGCCATCCACAAACCCATCTAATCACGAATCAGCCCGAACTTGCTGAAGCAGATAAACTTGGCTGGGAGCAGAAGACGCAGGCCCAGCTGAAAGCCTCTGGAGCTGCAACTGTGCCATATGACACGGAATCATGATGTGGGATTTTTTTGGGGAGGAGGTAAAGCCCTTCAGACCCCAAGGAGCTTTGGACCTGATGAGATCACAGGAGCTTCGTGCATCTCCTGAAAATATGGCAAAATAACCATTAAGGGAAAGAAAACACTCCCAATTGAAAGCTGTACCTGTACCTAGTAAAAGATACATATACATGGTTCTCCAGCCCATGCAAATAAAAACTCCACTGATGCTCACTGCATACATAGACTCTGATCACCAGATTCTTTTTGTGTGGGCACATTTTTTTACACAGGACATCACACAGACTTCAGAAGGACAAGTCATGCAGGTTTGAAATAGTGCCCCATTGCTGCTGGTGTGAACGAGTTGAAGGCAGCAAATAATAGTTTGAGGCCATCTTTTGGGTATCCCAGGCGGAATCGAAATGCCTGAATCATCTCATCTCACATTTTAGCCTCCAGCCTCCACAGCAGAGCCAACAGAGTGACTCTGGTGCAAAAGCAGAGCAATAGCCAAGCCCCCAGGCCCCCCACGCACACGCTATCGGAGGGAACTGGTACCAGGCTCTGCTGTGTAAACAACCAGGGCAAAGGAGAAGGAGGTGGTGGTGGGGTTAAATATCTGCTCTCTTTTACGAGACCACCTACAAAATGTTGCAAAGACCCCGCAACAAAAATAATCTGCCACGATTCCAGTGTTAGGCAAAATATAAACAATTTAAGTGCTCTGTTAAAGAGAACATCTGGGGAGTTGCGAGCTGCACAGATGTTTTCACAAGTTGTTTTTTAAGGAAAAGTAACCCTGCTAAGTTTTCTGCCTCTTCCATCTTGTCTCTCGTGACTGTGTTTATCAAGCCAAGATATAAACACATTAAAAAACCTTTAGAGGGCCGTCTCATGCTGTATTATTAATTTGGAATTGACTGAAGGTTGGCAGCTGGCTTCAGTTTGACCCCTGGTTCTTTTAAAGTCAGTCCATGGGAATAATACACAGTCTGTGTGTTGATTGGATTTTACATGCATAAATATATACACACACACAGACACACACATATATGTATACATACACACACACACACATATATATATGCAGCAGTTTGCTAGAAATGACCATTGAACTTAGCACTGGGATCACACAGGCAGGCCTGGGGCCCTGCCTGGGCAGCCAGGAGAGTGGTCACAGTTTTGGGAGTCCTTGAGGAAGGCAGGTACTAGATAGAAGAATCTCTAGGTGAGGAAGATTTATTGCCTGGGGAAGTGCAAGGGGTATATTGCTTAAGGCAGTTTTTATTTTAGCATCAAGCCCCTGCAGAATGGAAAGAATTTAGGTTTTATAGATTTTAAAAAATTACAATTAGAATTTTTAGAAAAGAATTTGTCTTTTCTTAATTCTGTAAAAGACCCCAACCAACCAACTGTGATTTAAATATAAAAAAGTAAATTAGAAAGGCTAATTGGAGGAGCAAATAACAACACAAATATACCTACTGCTTGAAATACATGAGAAAAGAAGTTTGTCCACTGGGTCATTAGGAAGCAGAGCAATTTAACAAAGCAGTAATCTTACAGCAGAATGGGTATTTGATCCCTTTAAATCTGGGATCCCTTTAAAGCTGGTCTTTTCCAGAGAGGGGGCTGGAGAGGCTTATTGCACTCAGCTAACAAAAATCATGCACCAGAGGAACTTGAGGAAGGTTGAACCTGTTGAAAGAGAAGGTGCTGAAACAAATTAATGAACTCAGTACTGCGTGTCACTGGGCCCAGATGGCAAATACCAACAAGACCTGAGTGAAGAGCTGGAGACCTCCGTGACCAAACTCACAAAACCCTGCCCTTCACTAAACCCAGTCTGTGTCTCAGAGGACTGGCAAGCAGTGAAGGCTGGGCTCATGCCTTCAAGCCAGCCCATATCTCCAAGTGGGGAAAGTCTGGCCCAGTGGGCTCTACCTCACACCTGCTTATCTGGTTGGGTGCAGTTGGGTCTGTTGCTGGAAGACCAAGATTTTCCACTCTGGTTCCTGAGCCAGCCAGCAGCATGGCAGCCAGGGATGGTGGAAAAGCTGCTCACAGACAGTGTAGGGTCTCAGAGCCGTGGTCTCATTGGCCTCACCATCCCACCAGCACCTTGAGGGAAAACAGGGAATTACTCTTGCCAAGCCGGAGGTGTAGTCGAGACCCCAGGGTTGGTGGTTGTGTTGGGTGCAGGTTGATACCACCAGGAACATGGCCACGTCCATGGGATAATGGGACCCCAAACAAATGTGAAAATGCCTGGCAGTGGCACTGGCCAGACTGAGAGATAGGAAAATCAAGAGAAGATTAAAAAACCACAAATGTGAAAAGCATTTGAGATGCTTTATGGTATTTCACTACTGGTGATGCAAAAGTGCTGCTAGAAACACTATCGAGAAGTTCTTCTCTTTTGTTTAATGGGGATTTGTATTATAGAATCACAGAATGTCCTGAGTTGGAAGGGACTCACAAGGATCCCTTAGTCCAGCTCCTGCCCTGCACAGCACCACCCCAAGAGTCACACCAAGTGCCTGAGAGCATTGCCCAAATGCTTCTTGAACTCTGCCAGGCCTGGTGCTGTGACCACTTCCCTGGGGAGACTTCCCAGTGCCCGACCACCCTCTGAGAGAAGAACCTTTCCCTAATATCCAACCCAAACCGCCCCTGATACAGCGTCATGCCATTCTCTAGGGCCCTCTCCCTGGTCCAACCAGATTTTTCTGGCTTTTTCTTTTTATAGTGCTGTTTCAAAAACCAAAGAGTGATCAGATCATCACTGTTGTGCCTGTCTAGTGAAACCTGGGAGGTAGTGTGGAGGAAGAAGGAAGGGGCTGCATGATTGTGAATAGTGAAACTTGGAAAAATTCAACAAATAAACTTGCAATAAGCAAGAAAGCAGCTAGCTGCTCATGACGTGATCTCTCTGCTCCTCCTTGGCTGAGAGATTTCTAGGATTTCAGCTTGGTGAGGATTTTTACCCGTCCCTGGGGAAGGGAGAAGCCTCTGCTGCGTGGCCAACTTAAATAAATCTGATTTTGTGCCTGTGCTGGACACTGACTTATTTGGGATGTAAGATGGTACCTCTGGAGAATCAAGGCATTAAAATAAGCATATTAATAAATAAATAATAATGTTTTAGATACACTGCATAAAAAGAATAATTTTTTACAGCCCCAGCCTGCTGTTCCATGTGACCAGAAGGTAACCTTTGCAGCTTGGGCTCTGTTACAGTCTAAATGAGGTAGCAACAGCCATTAAGCCATTAACACGTGCTCTAAGATAAATCTTGAATTCTCTGCTTCCCTGGGTGACCAGTGCCATGGGGAAACTCTTGCTGTGAAGAAGTGCTGCATCCCCAGCCAGCTTCCTACATTTCAGCGAATGACTCCCAGCACTGCAGGATGCAGCTTCCAGCCCCCTGTTTTTGCTGTGGCTGGCCAGAAACGAGAGGCACATGGAAGCACAAAGCTTCATCTGCAAAGGCCGTGCAGCTCTCAGCTCCTTGCTGAGCAAAGCCCCCAGCTGCTGGCAATGATGCGATGGCAGTGATCAGCCCCGGCCTGGGAGGATGCTGAGCAGAGCAGGAAGGACACAGCCAGGAGCCGTGGGAGGGGGCAATGCCTGCGCCTGAGCCCTCCGCCACCACGGGGATGTGTCCCCCACTGGGTGCTGCACAGCCGGGCTGTGCCTGCTGTGCTCTCACCACGGGCACCTGGAACAGAGGATACAGTGGGACACGGACATGAGGCTCCTTGACAGCACCTTCCCAGCATAAGTTATGATTAGACACAGCCCTCAGAATAAATGCCTTGTCATTTTATGCCACAGAGTGCACGAGGCCTGAGGACTGCGCTCCTGCCTGCTGAGGCAAAGCCAGTTAAAAGGAGAATGCAAAGGAAGCCCCAAAACTGCTTTGCTGCTCTTTGATAAACAATTTGTCAGAGCAGCAAGGAACCTCTAAAACCTGGGTATTTCCCTCCTGCTTTTTTTTCTATCTCAAAATCCCGGTGCAATCACAGTGAGTTGGAGATTACAGGAGGTGACGGACACCCCTTAGCTCTGCGTCACGGCCTAGCGACAAAGGGATTTTCCCATCTGCACCAGTCTTCTGACATTTTAAAAAGACACTGCACTTCACTCCTCCCAAAGGAGCAAGCAAGAATCAATTCAATTTGCAATCTGAAAAGAAAAATATCCCTTTCTCTCCAATTTAGGCATAGGAAGAAAATATTGAATTCTGAGTTGCTGACTGTAATAGGAAAAAAAAAAAGATCTCAATCTCTCTCTCCCCTTTCTTATTTTATTCTGAGATGGGTTACGCAGTTTTGCATTTACCCTGGTGCAAAGCAAAGTAGGATAGGAGGCTAAACCAGTAAGATTTGTTTATAATGATGAAGATCATTTATCCCCAGAGACATCAAGCGGAGGGACCTTTGGTTGGCTGAGACATGTGGCCCTCCTGGCTGTTTCAGACCACATGCCTCACTGTCTCCCATGTTTGAGTAAATCCTAAAAACTCCAAGACAAATTTTAAAAAATCCACATGATTTGATCAGGTTTCATCAAGCATCTTGGACGTGTTCTGTGAATGTTCAGTCACTGAATGACCCAGATCTCCTTTCACACATTTTAAATAGCTGGGTTTGCTTGCATTCATCTTTTCTATCAGCCTTGTGTACAGAGGTCAGGTCTTAGCATCACTGGCCATGGACAGTTACATTCCTTTTGCAGAACCTGGATGGGTTCAGTTCAGTTTGCACCAGGGACAGGGATGAGGACTTTGCAGAAAACCCCAGTGAACCGAGTTCTGAGGTTTTGGATCTGGCAGCTGAGGGACAGATCTACCCCAGCGCATCCAATGGAGAGATACCTTTTCCACCTGAGGGATCAGGGTGTGCTTGGTCTGGACCACCTGCTACAGTGATGGGTGATGATTTCTTCTTTCCTGCCCCCCCAGCTCTAGGGCAGCTCCAGCCAGCCTGTGAATTTCTGCATCCCTGGGGCCTGTGGGAAGATGCAGAGAAATTTATTTCTCTCTTAAAATCGCAACCATCTACAGAAAGGGACCGTGCAATTGTTTGTGCCATGCTGAGTACAAAAAGGGCCCAGAGCTGAGGGCTGGTGCTGGGGGCTGCTGCCACCACAGGAACAACAACCAGTGGCAGCAAACAATAGCCTTTGTCTGCTAACAACAGCTTGCGATGGGGGCAAGCAGCTCAGCTGCTTGTCTCACTTTCATTTTAGGAACGCAGAGCAAAAGAGATCCTTTTAAGGGGAGTGGGGAGGACAAAATAACTTGGGAAATAAAGTGATTCAAAATTCTCAGCGTTGCTCCCTCATTCTACTTTTTAATGGTGTAAGTAAACTAGTGGGAAAACCTGATTCTCATGAGACCCCTCAGTTTATTGCTTTCAGGCAGCTCTGTTGTCCACCTCCCCAATAATATGTTCCTTTTCTAGCCTGCAGCATGCCCACGAACCAATTTGTACCTTGGCTCAAGCTGAATTCTTCAGGTAACTTTGCCAGTGCAGCAGGCTCTCAGGCCACCAGCTCTGGATGTGTTAGAATGTTCGCGGAAGGTGAAGGAAGCTCTGTTAAAAATCCTCTTTAAAATCCATTTGCGCTCCCAAGTCTATGAGAAATCATGGCTCTGACCTCAGGGGAGCTGCATGATGGGGGAGATGGGAGGCAATAACTAACAGAGGAGAAAGGTGACATTTGCACTAATATCCTACCGGTGCTATTTTGGGCAACGCCAGAGCCTGCTGGTAGCACAGCAACCTGATTTGCATAATAATCTGTGTGCTCCACACTTCCACCAGAATCATTTATTGCTTAATTGGATGTAGTAAAAATGGAGGTATCAGCATGTCACATCGTTAGTCTTCCAGCCACTTACTCCCTGTGGTGCCAGTCACAGCCCCCACTGTCCTGCAAGGAGAAAAAGCCAGTGTGAAAAAGGTTCCATGCAGGGGATTCAAGACAATTCATTCGGAGTGGCTGGAGTTCAGTGGAAGGGGGTAAACAAGAGGGCAACCTGAACCTCTGCTTAAAACTCATCCCTGGTATCAGATTTGATTCTTCCTCTCCTTTTTATATAGCTTGTGCTTGCACTTCGCCTCTTCTGAACCCCTTCTGGGGCTAACTAGATGGACACCAGAAAATACAAAATAGTTTCTCTAACAAGATTCTTGCCAACTGTTCCCACTCTGTTTCCATGAGCACAGGGAGACAGACAGCTTTCCTCATGAGCAGACCTCCTGAAGCTAGGAGTCAGTTCAGATCCTGGTTGCGCCCGGTACTTTCTCTACAACCTTAAGGAATCCTTTAAGCCCATCTCTAACCCATGGAAGCTGCAATGTTTTACCATGTTCCTTCCAATAAAAAGCCACGAAATCTACAAATGGAAGCTGCCGGGGATGTATAACTTTGAGGTCAGTCTAGCCCTAGATCGCGAGAAAGCTTGCAATCTGTTTCTCCAAAGGGAAAGCAATCCATGCTATTGTTTTTTTGGATTCATCTTTCTTTTTAAAACACAAACCTTCATGTGAATTTGAACCTAATCCTCAAAAACCCCTATGTTTGCACAGCTGAGTAGAGACCCCACTGAAGATTAGCGGCGCGTTTCAGGCGGACGACAAGCACTGACCAGGGACTTGTCTCATCCGTGAAAAACACCTGCTCCTTTGAGGTTTCCCTGCCTGCTGTGAGGAGAGGGGTAGGCAGCAACTCCAAACAGAAAAGCACAACTCAGGAAAGTTTTTTTCTGCTCTTGTGGCTGATTTTCACATGTGTTGTATATTACAAAGGATATGAGTTTGATGTTTTCTTGTTCCTGATATAAAGTGAAATTTTTATGTGTTATTTTTATTGGACTCAGCGGATCCCCAGTTTTCAGCCAGGGTCCTGTTGCGTTAGTCACAGTACAAGACAGGGCTCAGGAGCTTATTGTGACCACAAGAGGAATGAATGAAGGATACCACTTTGATTTCAGCATGGGTTTTAATGCCCTGCTAAAGAGCACAGTTAAGATTTGTAGCTGGGAAAGCCTTACACATGAGGCTTAGCCCAACTAAAAGGAGAGGTAGTCTGATGCATTCCAGGAGCTGTTTTCCATGATATTTTCAGAACGTGCCATGTCAAAGAAAAGCAGCAACTTCAGGCAGTGCCTGACAAGCAGCTCTGGGGCAAAGACGGACTAAAGGAGCCAGGTCGGAGCTCTTAAATTACTAAAACCATCTCTTGCTGCTGTAACTTCAGAAACCACCCTGCTCACATGAGCTTGGGCCCTTTGCATGCTCACTGCCCCACGGGCTTTGGGGTTTAGGGGGCTGTGAGCACTGTGCTGCTGGGACAGCGGGGTTTGCCCACAGGTACTGTGAGAAATAAAGAAGTGGGATAACTGTTTTTGAGCTAAGAGAGGCAGGAACACTCCCTAATGCCCACAAAAAAAGAGAAAAGTTTCAGCCGCTCTTTACAGTGATAAGCACATGCTGTTTCCTTCAGCAGGAAATGCCTGCAAAGTGCTTGAGAGGGCAGGTGACTGTCGTGGCTGCCAAACAGGACTGGGGGTTTAGGAAACCTGCTTGGAAGGTACCTTTTTCCCCCCCGTACTGTTTCTTGCTTTTATTTTTGGGGATTCAGAGAGTTTAGTCACTGTCTGTTACTGCTGTGATCTGTGATCAGCTGGTGCATCTCCAGTCTCCTGGGAAAGGATTTCTAATGAGGATGGAGGCCCCGGGGCTACGATGTGAAACAGAGACTGCTGTAGCACAGCAGAGTAGATAAGATCAATAGGAAATGCAGATTTGCAACATGTTGGAAATATGACAGATTCCACACACACCCTGGGGAAAAGATTTTTAAATCTTTTAAAGGAGTGGCAGAAAGACTACAGCTCATATAATATATATGTATTTATGTATGTAGGTATGTGCACAGGAGTAAGAAGGAATCTGCCACCTCACCTCTAAAATATTTGCTGAGGATTGTGGAAATCTTTACTGGGTTGGTCCAACTAAATCAACTTTGTTTTACTGCAGAAGACCTACTGGTACTGACCCACACCAAAAGAAGCCATGATAAGGAGTGGGAAGCAGTTCACAGCAGAGCACTGCTGCAGAACCCACCACGGCCAGCATGGCAGCTCTCTGCAGGGCTGCATCCCAATTCGTTCCCTGGGCAAGCTGCAGCTGCTGCGGCTCCCAATGGCTGCTGGATCAGCCAGAGAAGAGTGTTTGGCTCTTCCCTGTCACTTTTAGTTCCCCAGCATATTATGGAGCACTTGGCAAGCCAGAAGTTGTAAGGTGAAATAGCAAAGCATGAACAAGAAGTGAGGTGCAAGTGTTTAGCAGCCAGGATAAATGATTGCTGAAAGCATTCACTGAAGGATGGTGTAAAGCTGCCACTCATAAATTTCAAGAGTAAGTCTTCTAAATTATCTCTAAAATTCAGCTGCACAATACTCAAGCTGGTGGAGTAAAAACTGAAGTGAAATTCCTGTTTTACAGAAATGGACTGATTACGTCATTGTGTTAGTCTCTCCTGGGCTAAGGCTATTCTGTACCAGAAACACCATGAGAAGTAATTCAGGTGTTCATCTTATCACCTGGTCTATCAGCATCTGCTTTCTGGCTGCCCGCTGTGTTAAAGGTGCAAAAAACACCACAATCTGCTTGAAATGTATTTAAAGCCATGTTCATGCATTTTGTCATCTCCTGCAATGAGTTCATTCCTGCTGGAAGGGAAGCTGCAATCTGCCCGAATGCTGAGTGCAAGAAACAACTGTTACCCATAAATGCCTCGTTAGAAAAGGTGCCCCCTTCTCACCACAGACCCACAGGAGAAGGGCCTGAGGTTCTGTAAATTCCCACCTGACTGCAGTTCCAGCCCACTGCCACACGCACAAGGAGGGGTGTTATCCATTTGGAGATATTCCTCTGGAAAACTTGTTCCAGGGAAAGTCACTGTCATTGACTTTGACTCATGGAGATCAGAACATGGTCCTACAGAAGGGCTGGTTTTGGCATGAGAGGGGTGGGGAAAATGACTTTGCATCTTTCCCTGATGTGAGCTGCAGATAGCCCGGTACATCCCAAGGCAGGTGACCACCTTTCCACTCACACACCGGGTGGGTACCTCCGTGGTGACACACCAGTCACCGCATTGCTGGGTGGATAGTCCATACTCCCCTCACTCTGGCTGAGGTCAGAGTGTTAGCCTGGACACCCTGTGGGAAGGATATGAACTGTCCATCACGGTCACCTTTGCCTGCAGGGAAAGGCTGGAGCAGCTCAGCTCTGTCAGGAGCCCAACCCCGTCCTGTGTTTGGTTTGGGGTTGGAAAGGTTGGTTCTGTAATTAACAGCAGCTGACGTAATTGTCCTGATTATGTTATTACTAGCAAAGGAACTAATGACCTGTCCTGTAACGCACACAGCCGGCTCCAGCACGGGGAGAAGTGCTGCCAGCTTGCCTGGCATGGCTCTCCGCTCCCAGAACCGAAACCAGCATTCCCGGCTATGCTGGGGTCCTCTTCGGCTCCCGGCCAGCCACCCGAGCAGGGCGCTCTCACTTGGCAAGCACTCTACACACGTCTGTCACATTTCCTAGCAGGAGCTCCAGGGATGTGTCCTGCAGCCCTGCAAGTCGAATACTAACTGCATCAGACAGTGCATTTGTAGCTAAAAATACCACTGAGCAATTTGCCTGAGAAAGGAGCCTGTTCTCCCTGGCTGGCAGCCAGGTGGCTTTGCCTCGATCACCTCAGCTCAAGCTGTCGTGTGCAGTCCTTATGTAAAACCATTTCAAACATCGTAGCATGATAACGTTGCCGGCAGAGCGTAAACTCCTGAAGAATGGAAGCTCTGGATGCTAAATCCTGGCACAGTGAAAAAAGGCCAAAGCACATTCCTTCACGGAGACGATGAAAGTGTGACCACCAGCCCAGCTTTACACATTTATGGCTTTAAGCAGGTTCTCATACTGCAATCTCTGTTCTTTGAGAATGTCTGTGATTGAGGGAATAGCAAGTGAAAACTCCCTTCATTCATCAGATTACTGTCTGGTCATCAGTTGTCTCCTATATAGGTAATAATTACAATACATGGCACTTTGGCAGAAGTTTTTATCCTAGAATTTCAAAGCACCTCAATTAAGCTTCCTAACACAGCTGAGAAGCAGGACCAGGAGTGCACCCTCTTAGTTAATCATTAATGAGTCTGGAGCACACCATATATAGAGGTTAAAAACAACATTTTGTGAATATAATACATGATCTTGATAATACAGGTAGAAACAATCTTATTCACTGTGGCGCAAAGACCCAACGTTAGAGCAAGTGTGAGGCAGCCTCCCAGAACTCCACTGTTTCCCACCTCTCCAAAGCAATGGAACCGAAGCTGCATAAGCACCTAAGAAGAATTAGGGAAAACTTGCTACTCATACAACCTTTCAGGGACAGAGAGAGAGAGTGCTTCTTACCTGCTTTTTTTAAAATCTGCTTTTTACCTGCAAGCCACCTCCAGTGAGTCCCATTGATGGTTGCTCCCCTGTTCTTCCACGCCTGCTTGGCCTGGCAGGGGTGAGCAGTGCTGGGGCAAGACAGAGCAGCCCTAGAAAGCTGGATGGCCCAAGCTCCTTTGAGACTTTCTCTACTCCCAGAAGATTTCAGCTAATGTGTGAAGGCAAAGAAGACAGGACAGATTGTATTGCCAGTGCAGTGCTGCCAGCTCTCATCATGAGTTGTAGCCCATTTTCCTCCAAGCTCTGTTTTCCCCAGAGAGTGGGTTATCCCAGTCTCTCCTCACACATAGAAACAGCAGCACAGATCTAACTCACCCTGAGAAATAAGAAGCACGGAAACCACACATTCCTGATACCTCCAGGACCAGAAAGGCACTTGAAAGGACACCTTGCTGTATAATTTTCAAGCTGATCTTGTGATGGTTTAGGAGTGTGACTTACATTTTTTTAAATACATGTTATTGGCAATCCAGCTTTCATTACCAAGATGAAGGCAGATTTAATGTACAAACTGATTCACAGATGCACTGAAACTATTTTTCTTTATCTTGACCTCAGTCCCTATGCAGATATAAATTCCCAGCTGTGAATCTATGGTACTTAATGTTCTTCCATAATTGGGCTGGAGCTTATCTCCTTCTGCAAGAGCAGCAGCATCCAGGATGCCGTGCTTTGCGTTTGTCTCAAGAAAAAATACCAGTATGGGAAGCGGTGAGCTGAGGGACTGGGAAAGTGTACTCTTGGTGGAGTGAGTTAATGTTTGATGGGCAGGTGATGGAGTAGGCTAATATTTGAACCTCTGGAGACTTAACTTCAAACACCCGCTGGGATTGGAGTCTGCTCTGATCTGTTCTGGCCAGTTGCCATGTCAAAGGATTTCTACACAACCAAGCAGACTCCAATCAGGCTGGCAGTCTCTCTAGCCATCCCCACCTGGCTTGTAGAGGGCAGCGTGTACCTGGTGACATCACAGTCCTGTCCCAAACCCCAGCAGATTGTCCCAGGGCTGCTGTGACAGAAAATGTGCAAGTGAATTGACTCCAACATGTGAGAAAGGGGAGATCCAGCAATGCTGGGAATGAGCTGGGGGGGCCTGGAGGTTCTGCTTCAGTGCCCTGTTTCTAAAGTATTGGGTTTCTCTGGTTGGAGAAGGTAGTTTGAAATAACACTTTGGATGCATCCTCCAAGGAAGGAATTAGCAGAACTGTGTGGGGAAGTCTGCAAAGTGCTAGGCAGTGTTGCTCAGAGCAGAAAGGACTTTGGGATGGCAGTACTCTATTTGTTTTCCTCATTTATGTTTTTTGAGGAAAAAAAAGAATGTTTTTATACAAAGATTTATAGGTGTACAATGTTTCTCCCTGAATTTGCATTTGTTTGATCGGTATTTCTTGGCTTCAGCACAAAGCCAATCTCGTTTATTCCACTCTCTGCACTCCATCTATCCAGCTTTGATGAGCTTCAGTCAGAATTAGCAACCAAAGCTCCAGCTCACAGATATCTGTTTTCTCAGCCCAAGTGATCATAAAAACAGGGACATGCCTTCCGGGCTTTAGCCTCTTCTGGCCAGCCCGTACTAGGAGAGCATGCCAGCTCACCAGCTCCTTACTCCTTGTATGGAGGGAGCCCCAGGATGTGCAGAGGATTACTGGAGGGACCTCTTGTGCAGCTCCCAGCAGGGAACACTGATGGAAAAGAGTCCCTAAAAAAAGCTGGCATGGGGGGCAGTTTGGGCTGGGGTGAAAAGGATGGGTTTGGGGTTTTGCTGTTTTTATGGTGTTGCTGCACTTAAACGTGGCTTACTTAGAGGGCAGCATATGACTCCTGCGTACCTTGTCACATCCAATAGATCTCATGTGAAAAGCTGAAAGCTTTCAATAGCAGCTGGGCCCCAGGGACCATCACAAGGCTGAGCTGTATGAATTAAATGACCAAGAGCAAAGCTCACAACTCCTCTGACAGAGCCAGAAATCTGCCAAGAGTGTGGGGCTGCCGCAACCCTGCCCTTCTGTTTCAGCACCCATGGAACCAGACCTTCCCCGTATAACTCTCAGTGCTCCAGCAACTCCAGAGGAACTACAATAGTTTAAACCAACACTGTGTCTGGCCCTTTGTCTTAAATCTTCCACCCAGACTTGATTTTACAGACGGTCCGGGTCGTGACAGAGTCCTCATCTATCACAGTCAGGTTACTTCCCTCCTATCCTAAATCAAACAAGCCAAACCGAGGGCAGCTCCTTTGTGGAAGGCTTTCTCGGCTGGTTTTCCCCTTTTCCTTCCCTAATTGTTCGTTAATGTACGTAAATGATTTAACCAAATAGAGGCTAGAGTTTCCCGTAGGAAGGGAAGTTTGTTGGAGGAGGGGACAATCCACAGATGGATTTACCTGTATCAGATTCTGGGTAAATATTTATTCTCCTTTCCCTTTTGTTCACCCTTCTCAGCCGCAGGAACAATGACAGATCCTCGCTGGCCACAGGGCAGTAGGGAAATATTATTACTCCCATTTTTCAAGTACACAAGTAGGGCAAAGGTGACTTAATCTCAATCTCGGGAAAGTCGGTGGTGCTTTTACCACTGGTTCTGGGGGACTTTGAACAGGAGCAGCTGGAGCGAGCAGCTGGAGTAAACAGCCAGCGCCAGCCTGGCGGTGGGCAGGAGCTGAGCTCCAGGGCTGCATCCCCAGGCACCCCAGGGAGTGCCACCATCCTCCTTCAGAGGCTCCACCACCACTGACCCGAGTCATGGTTCCTCTCTGGAGACTGACTTCAGCCCCTCTGACTTACCTTGTGGAGGTGCTGGGCAGTTTCATTAATTCCCATTTGTAAAGCGGATTTAGAATTCTGCCTACCATGAATTCTTTGTAGCAAGAGCGGTGGCATTTAGCAAGATGAAAAGGGCAGAACGCTCCCGTGCCTTATATTTTTCTGACCTTTTTTCTGGGTATTTTTGCAAAAAGGGAAAATCAGTGTTACATTTTATTACAAAACAACAGACTTCAGCCACCCTTTTTTCCCGGAATAATAATAGTCATAATGCATTACGTTAGGTTAGTCGGTAGTTTTCACTAATCCACAAGACATGCACTGTTGACCTCTGAGGTAATTTTGGATCATGCTCAAGCCAAATAAAGGCAGATTTGTGGTTGCAGGTGAGAGATCCTCTGAAAAACCATAAATGTAACCACAATGTCCTCTGGTTTGATCTGAACTCAGCCTGGCCTTCATCGGTTTTTCTGGCGCTGGTCCAGAAGTAAGACAGATTAATGATTTAAAGGCATTGCACTGTGATATGATGTAACTCAGCACAGGGTGGTGGCTTTGGGAAGATAGTTCGCAGTAAGTACCCAAGGCAGCAAACCATGGACCACCCCTCCTGGATGACACCTTGCTCCTTGGAGGATGTTACAGGCTTGACTGGAATAATTCATGGCATGAATGTATCCAGTGATTACAGGGGGAAAGGAATGTACCCTTCTACTGGGCAGAAAATTCCCCTTGTGAAATGTTACAGCTCGTCTTCTGCCTCCTGAAGGGACAGAAAAATTGTGTCTTCGGTGGATGACAAAAAAGTCAAGGGAGAGAGAGGTGAGCCTGTGAGGGTGGTAGCAGCGCCCATGCCCATGCCATGCCATGGAATGCTGCATACCCAGAGAGCTGCTGGAAGCTCAGGCATCAGTGGCTCTGTGGCCTGGGCTCTGTGCAGTGTCTGCTGTCATCTCCTCAGCCACTGCTTTTTGGGCTCATTAGATATATATACCAGGGGTCCACTTACCCGCACGGTAATCCCTTCTCTGAGTAAGGTCTGAACCCCTGTGTTAATCCTGAACCCATAGAGAAAATATTCCCCAGCCTGTTATGACTACAGGTCTGCCTGAGCTCTAATAAATCAGCGAGGCTCCAGTGGAGTAACACAAAGCTTGAAGGAGTGCTGGGTGGGTAAATGTATATAAAAGGCAGTCCTGATCTTCCTTTAGCAGCCATTCATTACGGCCAGCGATGGGAATAGGAAACAGCAGTCGTTCTGGGATACTGCTGTTTGCAACTCAGTCAGGGGCAGGCTGAAACCTGAAGACAGAGAGGACGGGCACTGTGTAGTGGGCTGGGGAGATACATGAAGCTTAAAAACAACCTCCCCTTGAAATTAAGGGTTAATGCTTGTTTAAGCATTTGGTCTATGAAGTGACATCAGTGTGGCGAGGCACAAGCTCCATCATTGCACAGGAGAGACACAGGGAGAGAACACATAGGGGCACATCAGCAAACGGTGCCAGCCCTGAGGGGCAACAGAATTGGCACCAGCCGAGCAGCACCCCACCGCCTCCGCTTGAAGAGGCACTTGTGTTAAACAGCAGTCGGCAGGACTTTGTTATGGAAAGCAGGTTTCCTGGCACTGCACTTGGGGCAAGTTATCTGGAGTGGGCCAGAGTGCTGAGCTGAGGGGGTGTTGGGTCAGGGAGCAGGGAGGCAGCGAAGACTCAGGCTGCTTTGCAGCTGATTGTTTGAAAAGAAAGCTTGGGAAATCTCGGGAAAGATCTTTTTCTATTTATTAAACAGCTTACAAAGAAGCTTAGTCAGTGCTTCTATAGCAACTTGACACCAGCAGCACTGTGACTGTAATTATTAACAGGGAAGGAGAGGTGAGCAGCGTGGTGGGTTTGAAAAGGCCTTGTGCAAAACTGCCTTCCAATCTGTGGTCAAACCATAGACCCTGCTTCATTTAAGCAACAGCTGCTGGTGTATTTCCTCCCTCAACTAATAATTTCCTTCTCGACATGGTCTAAGCCGAAGAACCTTCACTGCCCAGTGGGGACAAATCAGGAGCACAGGTACAGCCTGTCCTGACGCCTGGGTGGCAGCTCCTTGCTGCGCCATGGTGCCTTCTTGGCACACTGCCTTCCTCCACCGGGGTCACTGCGCTCCCGCCGGTACCGAAACAAAGCTGTGCAATGGCACAGGCAGACATCCAGCTCCAAAACCCTGGTGTTATCCTGTGATTGCTTTTCCTGACATTCATCCAGGCCAGCCTCAGAGGCTCATCTGGCCCCCTTTGTGCTGGAAAACTTGTTATCAATTCAAGACAACTTGGTACTTTTTCTGGCATGGAGGATTTGGCTCTCCCCCTCTGCTCACTAAATTTTCACACTGACGCCGTTTGGTGTGACTCCGCCATGGCTGGAGTGGTTCCACTGCCTCTGGACCTCCTTCATGACCATTTCTGCATTTGCACACCATGGGACACCAGTTGCTGGGAGAATTTGGAGCCTGAAACCTGCTGAGGTCTTCTAGCAGATTTATGCTTAAAATATCTCTGGGCTAAGAAGGTGTTAGGCCCTCTCAGAAGTGCTTTGTCTCCCATCTGCTTTTTCATGTAAAAATTAGAGGTGCCAAAATCTGCTGAGAGGACTGTAGAGGAACGGCCAGGAAAGATGCTTGCAGCTATCCCTCAGGCTCCAGCACAGACAATGTTTCACAGATGTGAAGTCGTGAGTACGGTCATAAACGTTTTAAGACACACCTGCCAGATAGTTCTGGCGTTTTCTAGTGAGAACAAACCTTCTGTAAATACCAAGGGGAAAAAAATCAGGAAGATCCTCATTTAATGGGTGGATCCAGCAAATTTTCTTTCTCTCTCTGTGATGAGCACAGACTGTCATCTCCACCCGCTCCAACAAACTCACTAACATTTATTTAGTTATGTAAAGCATGAATTATGAGAATATAAGAAGGGATGTTTCTGTCCCACACATGCTCTACTGTTCTTTTTTTTTTCAATGTCTCTTCCTATCATGCAAATAGGAGTTAAACCAGATGCACGTACAGACTTCCGTGCTCTAATTTCCCCACTTTTAAGTCTCAGTATGGCCCCCACACACCTTGTGCTGTGAGTTATGCTGGAATTGCCTTACTCTCTGTGGTAAGACTGTCAGCATGAGTGGCTCAACCCAGCCTCCTCCCACCCCACACAGAGACACACTTCTCATTCATTCCTACACAGAGAAAGAGCAGTGAGGGGGCTGCCAACAGGCCGTGGGATGGCTCCTATCTCCTTGCAGTGCCAGCGACCCCATCCCAACAAGGCTCCCACATGCCCACTTCACATCTCCACCCTGTGCAAGTCCCTCTCTAATGCTTGTACCCTGGTGCCTCACTTCCCTGGAGCTGTACACTGAACTGTGTGACTATTTGGGTCCAGTGATCTAGGGCTGCAAGCTGGCAGAGGTCTGCCTCTAACAGCTCATCCCCTGGCACAGCTCTCCCTGTCCTAATGTGATGGAGAAAGGGCTCCTTCCCCCTGCATAATCCCTGATACCTCAGTCCACCCGTGTTTTTAATCACAGCGGAGTGGTGGCTGGAGGGAATAGGACTCCTTAATCTTCCTGGGTTTTGGTTTGCTCATCCATGAAACAGGGACGGTCCCTGCCAGGAGTATCCTCCTGGAGCCCTCCCCCTGGGCCAGCTCGCACTGTGCTGAAGGCCAGCATAGGGCTCAGGGTCGGGGGGGAGCCCATCTGTGGGGATTTAAATGTCACCGAGGCCTTCTGCCGACCAAATGCCTTTCATTATAACATCAGCAAAACAGCCCAGAGATGCTTTAACCGCAGCTGAAGTGGCTTACAACCTGCTGGGCAGAGAAATGGGAAAATATAATGTATAATGGGAAAATGCAAGGTTTGCTGCAGTAGGGCAGTGCTAGCACTGTAATTAAAAAGTAGTTTGGTATGGCTACATCAGTTATGGGAGTGAATGAAAAACATTTTATCTCCCTAAGCTATGCTCTTCCTAGTGTTAGTGCAGCTACACAGGAAACTATGTGGTGCTGCCAATACAATTTTTCTCCATCAAGGAACAGGTTTGGAATATACTAGAAGGACAATCTGGATTTTATTTGCTAGAATGGAGCTGTGTATTCACTGGGATAGACCAGCAAGTCCTTTTCACCACAGACAAGCCCTAAAACTCCTGGCTCTCACATTGTAAAAGTGAATAGCCTTAACATATATTCTCTCCCTTCTCACATGCAAGGCCGTGCTGCAAGGAGGAGGACGAGGAAAAAAGGGGTTGTGAACTCTTTCCAGCACTGAGCACCCAGTTTGAGGTTAAAGACTTTCCCTTCTACAGCAGAGGGTTACTTTGTTCACCCTTTTACTGTGTCCTGGCTAGTACTTAACACACTGTTCTCCAAGTGGTGCCCTTCAGGGAGGCTTAGCGATCATCCAGCCTTGACTGTCAGCCTGACCCGCTGCAGTCCTGCCAGCTGTGCCAATCCAGGCTATAGCTCCCTTCCCAGTGGGGCTTGGAGACCCAAAGAGTGAGTGCCCAGTTGCTCCCAATCTTGTTCTGGGAGAGAGGAGCCAACCCAGGAACTGCTGCCCCAACGTCCTGGGCCGAGGAGGGCAGAGCGCTTTAGGGAAACTTATGTGCCTTGCTGGAGGTGCCAAGAAGTGGGTCTGCCCTCCTCTGGGCAGCATCCCCCTGCGCCTTCTCCCACCGGTCCAGGTGGTCTCAGGTGGAGGCTGAAGCCCTTTCAGCCTTGTTTCCTTTCTCCACCCAGGGGTGGCCTCAGGGTGAGCCTGGCGCTGCGGAGGGGCACGGCCCCCACTGCTCACCCTCGCTCGGAGGCAGGCAGGCAGCCCCCACAGCGGCCCTGCTCTGACAAGGAAGCAGCGTCTAGACACAGATTAGGCAAACAGCTAAAGCACAAGACCAGACACTGAAAAAATAAAAAAAAAGAAAAAAAGAGCTCCCCAGCTCTGTCCACCACTGATTCCTGTGAGATTTGGGGCAAGGAAAGGGAACTTCTTTAGGTCTTTGTCTTCCTCACCTGTCTAGTATGGGATAATATTTCCCTTTCTGGTAAGGTTATGGTCAGAGTTAATTAGCATTTGAAAAGTGCTTTGAAATGGAAGATGCATTTGGAAAACTGAAGTATTATTGCTGCAATTGAATGAGTGGCTCTCAGGGTAGGGAAACATTTCACTTCTTTTTCCCTGTGGGTGGAATAGCCTGGATAATACTGGGATTTCTTCAGATTTATTAATTATCCAAGCATCTAGTACATATCAGGTATCTAAAACAGAACTCGGTTTGGATATTTATTCCATTAAATATTGGATTGCAGATTCATGAAATCCAAGCTACGTTGTTCAGACAAATAAATCACATGACACTGGGACTCTTCCCCTACTGGCACCAGCTCTCCTGGCACAACTGCTCAAGGACAGGCATTTAAAATCTGTTTTCCATGACTCCTCATGCAGGATTTTGAAATGTACTCCAGGTTTGCCAGTAAAACAAGCTCTTGCAAGAGTCTCCAGCAAGCACAGTGCGGGTCCTGAAACAAGTACATGTGGAAAAAAAAATCAAATGAATGAGCTTTGTTTGCTCAGGCCATGATTCTGATTCTGCAGGATACTTTAAAGTATTCATTTGTAGTCTCGTGATTAATCCTAGGGAAGTGAGTGGAACTGTTTCTGGGCAGAATCAGTCAGATGCTTAAATACCCTGATGAATAGAGCTTCCAATTATTATTTCATCAACTCACGTGCTCTTGTCCTGTATTTTAAAGACTTCCTGTGTATTTTCTTCCCTGTGCTCTAACATGAATTGAGTCTAGGTTGGAGAAACACCACCTCTGTTACCCAGGAAGCACATATTAGTCTATTAAAAAAAGGGTCACCATTCCAAGAAACCTCCAGTAATTTAAAAAAAGAAAAAAAAAAAAGAAAAGAAAAGGCTAAGGGGCACATTTTCAAAACCTTGGTGTGCTGAGTTGTGGGGTTGGCAGTTCTCAGTTTCATGTCTCTCATTAACTTCTGCTGAAATTACCTGTCCACCTATGCAGCTGTGGCATCACATTCTGAAAATCCACTCCAAAAGAGAGTGGATTCTGCTTTCTTTTGGAAGCAGAGTTAAGTTCCTGTGTAGACGGGCTGGGATTGATACAAAACTTGCTTGTCCTGAGCCCAGCTCGTTTTGATTCTGTGGAGTTGAGTGGTACTACCCCAAGTGACTCCTGCACGTACTCAAGGGAAATTGTGTGTGTTCTATGTGAATAAGGATGTGATGCCAGTATCTAGCAGATCTCTCTGGGAGAGAAGAATCCAGGTTGAATCAACCTACCAATCCAGACCCAGAAGTTTCTTTTCTTTGACTGAGCCATAGAAAATCAGTCATCAGGCAGTCTTCACAAGATCAACAAGCTCCACCTCTTCTAAGAGAGGCATTGAACATGGGATCATCAGGAGATATTTAGACTGGTTACCTAACTGCAGGTCACCTCTCTGGCTGGGTGTGTGTCCTTTTTGAGGCTTGGGACAAGGTTCCCACCATAACCAGCATGGGTGAAGCCACATGCTTTGCAGCCACCAGCCCTCAGCCCCAGTCTGCACAACCCGTGCTTGTGCCAAGCCACAAAGCAAAGAGGCCAGCAGGAGGATTTGGCCAGGGCTCTGGACAGGTTGGTGTGGTGGTCTGCAGGGTCACTACCCCAGATTTCCATCCCTGAGATGATTGCAAAGGAACCTTCAAAGGCAAGCCCAGAGGAGGAGCTGCACACCCAGGGGAAGGTGAAAGCCGTGGGCACTGTGCCATAGTTGCCTGCAGCAGCTGCTACGCTCATGGGTTACATCATGGCACAGGTGATGGGAGGCTCCTTAGCTGGCCGAGCTACTTGGCCTAAGAGCAAGTGGATGCCCACGGGCATTCACCACAGAACAATGCACAACACGGCAAATCCAACTTGGGATGCTCATGTTCTCAGCCCCTAAGCTTTTGTCTATCTTCGTTTTCTTTCCCCACTAATTGCTTTCTGAAGGATTTCCAGGGAGTTAGCACAGCTATCTGCTGAACTGTATCTAGACTGGTGGCAGGAGAGACACTCTCGGTCCTGTATGAGTGGGAGCAAATGCCATCACCTGTCTGCAACAGAGCAATGAGGTCTTCAGGGCAAAAATCAATGTTACCTGCTGTGAACTGTAGCCTGGAGGGTGCCCAGGCTGGCAGTGGCCAGCTCCTATGTTGGCCCTGCCATGAGAAGGCATCTGCACCATCCCAAATCTGCTTGGAGCAGCTAGCACAGCACAGGGACACCACAAGATTCCCATCTCAAATATCAACGAAATCCCTCTGGTTTATTTTTCTTTCTGTTATCTGATATTGGATCTGAGCCCCTGTGAAATGTCCTCTGCCTAACCACGCTGCAGTGCTGAGCTGGATGGAAAGTGATGCGAACACCAAAGCAATACGAATGGCTGTGCCAGAGGCAGCTCCATCCCAGCTTAACCCAGCCTCTCATCTTAGGGACACGTGCCTCCCACTTCATCCTCACAGGCGAAGATAGGCAGTGCTGGTGTAAACCCATTGCTCCTCCGTTCCTCTGACTCGTGGTTTGGGCTGTGCCTGCCAGGCTGTGTTTTCTTCCCTCTCCTTACAAAGTTTGCTCCCACTAGCAGTGACAGGAGCGCAGGTCTGTGCAGCCCATGGGAGGCCCAGCTGCTCACTGTTAATGTTTAATGACAGCACTGCAAGCTGGGGATAGGCTCTGTTTCAGCTGGTCAGGCTTCATACAAACTGTTTTCGGCAAACACTGCAAACCTACAGAACAAGTTACTGAGGAACACTGGTCCAGATTCAGGGGAGACTTACAGAAAACTTGGTGTGATTTAGGGCTTCTAAAGGCTTTTCTGCATCCAGACTTACTATTTTTCACATACGCGAAACTCACTGTCTCTTGCTGTGGAGGCTGTGCAGTAACAAATGTGCACGCAAAGTCCACGTCAAAGAGTCAGTGCCGAACGGGACTCGGACGCCTTCCCTGTCGCTCCCAGAGAGCTTGCTACTCTGTCAGCACAGTCCTGCACAAAGAGTAGTGTCAGACGGCTTCCTAGAGTAAATTAATGCAGCTTCATTATGTTAGGCCAACTGATATCAGCAGAGAATTCACACAGCTAATTTTTAACCTTCTCCAATTTCTCTTTGGCTCATGAAACCATTTCCTGCTCCGGTCCCTCTGACGGTCCCCTGGTTCTCCTCCAAGCATCTATCCAGCACAGAGACAAAGTTAGACATGAACAATAGGAAGGTCAAAGCTAAAGATCATGCAAATAGGATCTAATGATCCTACTTATATGCCCAGCCAGGAGAAACAGTGGGTCAGAACGGCTCAGCCAGAAATTTGGACCCTTGGACCAAACTCTGCCTTCATTCTCAACGCCAATCTAGAGGTATTACAGCTCATGAAGAACATGATGCCGCCACTCTCTACTCCCACCTTGACTGAGGACTGATCCAAGATGCACATATTTTCTGTGGATATTATTGACAACTCACATCCAAGAAAGACAATTGTAATTGAGAGCCACTGCGTGGAAATTTTGAAGTACATTGGCGAGTACATATACAAGTATTTGGTTGTAATTGCCTTGCTGTTCAATGAGGACATTAAAGGACTTTGAAAAGGTCATTGCTTTGACTTCACAAAGAAGGTGAGCTTGTAGGAAATTCTGTGTGCCCACGTTGGTGGGTTTGCCACGGGGAATAACCGGGTTTGTCAGCTGTGGATGCGCGTACTGCGAAGGTGCCGGGCCAGTGCCTTCCAGGTGCAAGGACAAAATGGAAAAAAGGCTGTCTGAGCCAAAAAGACAAGTTTGAATCCTTTCCTCCTTTCTACCTTCCCTCCTCAAAACCCTGAAGTCTCTTAAATGTCTGCTGAGGTCTATTTCATCCCCAGCTGGGGATGGGGATGAACAGTGACAATCCGAATATGGAGGAGGATATCAGGGCGGTGACAACCCCCACCCTGGCAAGCTATCTGCAACTGCAAGTGCTCCTGGCCCCGTGTTGCTCAGAGAGTCAGACCGTTTGCTGTGCTCCTCATCATCACTAACAGGGACAAGGTGGTCCTCTCCACATCCCCTGCCAAGCTACTTCCAGTAATGGGAAAAGAGAGTTCCCCTCTTTTCCCATCACTGGAAGCAGCATGTGTAGAGGTGCACATGTCCAAAACCACTCCGCCCTATTACAGAATCAAGCCGTGACTGCTTGTCCTGCTTGCTCTGGGACATGCTGGGAGCATGCAAGATGGCCTCATCCCTGCTTTCTATGGAGAGCAGGCAGCAAGCTGCAGAGGTGGATTTCTGTCTACCTGGAGATCAACCCTTCAAAAGCCTGAGATTCTTTGGACAGAGTTCATCGGATCAAATCTGTACCTAGTGACGATTTTAGGTCACGGCTAGGGAGAGATGAGAGATCATGGTGGAGAAGGCAGAAACTGGCTGGCGTTGGGCAGTGGGAGGCTGGCACCGTGGGACAGCTGTTGTGGATGATGGTCTTAAGACTTACTTTTGGCCCCAAATGAAGGTGTTGGTCTCTGCCGAAGATACAGAAGATGTGCCCAAAACGTGCTGCTACTCCTAGTCTTCTTTTTCCTTCCCTCAATCCTGTCTGAAAGCATCCCTTTTGCAGGAATGAGACACTGTTAAACCAGGAGTGCTGTCAGGGGCCACTGTAAGTAACCATAATAATCTGTAAGGCAATATGCAGCTCTGATGTGCAAATGGGATTTAGGGAAGCCTCGCTAACAGGATAACACAGACAGTGCCTAAGCTGAGTTCCAAACTGAACATAACGTTTCATTTGACAAATGTCTGGGTTTGAACTTTTTTAAGCCTTCAGGGCTTTAAGAAGGGAATGTCAGTCTCCTGCAAAATAAATCCTGAATATTTTGGGCTTTCATTTAGGAAGAGGAAAAAGCTCTAAGTAGAGAAGAAGCTAAAAGGAATATCTGATTTCCTTGCTTTCATCATATACCACTACATATCATTTATTTTCTCTCAGAAGCCAGGGGCATACCTTCTCTAAATATTTACCTACTTTCTTTCTGAGAGCATGTCTGCATGTCACCATGCTGATTTGTGCAGTAGAAAGACCAGCCTTACTTTTGATCTAATGCATTTAACACACCCAGACTTTAATAGTAGGCTAATAAAACCAGGGTCTAATAGTTACAGTGTGAGGTCAGGATAGCCTGCAACATCTACTGGGAATATCTTCCAGCCACTGCTCTGCACCAGGACAGTCACACTAGTGCCACACCACACTGCACCATGGGTCTTACTGGGGACAAGCAGGCTTGAAAGTGGGCATGGAATTTTGACTACAGGAAATCCTTCAGCCTTACGGCTCATTAATGTCTTCCTGAAATGGAACCACATCTGATGGGTCTCTCTCTCTTGCCTCCATGTTCACCCACCAGTCAGCTCAGACAAGCAGAGGCTGAGCTGTCTCTGTCCCCTGGAGGCTTTCAAGCCCCAGCTGGATCAAGCCCTCAGCAACCTGACCTGACCTCAAAGCTGGCCTGGCTTTGAGCAGTGGTTGATCTAAAGAGTCCACAGGTGACCCTTCCAACCAGAATTATTCTGTGATCCCATGATCCTAGCCCAGAGATGCCCTTCTTAACTTCTTGAAAGGCTCTGTTCAGCTCCGCACCAGCAACAACTGCTAGGCTTTGTACTCCAAGCATTTCCTACCTCAGTATCAGAAACTAAAGGAGTGACTATGCCAGAGACATTTTTTCCTCCCCTCCCCTTCCCAGTCAGGGAGTACTGATCTCTCCATCCTAGAATGGAAACTGAGGCACACTCAGGTGTCATAAGATGGCTCTCTTTGAGGAAGTAAAAAGAAGTCAAAGTTAATGGATCATTTCAATGCTTAGGATGATTCTGTCTAGTCTGGTCAGTACTGTGGGTGGCCCTTGCCATATCTTAATTGACATTGAACAAGGATTCATGTTCAAAAGGACACTTTCAGACTGTGACCACAAATCCTGGTGCACACCCCACTTGTCTTCATAATTACTCATCACCTCAGCAAACTTCCTGCCACCCTAGGTAAGCAAAGTTTTAAAATGTTTCTTTCAAATTTTTGACCCTCTTCTGTTCCTGAGGTAGTATCTATCTTGCTGTGCATGATGCTCAGTAGGTTTTCTGAGAGCCTCAATGTTTCAGTATATGTGGCATCACCTGCCAACGAAGTAGAGGATGAGGGCTTGGAAGCTGTAGCTCTCTTCCCAGTGTTGCCGTTGCCTTGCTTTGTGTGAGCTCACTTACAACAGTCCTTCTCTGCTTCCCTCTGTAAAAGGTGGAAACAAGTAGCAACCCCACAGTGACATGAGGATGTGAACATCTCATGCCCTTAGTTGGAAAATGCAAGAGAAAAGCAAAGCACTCTTTACTATACCGGCCCCATCTCCTTATCTCCTCTTCCTCTGAGAGGACAAATCCAGGGTTGCTAAACTTCCTGCCTTTCCTCCATCCCCTGCAGCACTCTGCCTATGCTCTGTTGGACTTCTTCTACTTCAGTCGGCTCCTCTCTGTAGGAGCCAGAGCTGCACACCTACTCCAAAGGTATCCCCAAGCCAGGTGCTGCACCTTGCTAACCTTTACTTTTTTTCACTAGGCCTTCTTTCAGAAACTTCGGGAAATACTTGGCATTTAGCTGCCTAAGTGTTCTGGCCTTTCTGCCTTTGGGCACCCAGAGGGTGGTTGGGCACTGGAACAGCCTCTCCAGGGAAGTGGTCACAGCACCAGCCTGCCAGGGTTCAAGAAGCATTTGGACAATGCTCTTGGGCACATGGTGGAATTCTTGGGGATGGTGCTGTGCAGGGCTGGGAACTGGACTCGATGCTCCTGCAGGTCTTTTTCAGCTCAGTGTATTTATTCTGTGATTCTGTGTGAAATACCCAGTCGAGCTCCAGAGCAGATGCCCCACGGACAGGTTGGGGCTGTGCTACAGCTGACACTCTCCGAAGTGCTTGTGTTGCCAGCACTGCCCTTCGAGCTCAGCTACCAACCCTTCATCTCTGAAGGGAAGATGGAACAAAGACTTCCATGACCATGTAGTTAACGCAGAAGAAGCATTTCAGGAGCTGTAGGAGCCATGTTTTCAGTTGTTTCCTTGGAATCTAAGAACCTGTTCATTTAGCTCTTTGTTAGATGGGGCTTGAGCTCTCTTGGGAAATTTGCCTGCGGTCTCTTCCCAGACTTTGCAGTAGAATCATCTGAAATGTCTTTACATGTGAGTGACATCTACACGTGAGCCAGACACCCTGGGTTCAGTTACAAGGGATAAACAGGCATTTACAGGAAACAATTCATCTTCTCCTGTGGTAGACACCTAAAATAGCCCACAGCAATCACAAAATGATTGCTTCCCTCCACAAACTATAAATTTATCCTGGAAAAGAAGCCCAGCCCTTGACTCGTGTTGGAGGATTCAGTTGCCTGGTGCTTTTTGAGCTGCTCCACCTTATTTTAGACATTTACACAGGCAGGCAAGTATATACATATATGTACAGGAGCCTGCAGGAGACAAGCGCCCTTCCAGCATGTCTCTGGAACACCAGGGAAAGGAAAGGATTCACTGTCCTGTTACCAACACAATGAGGGTCACTACTTTTGGAGTACTGGATTAATTTCCCTCCATTGCACCCCCTCATTTATATCCTAAATGTTGATGTAAATGGTCCATGCTGGAATAGCTGAAACCCAAGAATGTGGCCCCCAGTGCTACACAACAAAGCAATGATTAATAAAATAATAATTGGTTTTATTAAAAAGAAAAATTTACTTTACTAAAAAGAGAATAAATCAACTGGGTTTTGTGGCATCATGGCAACTGCCAGAGCAATGTGCAGGGGTATCGATTCTGTTCTGCAGATAACCACGCCAACCAGGAAAGGTGTGCAAGATGTCACGTTACAACTGTTACATCATCAGGAAAAAATCTCAATGGCTGATCATTGCCTGAGGGAGATGTCAGTCTTCCCAGATTCTGTGCTAGGAGAAGCTCTTATAGGAATTAACTCTTTCCTAGGTGATGAACACCACTAGATTTTACCGGTATTAGTTTCACCTTGTTTGCCTAAAATGAATCCTTGTTCTCTTACTTTCCAATTTTGTCTTTCACTCAAGTCATAAAGAGTGTGACTTTGCAGTGACAGCTGTCTATCACATCTGCTGCGTGACTGAGGACTTTTTTTCTTCCACCTTACTATCATATTTCTGCTGGACACTAGTTGTTCACCACACATGCCATTCTTACAGAAGATGACAAATGTTGCTTGCTAAACACACCCCAGGTGGCCTCCCTGTTTTCTGGAGAGCAGCCCATTGTCCAACATGAAGAAACACTCCCTGCACATCAACAAAATGACCCATCTCGTGGTGATACCCAAGGCAGCATGACCATAAATAGTCTTTCCCTGAAATACATTCCAGGGAATGCAATGATAAAATAGGTTTTTACCAACTTGGAGATCACACACCATGCCTCGTTGCTGCTGATGTTAAGGGACCGGTGCTGCAGGGATCAATTCCCTCTGCAGCCCCATGCCTGGGGAAGGCAGACCCTTCCCAGTGACAAATTCCCCCTTTGTCCAGAGGAGATGGAAGTGATAGTGCCTTTCCCAAAGTTTCCACAGACTCCAGGCAATCTCCAGCACCATAAAAATGTCATTCCTATGTCAAGAAAACAATGGATATTTCCTTTTCCTCCTTGATGTTTTGTCACAGGGATGCTCTTCTCAGTCCTCAGCAGGTGGCATGAAAGCTGCTCTTCACACTGCATTGCTGTGGGTTGTGCCTGGGCACCAGAGTCCAAACAGTCCCTGCTATTAATACGGGCTCCATCCTGTTGAATGTTCACCCTCATGCCCCAGGCCAGGCTCACACTGAGCAGGAGGACGTGTCCTGTGTGACAGCGGTGCCTTTTATCTCCTCTCTCCCACCTGCATTTGTCCTTGGTTGTTTTGCATCCCTTTTGCTCTCTCAGTCAGGTAGGACACAAATTTCTAAGTACCCTCCTTCATTTTACTCCTTTTTTTCCTGATGCAGAACTTTGCTGCTACATCTCTTGGTCTCTCCAGACTCTCCAAGCTATTTCATGGGCAATATAGTCTACCTCCCCATTTACATACACTACTGAGTTTCTTTTAAAGTTGTATTAAACTGTGGTCTGTATCCAGAAGCCCATCAGTTCCCAGTTACCCAGTTTAGCACCGGCATGGTTTTTGCTCTTGTTTACACTGAGAGGCCTAGAAAACTTGTGCTTACTTCCTCCAGAGGTGTTCCTCTCTTTTGTCCTCTTAATCACATCCCTTCCTATACACAAGTTCTTGAAGAAACCTCCCCTATCACCTTGATTTTTCCTTTTTGTGCATTCACATACTAATTCTCTTCTCAGCACTCTCACGCTACCTTGCCTCAAGTCCTCAGCTGCTATCTCCTTCCAATCTGTGCCATGCTGCAGTCACTGAACAGAGTCTGGAGGGGCTGATTTCCCTTCCATGATCATGGGCCAGAGCTCACACTTTGGCTCCTTTTCCCTTTCCTTTTCCCTTTCCTTTTCCCTTTCCTTTTCCTTTTCCTTTTCCTTTTCCTTTTCCTTTTCCTTTTCCTTTTCCTTTTCCTTTTCCTTTTCCTTTTCCTTTTCCTTTTCCTTTTCCTTTTCCTTTTCCTTTTCCTTTTCCTTTTCCTTTTCCTTTTCCTTTTCCTTTTCCTTTTCCTTTTCCTTTTCCTTTTCCTTTTCCTTTTCCTTTTCCTTTTCCTTTTCCTTTTCCTTTTCCTTTTCCTTTTCCTTTTCCTTTTCCTTTTCCTTTTCCTTTTCCTTTTCCTTTTCCTTTTCCTTTTCCTTTTCCTTTTCCTTTTCCTTTTCCTTTTCCTTTTCCTTTTCCTTTTCCTTTTCCTTTTCCTTTTCCTTTTCCTTTTCCTTTTCCTTTTCCTTTTCCTTTTCCTTTTCCTTTTCCTTTTCCTTTTCCTTTTCCTTTTCCTTTTCCTTTTCCTTTTCCTTTTCCTTTTCCTTTTCCTTTTCCTTTTCCTTTTCCTTTTCCTTTTCCTTTTCCTTTTCCTTTTCCTTTTCCTTTTCCTTTTCCTTTTCCTTTTCCTTTTCCTTTTCCTTTTCCTTTTCCTTTCCTTCTTTTTTGCCTTCTTTCTCTAAAATGCAATTATTTCATTCTCTCTAATGCTGTGCATGCTCCAAACAAGTGACTTACTTTCCTCCGGAGGCACCAAAGCCCCTGGCCCAGCACAAAGTACATACTGTGCTGCCCCTGAATGTCTCAATTCAAGAAGCTTTGAGCTCCCATTGTTTGCAGTTCACAGAGTTCACCTGCATTTTATTCTGCTCATCTATTAAAGAAAACAAAGTGGAGATGAGAGAGAAGGAGAAGTGCGGCTGTAAAAGCAGCAGTCGGTCAGAGAGCCCTCACGTTCCTGGTACCAGTTGTGGGCCAATCAATCAGTCTCGAACAGCTCGCTGGAGAATAACTGCCCAACTTACCCAAATTTATTTTCTTTAATAACAGAATCCTCCTGTGACCCTGCGGTTATTGCTGACACAAAGCGAGGCCTGCTCGAGCCTGATATCTGCTCCCTTGCTCCCTGCTGTGTGCAGAGCAATGGAGCCATCGTCCCCTTGTTTTCCGCAGACAGCAGCTTTAAATCACTGACAGCCACTTCTGTCTGTGAGGCCTGGGAGAGGCTTTCCTGCACAGGTCACTCACTTGTGACTTGTGTGTGTTCACCCATGTGTGCTCAGGCTGGGTGAAACAAAGATCAAAATGCCTGGGGATGTCTGCTTGTTGTTTGAGTGCTTGGCTCTGCAAGGGCTGTGAACACTATCCAGGTGATGGGGGGAATGGATGATCACACAGACACTCAGCTGCAGAGAAAAAATTGCTGTAAAATCTCTGAGCTCATGTTCTGGCCAAGTGGCAATGCTAGCCAGGAAACTGGTGTGCCCCAAGCAGGCAGACATTGAGATAACACAAAGAGAAATGGAAACTTTGGGATTATAGGCCAGGTCTGCCTTGTGGGTAGATGCATTTATTGGAAACTGTGTTGCTTCTTTTGGGGGTCTTCAAAATCCTTGTGAGAAACATGGAAGAATATTTTTTGGAATTCTGAGAGAGGAATCCTGCTCAGCCCCCCAGGTTCAACTATAGTGCAGGTTTTCAGAAGGTAAGTTCTAAAAAAGTTCTTTAAAGGGTAAACAAAGGTTTCTTAGAGCTGACATAAACTCCACATTGGTCTTTGTGTTTAAAACGAAAAACTTATCAAACAAAACCAGCCTTTTTCAAAGAAAAGCTGTATTTTTTCTAAAGCTCAAGGACTAGTTACAAGAGGAAATTTCTTCACTGTGCTTGTACTGGAGAGCAGATTCTTGGAAAGGAAAATCCACTCCAAAACCGTAGGAATGGCCCCACAAGGCAAAGTTTCAATCCAAACCCAAACCCTTGCACGGTCCAAGAGAGGACGTGCATTCCCTGGGAGGGAAGGACAGGGTGAACCCTTGTCCTGCCAAGGTTAGGCAGGAGCAGGAGTGAGGAGGCAGAGAGGAAAAGCTGGAGCGTGGGGAAGGAAGGTCCCTGGAGGGGCTGGGTAAGCCTGTAGTGAGGGAGCACCGTGTGGTCTACAGGTATTTCAGGTATTTCCAGGTGAGGCAATGCTCTCCTGTTCTCCTGGCCTGCGTGGGCAGGGTGTGTGCAGCACACCCCGGGGATTCCTGGACCACTTAGTGCTGCAGGGACTGGGTGTAGCTGGGGCAGCAGCCAGAGCAGGGAGCTTGGAACCGGTATGTGCCCTCTGTGCAGCTGTAACCCAGGGATCCAGGCAATTTGGGATTGGCACATCCTGCTGATAGCCTCTCCTGAACAGGGTGGAGCAGGATGGGGGTCTTTTTGCAGGACACACAAGCAAGCAGGGCTGCAGGCATCTCACTCACCCAGAGGCGCTGCTGCTGCTCACCCAGCACTCTGTGAGCAGAGACCCACGGGTCCGTCCACGGGGCTGTCCTATCAGTCTGTCACATATGGAACAATTCATGGACTTCAAGCTAAAAGTTGGCACAGGCTGTGGACAAATGTGTTTTTTCCAGCCATTATCATGTTTGTGCTTGGATGCAAGCCAAAATGCATAAACCTTCCTAGGGACATTAACTGGCCTCTGATTGCCTGTCCCTCAATATGGTGGGGGAAGTGGGGCTGTTTGGCTTTTCATAGGTTTGCTTAGTCCCCTAATCTTACGTGAAAATTATCTGGCACGAATTCTGCAAGTCAGAATGGCAAAAGTATAATTAATTCCCTGTGTGAAGTGAAAACAGCCAATTTTCCACAGCGTCAGCTTGAATATCAACAAGTCATGGAAATAATATGCAAAAGAAGCAGACAAAATTTGCGCACACACACACACCCCCCCACACCAGATACACTGATTTTTTTATGGAGCAGCAGTACTTTATATGCTGCTGGATAAAAATGTCAATACAAACCTGAAGAGCTCTTCATTCCTGGTATGTATTCAGTGGAAAGACTGGAACAGCCTTTAAAGACAGCCTCCTTTTCTGATCCATACAAGGAATTTGTTGAAAATGTATGCTCGTGTCATTTTTTTTTCCTAGACGGTATCATTTTGCAGGCAGGTCCCCCAGATATCTCAACATAGAATGGTAATGATTTTTCTGTAACCAGGGATAGGGATTTAAAAGCAAAACACTTCTGAATCTCAAGCCCATCCCTTCCACTGCCTAAGGCTCTCTCTCCCTATAGCAGACTCTGTGCTTATGTGCTGTTTTCCTTCCCACCTCATGTTCGCTCCCACCTTGCTGGTCAAGACCTGGGCCCCCGGACCATTACAAAGTTATTTGCACAATCTGCACCTGACTTAAACTCTGACAGTCCTAACAGAGGTCTTCATTCCTCTTTGATGCCTCAAAACACATAGTGGCCACCAGAGTCTGTCTGGCCTGGAGACTTGCTGGAGAATGGGAATATCTGGAAGCCTGTTAAAACAGTCCCTGAGGGTTAATCTTGACCCTCTGACCACTGGTTGCTCTGCATGGCTGATAACTTGATTTGAAGAGGATGGGTCTCCAAAGGAAAACCTGAGCCGCTGGCACCCTGAGGAAGCCACACTGCATAGCTTCTCATAAGGTGTTGAAAAACACCTCTCAAGTCTCCATCCGCTGCTTTGCTACAGGTGAATTGCAAAGCAAAGAAGAGAAGCAAGTTATGCTTAAATAGTGTCAAATACAACTTATTAGCTGGGCCCTGGTGAATATCTGGAACAGATGTTGCAGATATATGTATCACCTCTCCATAACCCTCTTGACACTTCCTGTTACATTCTGGGACAGTGGGGAAATTAAATATCACCACCGATGTCACAAAAGTTAGCATGTGCAAACAAGAAGCTGAAATGTCTTATCTTTTTCTCTTTTTCTTTTTCTTTTTTTTGCCACTGTGCTTAGAGTAATGGCTGGGTACTGCAGGTGTAGGGTTATATGTTGGCAAATGTGAATTCTTGGGTGCAACCACCCCACTATGTATTATAGTGACAGTGTTGGTGCTCACACTGCCATTTTCTGTGTCACTGCAAACCAACAATTTCAAATGAAAAGATCTAAGAAAGAGACTGTGTACTTACTAACCATTTTTCTTTCCTTTACCTGTATACAGCCTTATTAGTGGAATAGCAGCAGGAGAAATCCATCTTCTTCTTTCACCCATTTCTACTTTACACTTCACTCACCCCAGAAGCTTCCTCACCATCACAGGGGCCACTTTGCATGACTATCCTTGCTGAACAATTCTTAGCAAAAGGCCATGATAGCTCTTTGTGTATGTAAAACGTAGCAGAAATATTAAACCAAAGATCAAAGGCAGTTCTGTTCCTCAGATATTTTCCCTGACCCTTTAAACTGGCTGGGTGCAGAACGAATAATAAGGACCAGACTCTGCCATCAATTACGCTGAGTTAAATCCAGAGTGGGCTGTTGTAAATCAAGTTATTTTAGAGTTACACAATGTAACCGGGAGCAGATCTGGGACCCGAGCCTGTGGGCCAAAGCACCAGACTGCAAAGGGAAAACCCCACCTTCTCTCCCTCTTCGTTTCACCTGAACTCTCCTCCTCTCCACGTAAGCAGCCCCATCTGCCTGCTTAGGAAAGCGCACAGAGCTAAGGCCTTCCTAAGCTACCCAGAAAGAACAATCCCACCTCTAAGCACAGCCAAATGGATCACAGATAAATCAGGTTTTTATTTAACTGTGTCAAAATGCAGCCCAAAAGGGCCGAACATCATCTAATTTTTATCAGCAGCTATAAAAGGTGGAGGCATCAATTGCCTGAGTGCAAAGCTTGCTGGAGGAGAAGTAAAACAAAAAGACTTTCAGTGTTGAGTAAAAAGTGTCTGGAAGCACATTTATACAATAAATTCTGTCTCTTCTTTTTCTCTTCACATTACACGATGCTTCTCCCCCTCACAGAAGACTAATGCTTTAATCCTGCTAAATATTTGCAAATTGGCACCACATCGGATCAAGACAATAGAGGGGGAAAAGCAAAGCGATGCAAGTCATGATATACTTCTTATTACAGAGATAGCATTTCACAAGATTAAAGAGGATTTTCTAGGCAATGGAGACAAATCCAGCACCAGCTTTATTGAGCAAATGTTGCAGATGCTTCACCCGTTAACATGTGGTAGTGCAAACAAAGGAGATTATCCCCTTTTCCAAATGAGCACCATCGGTGTTGCCATTCCATTTATTACACATTTTCTCACTCAAGTGTTCGCTTTTGAGAGGTTGAGATGTGTTTTGGCTGTGGAGACCTGTGGGAGGAAATGGAATAGTTTTTGAAGCGTAAGTTCCAGCCTGGTTGCAGCATCCGGGAAAATTATCAATCTGGAATATTGCTCTTGGGAATAAAACCACCAACATGAATAGGAAAAGAGAAATGGGGGAAATAAAGCAATGCCAAGCCCTTCCATCACGGGGATTTTATGGGCGATATGCCCTGAGAACGTCCACTCTGGTCAACCCAGGGAGACAAAGCTATTTTTAAACACCAGAGTGTGCTATCTTTCTGCCACCTTTATTCCTAATCATCAGAAACAGGAGTGCCCGGATGAGAAACACGGAGTGTTAGGGGAAAATGAATAGGAACCTGTGCGGCAGCTGCTGTCCTGCAGTGGAAACACGCCTCTGATCAGCGGCGATAGGTTGGACTACAGAGCAAATGGGGGCTTGCCTTAAACCAGGACCCTAGAACCTAGCACTCCCCAGCCCCAAACACCTTTTTTATCCTGTTCATTACAGAAATGACAATGTCAGGACTGCGAAGAGACCCAGCAGTCCCAGGGCACTGCTTGGTTGCAGCCCACACCCTGCCCAGCGCCAGTTCCATTTCTCCTGCTGTGCCACTCTCTCCTCTGTGGTGCTCTGCATTCAAAGCACAGGCCAACATTTCAAGCCTCACAAATGTTAAGACCTCAGCTATACAGAAAAGTGACTCAAAGGACCCATAATAAAGCTGCTGGGACATGTGGCTTCACTTTGAACTGCTGCAGATCGATGAAGATTTGGGGCTGCTTCCTGGTCAACCAGTCCTGGCTCACGCCACAAAACTTTACCAGCAAATGCAGCCTCCAGTCAGAACCACCTGGTCTCAATTAGGATGGATTTGTGGCACTTTAAAGGGGTTTAGTGACTGCTTTAGCTGACCCTTCAGAGGAAGAGCTCCAAAAATCTGGCCTGGATCCCTAAAAATAACGGTGCTTATCAAAGCATCCTTCCATCATCAGGCTTGCCAAGTGCCTCCTGTCCATTTCTCATCATTTTGATTTTCTTGCTCCCAAAAGCACTGAATTTTACTGTTGCTTCTCTGGATTCAGAGAGGTAAAATGCCTGATCACATCCACAGGCTGCTGTCTGCATCCTGACAGTAAGCTCCCAATGCGAAAAGGGGAAGTTGCACCTCTTTAAAAATCAGGTTAGAGTCCAACCTGCTTGTTTCTTTTGCAGTTTTCTGCTAAAGGCAACAGCTATAATAATATCATTCTCCATTTTTTCCTGGCCTAGAGCAACAGTATATCGAGTGTCCCCATTGCCTGAAGTCGAGCAACAGCGGATGTACATTGTTGGAAATCTGGGATCACAATCTCCCAGAAAATTTGGAATATTTTGAAATTACTAGGCCAAAACTGCTCTCCGGGTTGCCACCATAAACGTTATATTTGCACGAGTGCCTCTAACAACCAAATTTATGATGGGAACATTTTCGGTGTAATTTTGATAAAATGTAATGAGTATCCATTCTAACTGGGCAAATGACACATCCTGCACAAAATGTTTGTCCAGTGAGTCAAAATCAGTTTAAGTTATACTTTGAAGAAGGACATGAAGACCTCTTTCTCAAAGAACTTCAGAAGGAGAACATTATTTTGTACTGCTGCTGTGTCTCCCACCTCAGGCACCACAAAAGATGTGTGGCTTCCTAAAGGCAAAATGCAACTGGAGATTATTGCAATCAGACTTGGAAAATGATAAAGGGACTTGATTTCCACAGAGTTAGTGATCAGCAAAACTATTGAACAATCCCTGGTGAGCTACCCACCAAAGTGGCGAAGACTTGTGCCACACCTGAAAATCTTGGCCGAGGGTACTGGAGCCTTATAGCACGGTGGTGCAGTCGGGAACTTTCACTATCTGTGTCCTCCCAGTGGAGGGGATGATGCACAAAGCAGTCACTTGCCTTTCATACTTGTCAAGATCATAGATCCACTGAAAATTTTGGAACAGAAGACCCCCTGGGCAGTTTCTCCTTCCTGGTACCACTCTCACAATAGACTATTTCCCATATGTTCACACGGAGGGTAGATGCTACAATAAAGGGTAACATAATGGATCACATGGACAATATGGTCTGTTGGGAAAGTGCCAGTCTGTCTTCTCTGAAGGGATATGCTTCTGGAAAGGTGCTGCAGTTGTAAGGGTTAAAGGCATGTTTGGAGATAAGGGTGGTCTCAGGGACAGGACGGTTGGATTTCCAGAAAATTTTGGATAAGGTTCAAAACCAAAACTTGTTGAAACACCACCAGTGAAATATTGGGCCGTACCAGGGAAGAGTGCTGAAGAACAAAACATAGGATATAGACTTTGCCTGCAGCTCTGCTCTCTGCCCTTCAGGAGAGGGACAGTGGGGCTTGGGTAGACCCAAAGGGACAGCAGACAAAACGATTGAGAGGATGGAGAAACTGTTCTGTGAGAAGACGTTATATAAAAGCTGGGCCTCTTCAGCTGAGGAGGAAAAAAGCAAACACAATAGTGGTTTACAAAACAGAGAAGGCAGTCAGTCGAGTCACCGTGACATTTTCCTGGTCACCTGGCCACCTATTTACCCATAAACTGCTCTTCACCACCTCCTACAATGCTGGAGCCAGGGATGATGTGACGGAATGAGTGGGAGCTCAGTTTAAAATAAATAAAAGCAAATACTTTTTTACATAATACTTCTCTACACCCAGAGGTGTGGGACCTCTGGGGCTGGCTGTCCTGGGCAGTCACATGAGCAGCAACAGCCGCATCTGCGAGAGAGAAGGCAAATCCATGAGTAACAGCTCCATGCAGATCCTGAAAGGATCAGGGAGCGATGTACCCATGAATGCCTGCCTCGTTCCATTGCAGTCTTCAGTCAGATGCTAGAAAATTGATTGATTTAAACTTTGGAACCCCTAGGTTTGGCACTACTTTGCATTTTCTGCTTAAGTCACTACATATCTTCTCAGGTGTCAGTAGGCCAGGTTTTGGCCTCCTTCTGGGTTACCCAGCCTAGATAAACATACGTGCTGTTAAAGCTGTTTCCAGGAACGCCTTCCTCTCCCTGCAATCTCTTATCTCCCGGAGGAGATTGTCAGAGGGTACTTCAAAGCCCTTTGAAAATGGCCAGGGCTCTGCCTGTAGCCCAGCAGATACAGGCACCCTCACCCCAAGAAGTCAACAGCCGCCCCTGCGTTCGGAGCCGCCTTATCACCACCACAACAGCGAGCAGCAGGAGAGACTTTACCCCTCACTATCACAACCCAATCTTCAGTCTTTACTCTGCAACACGCTGCCCATCATCTCCCCAGATTCACCCAGGTGGGTTGCAGGAGATTACGGGAAAACAAGCAGAAAATAAAAGGAGTGGTTTAGCTCAGCCCTGAGGAACAGGGAAGCCTGAAGCCTGCTGAGCTTGTAATTAAAATGTGGAAAGGCCATGACAGAGCTCAAAAGATGGAAGAATGGGATACAGGCAGCAGAAAAATGCTGAGCACCAGGCTTCGGGCAACATGCCGTTTTGAATTAAAAATAAATGAGAAAACTGCCTATAGAGAGGGGAATGCAGGGGAGGGGCAGCTGTGGAGAGAGAGGGTGATGGAGCAAGGGCTATTGTCCAAGCACTGCCCTCAGATAAATCTTGTTCAGCGTTTCTCTGCTGAAAGACTATGAGGTGTAGTGAGGCAGAGGAAAACAGTGCAGCTGTTTTATGGTGTTATTATCCCTGCTGAACCACGGAAGAACAAGCGCCTGCCAGGACAACAGGCAGGACTCCATGCATGCAGTTCTCACTCCATCAGCAACTTGAAAATGGAAACACCAAATATAAAAGTCACATTTTTGCTTGGAACTTGTTTTCTGCTACTGTTAACAAGCATCTCAGGGGCTGTCATCGCTGGAACAGGCTGCCCAGGGAAGCGGTGGAGGCACCACCCCTGGAGGTATGTAAAAGACGTGTAGATGTGGCACTTTGGGATATGGTTTAGTGGTGGACATGGCAATGCTGGGTTAATGGCTGGACTCAATCTCAAAGGTCTTTTTCCAGTCTAAGTGATTCTCTGACCAGGGACACAGGCCAGGTGGCCACAGAGAGCCCACGGCACACACGTGGCCAGGGACGTTCCACCATGACAGGAAAAGTAGCAGCTGTCTGGACAAGGACCATGCTTTATCCCATATGTCATATTTATCCCATCTATATTAACCCAAATCATCCACTGCTGCTAAAACTACCCTCCCAGAGAGAAGGGCTTTAGAAAAACGTTTGGGGTTAACTGAATGAGGGGTGGACCAGGAGTCAGAAACATCAGATAGGTACATGGGAGATTCGTCCCAGGGTACCACAGAGAGCAGCAAAAGTCTGAGCAGCAGGAGAGGATCAATATTCCTCCCTCCCAGTGAAGCCAGGGGGAAAGTGCCAGAGAGGCAATGTCAGTATAAGCGTACCTGCAGTGCCAGAGGATAACAGGGATCCCCGCCTGAGTCTTTTTCAGGCTGCATAAAGTTTTACAGGTCTGCAACTCTGCTGACCTGGGTGGAACGATTCCTCCTTTGTCTCCAAATAATAAGATCAGGATCCAACCTAAATGCACAGAGTTAGGGAACAAGGGATGTCTGGGGGCACTCTCAGCACCAGAGTCTGAATCAGTGTCTAACGCAGGTCTCCTTCAGCCGGGCGAGCTCTTCGGATTGGTACAGTCCCGTGCAGATCAGCAGGGCTGCTCCTCGTGCTTCCTTCTCTAGACACATTTCCCTTGCTGAATAAAAAGCTGCTCCAAGATGAGGTTTTACATCCTTTTTTCATATACATCTCTGACCTATTCATCCTGTTAAAACTGTGGAGAAATAAATTGGCAATGCTGAAGAATACTCTGCCTCAGATGGTAAAATTCATTGGATTTTACAACACAACTGCTTGTTCCCCAGGTTATACATAGAGGACTGCACTAACCGGGTAATGAACAACCCTCAACCATTCTATCTTCCTGTTGGCTGCCAGCAATGTGGGAAGCAAAGGCTTCGGAAGGTCTTATTGGATCTTTGGGGCCCTGCTGTTGGCCTGAAACACATCCTGCTCTTTCAAAAACATTAAATAGACTGGGACAGTCAGGCTGATTGATGCCAAAAGTCCACCTCATCCCACATCCTGTCTCTAGTCAGCACAGATGCTTAAGGAGAGAATGTTAGAACCAAGCAAATGCTGAGTGATTTTTCCCTATTGTGTACAGTGATTTTTCCTCCTAGCTTCCAGCTATCCACAGCTCTGAGACTTCCTAAAGAAAAGGCTGTATTTTAATACCTAACAGTCCTCCTTGGGGCTGTTCATCTCCTCAGGCATTACTCTAATTGGGCTTTTAATCTGCTTATGACTAAAGTAGGTAAAAGTAGTGTTTATCACTCCCCATTGCCCCAGAGTCCCTTTGCCAGTTCTCCTCAGGTTTATAATGTCTCACTCTTTCCTGAGCAGTTGTTTTTCCTCTCTCCTCACCTTGCTGCATGCCAGGGCAACACTAAAGGCAGAAGCTGACAGAGATCTCTTCTGCACAAACCCCTGAGCACATCAATTACTAGAGCTCAGAAAGGCTGCTCGATTGTAGGGGCACTCACATGCTTCAGCAAGGTTCCACGTTTAAGCATAATACATATGGCAACATTAGGTCAGCTCCATGTGGTCATACAAAAACCCTATCTCCTGCAGCAGTGCCCCCCTCTCTGTGGTCAGTAACTGGTGTCTAGAAAGAAAATCAAAAACAAAGTAAGAGTGTGGTGAAGTGTCCTTACAGACACCTTGTAAGGACACACTGTCACATTTGTCAGTGTCTCAGCTCTAGTCAACCTTCATTCATACCCTAGAAGTATGTCCAATCCACAAAACACAGGGGGGAAAAATGGTAAAGGTGACTTTTCTCCATAACACAAAAGAAAAAAAAAAAAAAAAAAAAAAAAACTTTCCTAGAGCACTTTAATTGCATATGAAAGAAAACAAAGTCCTCTCTTGGGAACTTCCATCCATCACAAAACATCAGCTATTTCAGCATTCCTGGGAAACCTTCTGTACAGTGGGCTTACTTCAGTATGCCCTTATCAGCCTCAGCTGCCAGCCCCTCCAGTATCTGCAGCAGGGCAGCTGAGGGAGCCTTTTGATCACAGCAGCGCACCCAGGCACAAAGTTACCGTGGGGTAAAGGATGACCTGAACTGCCTTAGCCCTGCCCAGATGCCAGGATGCATAAGACAGCAGCCTGCATCAGCAGAAAAGCAACACCCCACAGGTAGCAGAGGGATTTTTGTGCCAGGGTTTGGCAACAGCAGGTTCTGGACTCTAAGCTAGCACAGCCCCTTTTCCTGCAAAGTCAGCGTGCAAAAGTGGAGTGACTTGGTCTCCAGCCAGCGCACCCCGACTCCACTCCCCGCAGCACAGAAACCCCATGGAAGCGATTCTGTGGAGGCACCAGCAGGGGCAGTGGTGACTCAAGCCCAGGTACTCACCAGAAAGGAGCCCACTGGCAAGCTGGGCTCTCGGGCAGGGTCGCTGTGCTGCAGGCACGACCAGGTGAACCAGCCTCCCAGCAGTGCCTGGCGTGGCACTTAACAAAGCAGAGAAGCCAAGGCTTTGTTCCAGTGAGGAACCAACCACGAGAAAGAGGAGCAGTGCATTGATCTCCTTCCTCTGCGTTGTGCAGGTTGTGTGCATTCCCATGGTTGAAAATGGCTTGGCGTCATAACCCAAGAGACAAGTGGCATGGGAGGGCAACCTGGTATGCCACTCCCACATGCCCGCTCCTCTCAGCTCCCAGAAAGACAAACACAATGGGGACAGTTTACCAACCTTGGTCCAGAGCAAAGCTCCTTCTCTGGAGCAGTTTTGGAGCAGGACACTCAATCCATGTGAATGCCTGGAGGTTTAGATGCTGCTCCCCACTCGGCTAACACAGTGGCACCGAAGGGTGGAAGCCTTCTGTGCCACGGCCATCCAACTCCTGGGCACAAACAACCTCAAACCTCGCACACCTTGGCCCTGGCATGAGGGACAGGACGCAGAAAGGAGTGACGAGACCCATGGGCCCAAAAGGGAACGGGCTTTGCTCTTCCAAAAATGCCCCCTGGCTCCCCCAGGACACATGTAGCACAACATGCAGCAGGCAAAACACCCCAGCTGTGCTGTGCTCCCCGCCACTCACCCCGCTTTCAGGGCCAGGCACAGTGAGCCTGTCCATGCCTCACAGGGCCACAGCAAGATGCTGCTGTGCTGGCAGGGAGACAGAAAGCTGGCCATCTCACCCTTCCAGCCCAGCCCAGCCCCTGGGGATGGGGCAGAGCAGGCAAAAGGCTGTATTTTCTGGGCAGAGGCCTTTTGCTGGGACACTGGGAGCACAGCCCCTCCCTGCCGGGTATCGGCACAGTGCATGGCCAGGGACTGCCCTCCAGCTTCCTCGAGCAGGCAGCAGAGGCAGACACATACACAGGTCAGAATTTATTTCCAAATACCTCATTTATATCATTCTCACATGAAATATTTCTTTTGGAATATAGCCTACACTTAGAAAACAGAAGAGAGTTTTTTTATAAGGCACATCAGATTATAGACTACATAGAGACATCTCCCCCTCATTTGCGCTTGTAAAATACTGGTAATTTTAAAAGTAATATTTCTAAAACCTAGACCCTGTGTAGCCCCGTGTAGAGCAGTATCCATAAAGTTATTAGACCTCAGTTTACACACACCTAGTAAAGGGCTATAACAAGTTGTATATAAATCACATCTTCAGAAACAGTCACAGCTGGCTACATTTAAAAGTAATGCTACTCCAGACTATGAAACAGGCTGCTAATAAAGTATAACCTACTGCTTCCAGTACAACATGATACCAAGCAGTATGATCTTGCAGAGGAAATTTTGTTATTTTTGTAAATGGAAGCTGCTCAGATTCAAGCCTGTCTCCTCTCAAACCCATATTTTTGATCGACCAAGACTGTTTTTTACAGAGAAGCAAAGCACCCAAGAGAAATCTAGCTTTCTGTTTTTCTCCAAGATGTTGGTATGACTGCATATCTGAAATCCTGTCAAAGCATTGGAGTAAGAAATAGAAAGGCTCAGATGTTAACTTCAGGACCAGTAAACATTAAACCACTACCAACCAACCAGATGCAACCAAGCCAAATGCATCCAGCTTCTGTGCTATGGAAACTGTTTTTCCAGGCTCTTCCAGTGCAGAAGCCAATATATTTTTACTGAATTGGGCCCTAGGTAAAGATTTCCATCCCATTTTCAAGTTTTCAGTGATGGAACATTACCCATTCTGCACTCATTCTTCTGCAGAGAAGGAAAAAATACTGTCTGTGGAGCCTATGCCAATAGCCCAGAATCCATTTACATAGTGTCATTTTCCTTAATGGGCCAGGAGGTAAACTGTGGTCAGCTTTATCAACTCAAATGGCCTCCACAGTTCTTAATATCAGGCATTGATTCATTCCTGACAAAAAAGGGTTCTGGCCATCAGTCATTACAGTTTCGTTTAAGAATAAGGAAAAGGTCACTTCAAAGCTAGGGCCAAAGGGAGGGAAAAAAAAAAGATCTTGAACTATCTGGGGGGCAGGGGAGGGAAGTAGTTGTGGCCATTAAAAGGCAGACAGACAGCACAAACTAAATGTCCTCTGCAGAACAGGTTTAAATACCGATTCTTGCAGAGAGTCACATTATCATTCGGGTCTCTCAAACTCACTAGAACTGCAATTAAGCTTAGAGTTCAGCATGAACCAGATTCAGTCAGAGAACAGGTCACACTCAGCTCTATGTGGATCCCTCGGCTACATTTTAGGCACATTTCAGTTAATCTGTTGGACTGATCTGGAGAAAAAAAAAGAACTATCAGTTACATTTCTGGGGTGGCCTCAGACAATTTCACAACTATGAGCTTGGACAAGATTCAACCACAAGTGACTGTTGCCTTTAGAAGGGAAACATTAACTTGGTTGGAAACAACATCATGAAGAGGATGCAGCAGCCTCAGTTTCTAGAGTCCAGTTTGTTATAAATCTCAATCTGCCTGATTTGTTATTTGTTTAGCAGCCTTAAAAGGTAAAGTGGGGCATCCTGAAATTCTTGGCTGTAGACTTAAAACCAGATGCAGTTTATATGGTGCTGCACAGATATTCGTTACATCGCTTAGAAAAAAAACCAAAAAAAACCCCAACACAACAGTATTTACATTCCTTTGAGCTGAAATAGATGAACTGTCGTCATGTCTGCAAAAACACAGAGGAAATCGCCACTGCTCGAGGTAGCGAGTTAAAGCTCGGTCATTTTCTTGGGCTTCCACTCGGCTTCCTGGGAAAGGCAGGGGAAGGAGGACAGAAAGGACTTTCAGAAAGCCAGGAGGTGACAAATGAGATGTCAGCTCCGTAAGGGATTAGGTTCCCTCACCACAAGCTGAAGGTATATTCATGACCTTTTTAACCATGGCATTTGTGTATAGATTACACCTCTTGCATACCCTTTTTAAAGTGATCCCTAAGAGCATTGGCTTGGGAAGACACAAAGAGAGCAGGAGTGGGGTTTTAAAGCTACAAATGTCAGTTAGGAGGCACAGTGTTATTTTTCCCTTTGATCGTCCATGTACAGAGCTCCACGCTTCCACCGTTGCTTGTGCGTTCCTCCTGCAAAGCCCTGGCAGTGAAGGCCTCTGTCGTGCTCCTTTCCCATCACATACACCTTACAACAGAAGAAGTTGAATCCTTTGGACAAATCCGTCTACGCTCACAGACACATGGTGCTTTTTTTTTCCTTACTGAGAAGTTCTGGTCACAAAACCGGACACCAGACCTGATATATAGCAATTATTTAACTAAGACTCCTTCTGCAACCCTCGAAAGGGCAGCCCAGTTATCCAGTAGCAACATATACACATACATACAGATCTACACTATACGCTCGAGACGACACAAATTGAGATTTCAGCTAATATAGCTTCTACCGATTTCCTCAGAGCAGCACTCAGGTCCTTGCAACCCCTATACAAAACAGCAGTATTTTTTCCACCAGGATTTGGAGAGGTTTTTCATCTTGTCTGGAGTCCTACATTTGGATTTCTTTGGTTGCTGCTGGGTATCCGAGTACTGAATACCAGCCACAATGGCTGCGTCAAAGACCTCCTTGAGGTTTTTCTGAGTCAAAGCGGAGCACTCGATGTAGGACGCGGCTTTTATTTCCTCAGCACAGAGCTTTGCAGCCTCCTCCGAGACGGGCTTTTCTTTGCACTTGTCCAGCTCAATGAGGACTTTGACATCCTCCCGGAGGTCTGACTGTGTCCCAACCAGGATAATGGGCGCCTTGGGGCAGTGGCAGCGGATTTCGGGAACCCACTTCTCACTGACGTTCTGGAAGGACGAAGGGCTCATCACGCTGAAGCACAGCAAGAAGATGTCCGTGTTGGTGTAGCACAGAGGCCTGAGCTTGTCGAACTCATCCTGCGCAGAACAAAACCGTGTTAGCACTCCACAGAAAGAGCAGCTCCAGCCTGCCCGGACCCTTAGCGAAGCTGAGGATCACCCGCCACTGCCATCTTGACGGGCACCCCAAAATGAGCACCCAGACCACCCGGCAAGGTGTGATACAAGCAGAAGCCACCTGTACCCAGCCTGAGGTCTCGTGGCTGCCGGCCAGGAGGCACCCTGCCACTGTCGGGCGCACAGGACAAAGGTGGTGGCTTCCCTGCGTACCTGAGATTTTCCAGCTAATGCTGCAGGTTATTTCAAGTGCTTAAATATTTCCTTTGCTCTTTGTACACAGGCCCTCTGCCCTACTTCAGCAAAGAAGCGAAGCTGCGGGAAGCAGGTTATGGCACACAAAGCCACAAATTGGAGAGGGAGAGGAGCACTTTCTACGGGCCCACCTCTTCCAGGGTGAGTCAGTGAGCGGCTCTGACGCAGAGCTGCCGACTGACGTGGGCAAGGGCAAAGCAGGCATGCGGCAGCAGGTGTACCTTTCTGGGTACCTTTCCTGGAGTCGGCTTCCAAACTGGTAACTACTTAGCAACATCCTACAGGATATGGGAATAATTTCCTTGCCATTGTGCCCAGGGATTTAAATCTGATGGGAGCAATAATGACTTACAATGTGCAGGCTTAACATGCCAATGGCATAGAGTAAGAGCTTTACCTTTCCCTCCCACCCATGCCACATCAAACAAACTGCACTCGGGCCTCCCAGCACTACCCTTCTGGGCCTTTTTTTTTTTCTTTTAGTGCAAACTCCAGCAAAGCAAGGCTCTTTTTCAGCTTCAGGACGAAGCCACAAGAAAGTCAAACACCTCATGGTAACAAAGGTGTGCTGATCCTCAGGGAAGAATGCAGCTGGAAGCAAGGGTTACTCCAGGCAGGCTGCTTTTATGCTGACAGAAGGATAAAACCAGGGTAACACTAGCAGCCTGAACAGGTAGGATTTGCCTCAGTGGCGGTGACATTTTAATTAAAATGGACCATGTTCTCAAAAGCTTGGAATTGAAATTGCACAGAAACATAAAGCTGAATATATCTCTCCGGTACCAGTTTACCGATGAATTGCAAGTTGCATGTTAATTTTTGATATGTGGAATTTTGCTTTAAAGCCTCTGGAGGCCCAGGATATGCAGTTTAAAGACCCCTGGAAGCCTCAGAAATCTTGTTCTGCTCAAATGAATTTCTTGCAGCAGTATCTCTGAGAGAGACAGCGATTTATAAAACACCAGTCAAGAAAGTAAGATTCATTAGCTCTCTTGATTCTCAGATTAAGCCTCAGAGGAAACCAGGCTCTCACCACTCAGATCAAGAAAAACCCCACATTTACTGAGAGATGCTGCTCTGAACAAGAGGGCTGTTTGCAGAAAGGCACCTTGCCATGTAATTGCCTCTCCTTGCTACATGAGAAACCTCAAAAGGGCTCAATTCAATGGGTTTGGAAGCAAACCCCAGATCTGAAGGGTTTCTACCAAGATGAAATAGTGCCCTTTATATCCCAAGTACATTCCTGCCATTTCAATGGCAGGTACATGGCCTGCAGAGACTCTACACCTCTTTGGGCTAGTGATGCTGAAACAGAATTTCCCGCTGCCTGGAATGGGTTTTTTAGCTGCAGATTTCAGCAGCCATCTCCCAGCAGCAGTTTTACCAAAGTATCCAGCCAGGAATCTTTTACTCAGGACAATTTCTGTCAGTTTAGATAACCCCTTCATTTTAAAGGCAGCAACTTTGCCCATTCCAGCTGCACTTGGGCAGCCCGAGCAAACACCTTCACCATTAACGGCAGGGAAGGCAAGGGGTGACAGGGCCTGTCCATCCCTCCTGCAGCTTGCAGCTGCATTTCCACAGGCACTGCATGTCCACAGGCTGTCACCTGCTGGCAATTTTACCTGCCCTGCTCTGCATACGAACATGCACAGCCAAGACTGTTGCAGCACCACCCCATCTCTTCAGCAGGACACAAAAGCACGGGACAGTTCTGCTGTTTGGCTTCATATCACTACCTGCAGAAGGCTGTCTGTAGGATTTTAGCTTTGGTTTGTAGGGCACATGGGAGTCCTGCACTGCTGTCTAATACTTCATAGCCCTTAAAATCCCATTCCTAAGTAGGGCACCCAGTTACTACTCATCTAAATAGGTTTGTATGTTAAGACCACTGAGATTTTTCAGCGGGGTTTTGGTGAGGACATAGACCTAGATCCACAAAGCTGCACAGGATCCTAACTTCCACTGCCTTCAACTGCAGCGAGGTAGCAAAGTATTTTTGGCTACTTTTGGTTATCCAGCCTTGACCCCTGTCAAGCAGTGTTGCACACTGCTCAGGGTGGTACAAGCCTGGGTCTTCCAGAAAATCTAAGGCGGTAAGAAATGGGCTCTTTTTATGTATCAGGCAAAGTAGGAGATGAGAGGCATCAGCCACTCTCATCTCTTCAGGCCTTAGATTACAGCAACCCTCAGCTTTGCCGTGGCAGCACTTTCTAAAGGGGTAGGAATGGCGAATATGAAGCCTCCACGGGCAACACCCAACAGGACTTTTTTCTCCCTCCAGCTTCTGTCCCTTCAAAAACACAGTCTCTATCTCCGGACACCTACAGCTGTGGATGCTTCGCATGCGTACATCCCAAACACCCCAAATCTTACACCCGCAGTTATTTAGCAAAAATAAAGACAGTGACAACCGCTCAAAGAGAAAACCAGGTGGTCGCTGAATCCCCAATATGTTCAGCCTTTCCAGTCAGGCTAAACAGAGCAGCAGCTTGAGCCAGCAGAGCAGCAGCCTGTGCCCAGCCCCTATATGGAGGCACAGTACATCCTCCACCCTTCAACAGACAGGCAAAGCAGCGAGTTAAGCGGCAGTGAAAATGACAGTGGATAATAACATGATCAAACACTGGGAATACTTTCAGATCCATGAAGTCATTTGCAGGACTACTTTGCGCAACAGCAACAACTTCTCCCCTCCCGCTGTCACTTAAATCAAGTAAGTGGCTCCACTGACCTGACCAGCTGTGTCACAGAGCTGAAGTCTCACCGGCTTGCCATCGACAGACACAACAGCTTTGGAGAGAGAGGGAGGGGGGAAAATTGTGGTGAGATCAACTTTACATGTTTTTCACTAAAGAAATTTTTTTTTTAAATGAAGATTTACCGTCCCTCGGCTCTTACAGCCTTTTCTTCAATTATTTTAGATTTAACAACTTAGCAGAGCTGGAAGGGAGTCCGTCGCTAACACTTGGGCACACACAAGCCCTTCACGGCTTTCCGATTCATTTTACTACAAGAGACGAGTTAGGCAGTGACGGCAGAAGTCCTCCACAGGCAGCGCGGAGAGAGAGCCCGGCAGTCCGGGATATTCTTCTGCTACCAAGGTTTAGTTTTATTCCCTCGTACACATTCAGCACGCCCGGGACACGAAAAGCCCCCGCTGAACCGCAGGGAAACCCCTGGACTTCCCCCTTTGTAAGGGCGAGACAAGGCGAGGATTTAACCTGCCCTTTAGGCGCTTCCGATGTCCCCGAGAGCGCTAAGCTTTACACCGGAGAGTTCCCAATTAAAGCTCGGCTCTGGCCGCACGGCTGGGCATGACACCCGCCGCCAGCCTGGCTCCGTTACACCGGAGACCGGCGGGTGCTGCTGGCTGCGATGGCAGCCTGACAAGCTCGGTCCTGCTTCGTAGAGTCCTGTTCCCCATAAATACTTAATGAAATCCCCGAACCTGGACATCACGCCCCCCCCGCCCCGCGCAGCCCAGCCACGGCCCCGGGACTGGCACGGGCGGGACGCGCCGCTCCCCAGGGCGGCAGAACTCCCTCCCGGTGCCCGCGGCCACCCCAGTCACTTACCGGAGAAGTTGTCGAAGGCGGTGGGGATGTACTCGGTGGGGTACCCGTTCGTGGTGTAGCTCACCACCAGGCTGGTCTTCCCCACCGCGCCGTCCCCCACCAGAACGCACTTGATGCTTCGCC
>VZTA01000725.1:170061-199130 GCA_013398855.1 Mohoua ochrocephala
ATTCGCGGGAGGGGGCGGTGCCGCCCGGCCCTGCCCGCGGAGCCGCCGTGAGGGCCCGGCCGGGGCCAGCGCTCGGCTCGGTGCCGTGGCTGCGTCACGCTTAACAGGGCAGGAGCGCCCTGAGGTTTCGGCGGGTGCTCTCGGCGTGTTTGCCGTGGAAGCTGCTGAGTGAGCTCCCACCTGCACGCTTGGGAAGGGGTAAACTGGGCCATGTGCCGTGAGAAAGGGGGCATCTCATTTGTAGCACCTTTGAAATAAGTTGGCCATGGAATATTTTGCAGGTAAGCACTGAAAATGAAAGGCTGATTAATAGCTTGGCTCTTCTTTCCGTTGTGAACATTATTAACACATTTCTTATGGGAACTTTAAAAGCACCATACAAATAGGAAGCACACCACCTGCAGAATCTGGGATACCTCATTTGGCAGGCAGCAAGTGCCTGTGTTTTAAAGAACTTACCCAAGCCAGTGCTGATAAGTCTATGGCAGAGTTGAGATTTCAGTTTACCATTTTTAGCATCACTGAGTTGCCAGTGAGTCCTGAAGTGCTGTTTCTCCATTTCCCTCAGCGAAATGGAAACCCATGTGAGGCAGCACGTGCTACAGCTGCCCACCCATGCCCCGTCTGTATGTCCCGTGGTCACTGGAGCTGACATCTTCCTGCTCCTTTAAGCCCTGTAGCGGTGTGGTCTAACCTCCAAAGGCCCTGCAAAGGCTCACGTCTCATGGAAAAAAGCACTCTGTACAGCTGATCTTTTCCTAAGTGCCCTGGCCTCTTCCATGGGAAGAGTCGCCGTGGCTCTCAGTAGGGCCATGGCTCTTGTGCACTTAGACATTTTGGACATTCCGAAGCAGGGCCAAAGCCAAGGTCCTTCCTGGCTGCAGGCAGCTGTGAAAACCCCAGGGTGGATACACCGTGCGTGCAGTTGAAGGTGCAGGGAAGAAACATCTCCCTGGAGCCCCATGCCAGTGCGGCAGCACCCACTCCCTGCAGGGAGCACAGCCAGGCAGGGATGGAGCACAGCAACCAGCAGAGCATAGAGGCTCAGTGTGACCCTCAGGCTCAAATCCCATAGGGGCCATTGACCCTCCTGTGGGACATCTCAGTCCTGCAGAACTGCCTTCCCCTAAATAAACAAAGATGGTGCTGTCACATATGGCATTAGCCCCAGAGAGAGCCATCACAGGGCACCTGGCTACAACCAAGAAACATTTTCCCATTGGGTGCTTTCATACATTTATCCCTCCGTGATGAAGCCTGTGAGAGATCACCCAGACGGCTGAGCTCTGCCAAAAACGACAGGTAGGACTGGAGTGGGAGCCTGCCTGCACTTAGGCTTATACTAAAATAACAGAAATGGCTTAATTCATACCTTTGGTTATTTTGCTACAAGTCCTCGTGGGGAAGCCGAAGTTAGAACAAAAGCATTCTATTTTAATTTAGTGTAATTATAGCCTGTCTACCTAGAACAGCTGAATTCCTTTAACAATACCACTGCAGCCAATTCCCTAGAGTATGGATGCAGTTGTGCCAGGATAATGCTAATATGGCTTATTCTTGTCGGGAAAGGGAAAAACATTATGTGTGCACTGCAGGCTCGCTTTGCAAACAGCTGCAGCTGTTTGAAAGGTTACCTCCACGGCAGCTTGTTGCCACACTTGTTCTTGGGGTTGCCGCCTCCACAGCAGAGCCTTACAGCAAGCGTGCTCCACGGCCACCTGGCTGCAAAATCACAGGGTTTAATTCAGTATTAGGCACCGTCAGCCCAGCAGGTGTTCCACGGAAAAGCCTGAGATGACTCTGTGGCTGCTGTGAGGGAGCGCAGAGCTATCTGCGGCGTGGTAACATCCTGAGTAGTGAGTAGCGATGCTGTTTCAACAGCATAAGCTCTGTAGCAGAGTGATACAGGTGACAAATCACATCCCTGATCAAAGTCAGGTACCAACCCCAGTACCAAAAACTGTTATAGGTCCTCCTTTTCCTTAAAGTGAGACAAAACGAAAACGGGTTAATTGCACAGGGGCTTGAGTCCCTTCTTCTGTATTGAAAACAAGTCGCTTTTCAGTGAAACTCTGAAGGTAGTCAGGATCTGTGTAAAACAAGGAATATCTTCAGTCATTTCTGGTGAACTGCAGGGAGTATGGACACTGGATACTGTTGCTTCTGGTGCATTTCCTCCCTGCTGCTCTGTGCAGGGGGCCGAGCCACATTTGCAGCCCAGTGTCTCATTTTTACTCTGCATGGTTCCAAGTGGATGCATAGCTGCATCTCTGCACAAGACAAGGCACTGCTGGTGAGAGGCACGTACAATGGGAAGAGGTACAGCTTTTCAGGATCTAGTTCCCTCGGAGTTTATTCCTCAGGCTCCGAGCAGCACCCAAGAAAGTTGTCTCCCACACACATGAGCTTTGATAGAAAGGCCCGTTGTGCCTGAGGAGCAGAGCTGTCAAGAGGAGTCTCCATCTCCATGCCAAGATTTGTGTTGCCCTTCTGCCAGAGCCCAGCAGCTGGTAGTTTTCCATCTCCTGAAATCCAGAGGAACTTTCCACCTCAGGGAACAAGAAATTGGAGAAAAGTCAATAGACCGGACTAGGTTCATACCACATTTATGCAAGGAAAGAAATAAAAGGAGCACTATAATTATATTTTAACTACCTTTTACTCTCAGCACCATCCCATAAATCATGTACCTTGTTAGTACTGTGGAATGGCACATGATGCTGGAAGTCAGCATACAGTAAGTATGCTGACAGTAAATACAGTAAAGAGTGTAAGCTGGTTGGCTTTGGCCATCTTGGGCAGTGTGTCCCGGCACGATGAAGTCACGACAGCAGACGAATTTCTGTCTGTTTTGTCCGTTTTTGGCAAAGAGAAGGTGAGCAGAGGTACCGCAATCTCTGACGCCAAGCCGGGATGTGGCCCAGCCAAGGGCACAAGGATGTGCAAGCCGTGTCACCCCTTACTGGCAGTGGCAAATGGCAAATTCATGTCCTGGATCAATGCCACGATGAGAACTCATTAAGGGAAAAGATGCACAACCACAAGGAAAACTCCTGTAGGCGGGAGATGAGAGGGCGGGCAATATGCACTGGGTGACAACCCATCTGAATGGCGCCGAAAGATGATGTGAGAAATCTCCTCATGCAATGCTGCAAGCAAAAAATGCCACGTGTACATTTTTAAACACCTTCAGCAGACAAGTACAGCTGATGCATTGAGCTAAGTAGGCTGCAGTGGGATAGCTATCACAGTCCGCATTGTTTCTGTGCTCGGGGAGGGGGGCGTGAGTGGATTCAGAGCTGCATGGTTGCCCTATACTGTAATGTACCCTGCCCAGTACAGTAGCCTTTTGTGTAAGAGGATGAGCTAACCGGTTGTTTTGCAGAGGGGGGGCCCGTTTGCACCCCAGCAGCAAGTCAGGGCAGCTCCCGGGCAGCCGTGATGGCAGTGGGCTGAGGGGGCATCGATGGAGGGATGCTGTAACAGATAGCCCCCGTTTCCGAGCTTTTGGCCTCAATCCTATCACACGCACACATCTTACAGGTTTGAACCCAATTGTTTTCAGAGCTCTAAGCTGGGGGATAAACAGGCTTAACTCCACACAGGTCAACAGGGTGGCAGTTGTCTGTCTCAGGGCTGAATTTGACGCATTATCAGCCAGTTCACAGAAAAGCTCTTGCTCTATCCTACGTGCTCGTGTTAGTCAAATATTATTCTTTGAGAAAAATGACAGTGAGAGGAAATTATTTTATCAAGACGTGAAGTAGGTCATTGTTATACCCTGGCTTATCATTTTCCCTACGATACAAAAAATATGAACTGGATGCTGGCCTTGGAGAATGAAAGCTTTCTTTTTTTCTTTTCTTGCAGGAACTTGAAAAGCTCGACAGGGAGAGAGGTGAGGGAGTGAGGCAGCACGCTGTGAACGTGACGTGATGGACTGCTGCTTGTTCAGGGGAAGGGTGTGGCCTGCTCTGCAGGACTGTCACCAAGATACTGGTCTTTGTCAAGAACAGCAACCCCAAGATCTGGGAAAAAACCCATCTGTGATGCCTCCATCCATTTTTCAAAGAGTTGGATCCCAGTGACTCAACTGAGCCGGTCATTGGCAGGCGAATTGGTGAGAAAAGAAAGGGGGAAAAAAGGAAGGGAGGGAGAGAGCAAGGAAAGGACAGCAACCCAGGAAAGAAAAGGCAGCTTATATAAAGGACTGCTCTGACCTGTTCTGACTCTAGAGAAGTGCCTTTGAGGCCATTCTATGAGAACTGTGAGGGGAAAGGGCTAGAGAAGTACAAGATATTGCTAGTTATATATTTGATTTGTAGTTTTAAAAAATGATATATTTTCCAGAGATTTTTTTCTTCAGTAATATTTTCATGCCCTATGTATGGATTTCAGGGAAATTTTCACTACCTGGGGGATGGCATCAGTAAGCAGCACGTATTTGTAACACAATAAACTCTCACAACCCCACCAGCTGAGTTCTGATTTAATTTAGGACAGGGTACCAAAAACTCACAGACAAAACCAGTTGTTGAGATAAACCTGGAAAAAAACTCCACAAAACCAAAACAAAGCACAATTGCTTCAAGGCTCCCAAATTCCTAGTTAATTCAGAAAACAAATTAACCCTAGCCTCCTATCTGCAGTCCCTCTGCAGGAGAACCACGGTGGGAGGTGAGCCCTTTATCTCACTTTCAAAATCCTTTTCAGCTGATCTGGGGTCACAGATGCTGAAAAGCACTGCATGTCCTGATTTTGTGTGACAGTCACCAATTTGCCAGCTTCTCCTGTAAGCCCCTCACTGCCTTAGGGCTGCCCCACCCCTCTCTGGGTGCACCAGAGGTGGGAGCTCTTCCCAGGGCTCTCTCTGCCAGCTCAGAGCAGATATCAAGCAGTGGACCCAGCAGGTCACCTGGGCACTGCTGGGGACACACTGGATAAGACCTGGGTGGTGGCAGATAAATATCTTGGTAAGAGAAATAACAAAGATACCAGTTTTGCCAAACATCTGAATGAAGGAGCTGCCCCTGCCCTGTAGTGTATTGCATTCCACTGCCCTTCTGCTCACTGGGATTTGTAACTATTCTTCTATTTCTGCCACAGGAGCCCCTGTTTACAGAGACAACCTGGAGAGAGTCAGGAAATCCAAGGACTAAGCTGGAAGAGAAGAAAACATGCTTGGATAATGTGCTGCACACCAGTGGGACTGGTGAGAGTGACAGAAGAGAGAGCTGAGGAGAGAAACAACAGCTCAGTTTCTACACATCTCTGAGGAGCCAGAGCAGAGCCACCTGTACTCAAAACAGGCGTGTGTCTGCAGCACAGGTGCTCTTTGCTAGACTGCCTGTCAGCCCACAGGTGAATCCCCTGATTGGTTTTCCTTAGCTGGCACAACCCCAGTAGTTCTCCAGGTGGACTCCCAATACAGCTGTCAAAATCCTAGTCTGCCATGCTTCTGTTCTTTAGGGGTTCTTTCCAGCAGCTGGGAAAACTTTCCTTTTTCCTGTGCATTCCCTCCCCTGTTAGAGCAGACTAGTGAGTAACTTTTCTGCCACAGCCTTCCTGACAGTTGTAGCACTCCTGGGAAGAAACCTCTGCTGCTTCCTGCTCCAGCCCTGCTCTTATCCCTGATGTGACCAGTCTCTTCAATCCATGCTGGAACTGAGGTGACCTGCATTTATAGGCATCTTCATGTGACACCACAGGCAGGTGGATCTCCATGGGCTTCATCCCCAAGTGGACTGCAGTCCAACATCTCCCAGGTACACTCCTACCCCAGTCTTCAGTGATGTAATCTGTATTCCTGAAGTCGTCTGTCTCAGAGGTATTTTCTATACAGCAGACATTTTCTTTTTTAGGCAGGCTAAAAAGCCTTTATCAGTTTTCTTTTCAGGGTTATGCAAGGCATCTGTTTTGTTTTCCCACCGGTTAAACATCCAAAATCTCCTTGAATGGGGATGAACCCCAGCAGTCTGTGTGCACCAAAATCCATCAGCCCACTCTGTGCACCCCACCCACACACCATACCCGAACCCCTCACTTTGCCAGAGTTTCAGGCCTCAGGGCTGCTTCAAAGGGGAATCTAGATCCAGAGCAGCCTGTCAGACCTGGGATTTCTTTCCCGAAACATCCCCCCTTATGGCACAACAGATATAAGGGGTGTGATCTCCCAGGTCTGCAGAGAAAGAGCTGGGAGGTGCCAGGGAGACTCCAGCTGCACAATAAGAGATGCAGAGGTTGTCTCTGGACCGGGGAGTCTTCAGTGGCCAGGCCTCAAAATGCTGACACTTTTACATTGATAAAGTAAGTGCAGGGATCTCTCTTTGCATTTCAGGTGCGGGGCTGAGTGTAAGAATAAGGTCCCTGTTTGCAAATGAGTTGTGACAGAGGATGATGGGATCAGACCTGGCTGGAGAACCAGGAAGAGGCAGCTACAACCCAGGCTGGTGGTGTAGAGCAATGAGCGCAGAGGGAGGGAGTCAGCAGTGAGGGAGGAGAGAGCTTTTTGACATCTTAAACCCAAATGCAAACACTGTGAGAGGAAATGGAGTGCAAGAGAGTGATCAGTCCATGCGTCCCCTAGGCATAGAGAACCAGGACACTGAACAGTTTTATAATGCTGAGTGATGTGGTACTTGTAAAATATGCTCAGATTGGGCTGAAATGGTCACCAGCCAGAGTGAACAGAGCTCGGTACATCAGTACTCCCAGGGGAAATCCACCACCTCCCCACCATTGTGGGGTGTCCCCAGGGACACCTCTCATTGGGTCATGCACATCCTTGTATGAGGGGTCAAACCGGCTTCCTAATGGGACCCTTCACTTTTCTGAACAGTGCTGGGACGTGAAGAGAGCAGAGAGATCTGTCTGCTCCGCAGGGATGCTCCCATGCCTGCTTCTGCACCCTCCCACCCCTGGAAGCTTGGCCCAGCCAATACATCTGTGCTGATCTGCCTTTGCAGACAGTTTGTCCCATGCATTTTTAGTTGGTTACGCTGAAAGTCTGAAAAACAACAATTGGTCTTAGTGTTATCTCTTTTGGAGCCAGCTGCTTACTCTTGGTATCAAACTTGGAAGAGCCCCATAGCCACTGCTGAAAGGCCTTTTCCCTTTCCACATTTAAGGATCTTTTCCAAAAGCGGTTGCTAGGATCTCCTTGGTGGGGATTAAAAGGCTTGGAACAAGCCAATGCAAGTGTTAGTTTTATTGAAAGTGAGCAGGCTATTCTTCCCTGATAGCTGCCTGACTTTGAGGGCAGGAATCGCAGGAAAGCATCCACAGCTGGCTCCAGGGCAGCTTAGTAGAGGAGGAAAGTCATGGCTTTTTCTGTGCTGCGTGGTAACACAAAGGCAGGAAACAAAAGAACAGGATTCTCCTGGTGCAGAGCAAACCCTGCCATCCAAATCAGCACTGTCCTGGCTCGGCTGGTTGTGTGTGGAGGCTGCCAGGTGCCTCCCTGATCTCCAGCTTAGCTGAGCCAGCTGTATCCATCCCACATCTCTGGTGCTGGCAGCCACAGCTAGGGAGGAGCAGGCACTTCTCAGCACACCGTGCTCCACCCCACCAGAAATCTGCTTTGGGAGAGAACTGTGAGCAGGTTTGGAATACTGGAAAGCAGTTATGCAGCATTTTATTTCTCTTTTCAGGGACAGAATGAAAACCTTCGATTCCCAAGTTTTCAGGACAGCACTTTTCAACCATAACAGGTATGCATAATCAGACATAGAAGCCAGCCATAGTATAAGGGTTTTTTTCCCTTTCAAGCACCCCATCTCTTCCTGGGACTCCCTCACTAGCATACAAGGCTGGGCCCAAGAAATTGCAATTCCAGTCCATCGGAGCTGGATTTTGAAACAAAGAGTTGCCAAAACAAAACTACCAGCATGGCTCTACAAGGCAAACCCTTCCAGAATGGTTTACTTTCACACAACAGTGTTTTCACCAGTCTGTTTTCTGAACAGAACGAAATTCCAAGGGTTCCTTTTCTGGATACCCTTGACAGACTAGTGTCTTTTCTTAGCTGGCGGGGAGCAGACAGAATTCATGTGCCAAAACCCAAAACTCTACAGGAAAACTTCTGTTGAGTGAAAACTGAGCCTCAGTTTGTCACGGTTTGAGAAGGTACATTGTAGATGTCTTGAAGTCCTCAGACTAAAGATGTGAATGAGGGCAAAGCATTACTGGTAGATAATGTGATCCTGGCTTCAAACCTGCTGCTCCTGCTGCTTTACAGGAGGAGCCTCCTGCTCCTCCATATCTTTGACAGAGAGCGTTAGAGCAAGAAGGATGAAAATGCTGAGCTTCTCCCAGCTCCGGTAGTTGAGGAGAGGGGGTTTTGTGGAGAAGTGACCTAGGGGCTTTGAGCACCAGCCTCTGTTAGCTGTAAATACAAACCACTAAAAAGCACCAGAGCTTTCCCACTGAAGTAAAGGCATCAGGAACAGGAGATTAATGGGTTGCCAGCTGTGTCGGCATGATAAGCCAAGCAAGAACCCAGACGCTTTCGGTCGAAAATGGATTGAGACCTCAGCAGGGACACATGGCAAATCAGCCAGAAGCCGCATGTGGAAAACTGAGCAAGGCAGCACAGGCAAACACTCCTTATCTTCGCTTTACGTCAATAGAAATGGTATTGTAAAAGAGGCAGCAAAGTATTTGCTGGAGAGGAGGAGGGAAAAGTCCACAAGCTTTCTTGGCTGTACATGTAGGTTTTAAAATGCTACTGTTTTCCTCGGAAACTTATCATTGAAAACAAGCATCCAGCAAAAACCACCCAGCAAGTTCTTCCGGAAGGCTTATTTGCTTGTTTTGGTGGATTTAGCCGAGCTGTGCTGGCAGGAATCTGCCTGCCACTGCTGTTGTGCTCCAAAGGTGGTCGGGAAAGTACAACCTCTTACACCAGTCTAAAGCACAGCTGTGATAATTACGCCATCTACTATGATTTGCCATAAAATAGGACTCAGGGGAGAGGCAGACCTCAGAAATCTGGGCTTTCTGCAAGGTGATGTTGTCTGCAGCCATGTCCCTGTTTCCCACAGCTCCTGCTTTTACAGCAGCCCAGCCCAATTACCTTCATGGGCTTTTTCTTTGCTTTCTGGTTTTATTGTTTTCTTTAAGGCTAATTAACAGAAGAGTGGATGAGTCCCAGATTTCTTGTGTGGGTTTGTTTTTTTTTTCTTTTTTTTGGTGGTGGTGGTGGTACTTCTCATTTCGCTGAGTTTTCCTTTTGCTTTTAAGCAATTGTATGCAAGACAATCATCTTTCCTATCAGAGGCAATACCGAGGAAGAAGAAGACTCGGCAAGGAGAGTAACAGTTAAGGTAAGGCCATGAGTAGGTTTTGCCTCCTCCTCCCTCAGTTTTGCAGCCCCACCCTGAGTGGGTAATGGGCCCTGACTGCAACTCTGCCGTCGGTGCCCTGGAGCAGGGAAAGGCACAAATATTCCCTCCATGCAGGTGTGCAGGTGTCAGTGGGAGGTGAGCTGGGAGAAAAAACAGGCTGGGATAAACACAGCTGAAGTCTCACAGCCTGGATCCGTATGGCCCCTGGATCCATCCCTGCCCTGCGGAGCCTCGGGCTGGCCGCTGGCCGGAGCAAAGCTCATCACCGGGTTGTGGGCAGGGCTGGGCTCACTGCAGCTGGGGGTCTTAGGGCAGGGCCACCCACTGCTCACCGGTGGGGAGCTGCAAATCCCCACACCAGGTGCACAGGGCTCTGCAGGGACTTTAGCCGTGTGCCTGGGAGCTGGCCCTGGAAACCTGAAGGTGCTCTGCCAAAAGGTCCAGCTGTTCAGGCATCAAAGTAATGATACCACTCATAAAAATAATCTCAAAATAGGATTGTTGATAAAATAGTGCGTTTTTGTATAATGCCATAATTAATGAACCCAGATTCTCTGTATTTTCAGTCCCTGAGACCACAGTGATGGACATGATTCAAGAACAGAGACAGATGACCCAGTAGCTGAGTGACTGATCATCTCTCTCTTAACACATGCATGGGGAAAATGAATGGAAAAATTGGAGTGGAGAAAATGGAAAATCCATGGTGCTGAACTGCTCTCTGTTTTTCTCAGGAGAGGAACTTCAGGCAATGTGTCTGTAAAGCACCGAGAAGCTTCCACTCTCTCTGACCCCACCAATTTCCTCTGCACAAACTATCCGTATGGATTTGACATGTGGCCTCTGAGAGGCCCTGAGGCCTCATATGTCTCAGTAAGTCAAAACGTATGGGGTAGAAAAGCCATGTCCCTGCCTAAGCTTCTGCGAGTCCCTCAGGGTCAAGTTAAGTGCAAGCCTGATCCTGTTCTCTGGACCAGGCTTGCCTGGTGCATGCTTTAAGCTGCCCAGCCTCACCAGGCTGGGTTTCATCTCAGCTGCAGGGCTCAAAGGAGGTGGCCCCTCTGTCTTGTTCCGTGTGGTCCTGGGCAGCTCAGCATCCCCACAAGACCAGAGGCACATCTCCATGGCTGGCTCATCCTCACCAGCCCAAGGGGCTTCAAGCCCTGGAGCTGGGGCAGGAGGTTAAGAAAAAAGAGGGCTGTGGGACTTGAAGGCTTCTCTGGAGCCATGTACCCCTGTTAGTGTTTCTGTGAGTCTGCTTCTCCCCTCGGACCCAGGGGCTTAACAGCACTTCCCTGCTCCACAGGGATGCTGGGGTGAGTCAATCCTTTAAAAGCTGTGCGCTGCTGAGACACCGAGTCTACAGCCACACAAGATAATAAGACAGGCTGGGGAATGTTTTCCACCCCCAAGACCCATTGGCATGCCCAGCCATCTCCAGGGAGACAAGCTCCTGTCCCCCAGAGCAGGAGAGCTGTGCCCAAACCACCTGCTGAGAACCACCCTGGCTCCTGAAACATGCCTGGGCGTTGGCTGCAGGAGTATTTGCTTGGTCTGGGACAAACTCATGCAAGGACAATGCCAACGATTTAACTGTATGGGCAACTGCCTGGGCCTGTGCCCTGCCTCCACTTTATTAATTTATTAGTGCCTTGCTGCTAGCCTACACTTGTACAGACAGAGAGCTTGCCATGAGCGAGGGCAATAAAGTGCCTGTGAGGGGAAAGTTCAAAGCATTTTATTTGTTTTATATGAAAAAGGTGCACTCTCCTCTGCAGTTCAGTCTCTCTGGTCACTGCAGAGCTGGCTTTGGTCGATGCAGGCAGTGTGATTTTTTTGTGCAGTGCCTGGCAGAGGGAGCCTCGGTGGCCATGCATCATTGCCACCCCAGCAGAGGCTGCTGCTGCTGTTATGAACAGTACTGCAGCCAGGTTTGAGACAGGGATGTAATGCTCTGAGTGGCCAGCTTACCAAAGAGAACAAAGAAATGATTATAGGGCCAGGGAAAAAATAAGGGGGAAAAAAAGCTAAAAGAAAACAAAGAGCCATTGACAAGAGACACAAATTAGCTGGGTCTCGAGTGTCCTTCCCCATCTGATAAAACAAAAATGTCCAGAGCAACAATTAACAAAAAAAATATGAGGGGTAGAATATCTCTTTTTAGCTCCAGGTACTGACTGCCACACAGGGCTCTCTTTTTTTGTTGTTCCCATGCTTTGGGTTGTCTTGGGTCTTGGTTAATGTAGAGCTGGTTGCATGTGTGTATGTGTGTGTGTGGTGCAGTCCCCACGGGTTTGAAAGCTGCCTTTTGCAAAGGAAGGGAGGCCCTCCTGAAGGGCAGCAAAGGAGCAAAGTGGGCTCAGAGGATACAGGAATGTGCTTTGGCTGCTCCTAAGGAAATACATCTAGGAGTAGGAATTAGCACCGGAAAAGCACTCAAAACTAGAGGCAAATCCAGCAGGTGTTTAGGATTGGGAAGACAGTGCTGAATAAAGCCAATGCAGCAGAAAAGGAAAGCTGTGGAGAGTGCTGCTCCTGGGCTGCTCTGGGGTACATTGGTTGTTGCTGGCTCGCTGGCCAGCACTGAGTTGAGGGAAGCACGGGCTGTCCTTGCGAAAGGGCCACATGAACAATGGGGAGCTGAACACTCTTCACTTCTGCCACGCCAAAGAGAAAGGGAATAATCCGTTCTCCACAGGAGGTGGATGTAAATAAGGAAGCAAGTCATGAGCTCAAACTGCAGCACGGAAAGCTCAATGCAGGTGGCAGAACACACTTTCCAGAGGTGTGGACAATTGCATATTGCAGTTGCCTCCAGGGACTGAGGCACCTCCGGCAAGGTGAGACACCCAGGGCTGTCAGGAATGGTTAGGGACAGCTGATTTTGTTTCTAGGTAGCTGGGATGCAGTGGTGTTTCCTGACAATCACTCTTCCAACCATACTTTTGTAAAACAATCCAAAGACTGTCAAGTGCTGTGGTTCCATGGTGATTTTCACTGACAACAGAAAGGAAACCAGACAAAGCCTAGGGTACATTTCAGTGCTGCTGCTCCCCCACTGTAATATTTGTTTATGTGTGTGGAAGTAGATGCACCTGTTCCATTCACTTTTTCTCCATTCACTTCACTGACCAGCTCCTCATGTCCTCAGGGATCACCGGTGTGTCCCTGAAGGGCGGCCTGAAAACCACAGGACCACATATCCTCATGGGAGCCCTTTTGGGTCCCTTCCTTGTGTGTGCCCAGCTGACCAGCGCCAGGCACTGCCCAGGGGACCTTTTGTCTCTGTGGGTGAGGCACACGTGGATGCTGGGTTCTGAGCAAAGCCCTGCTGGTCTCGTGCTGCTGCCACTGCCTGCGAGAAGACATAGTCAAGACCTGCCAGATGTACAGCTAGGTGCTGTTAAGTGCTGTCTGTCCTGGATTTTAGATTGCTCTCCATCAGGAAAGATCACAGAAACAAAAAATGACACTTGTTTCTTACAGTTTTGTGTTTGAAAGTTGAAGTTGTTCTTAGCTTTATTATATCATTTACCTATATCACACCATCTCTGTATGCTCTCACTGGAAAAATCTCCGTTTGATTTGCAGTGATTCCTCTTTCCTTCCCTGCTGGACTGACAGGCTCAGCTAGTACCCTCGGAATTGGGGTAAATTCCTTTGACTTTGCACAGCAGCTAGCGGCACCATGGGTTATTCAGTCAACACTTCCCCAACAATCTTATTGCCATAGCATGAAGCAGAAGGGGAAAGCCTTATCTTTGTTAGTAAATAATTAAAATTTCTTTTGTCGGTAAACTGAGGAAGCATGCATTGAAGGTGAAGAAGTAAAAACTTTTTTTTTTCCCCAGTGCAGTGAGAACTGGGTTCTGCAAACCCCCATGCAGCTTGCTTCCCTGTTAACTGAAGCATAAATGTTCTTGCACTCAAGGCCTCTCTCCCCTGACTGGAGCTCTTCTGCATGGCTTGTCCTTCACAAGCTAAGTGACAATAATAAATTGTCCTACTTAAGCAAGGGACCTATTTCACCTCCTCACCACACTCATTAAAAAATGGCAATGCTAAATACACTTAAAGATCAAAGGCCTGGTATGCAAAACAGTCCTGTGCAGCACACTGATGGCCTTCTTAGGGTTTTGTCGCTATGGTGCTATTGCCTTGACAAGTTAAAATATCCCTTGTCAGCCTCTGTGGGAGCCTAGACAGAGAAGGAACCATCAAAAAATAACTGAATACTGTCTTTCACTACAGTCACTGAGTGGTTAATTTTTTTTGAGCTTTAATCATCCTTGACTTCAGGTTTGGCTATTAACCCACCAACTGATCATTAACTCTACTGACTGAATGACTGATTTCCAGAGGATCGGTCCAAAGCAGGATTGGTTTTTGGGTTTTTTTTTTTTCTGAAGGACTTTAATATCTCCTACCAGCAGACAGACAACCTATTGAATCCCCTGTAAGACTCTGGGGCTGAGCAGGGAGGTACTTGCAGGTTATCTGCATAGAAACACGCTGCTCAGAGCTGATAAACTCACTGACACTCTATCCCGCTTTCCAATTTAACCCAAGCCTTGCTAAGCAGCAGGAGTAACCTGACTGAATTGTTGGGGGTCACAGCTTGAGGTCCTTAATCAACATTCCCAGCTTAATCAATGGGAGTTTAGCAAGCCTAAAATGCAAATCAGGATATTTCTGGTATTTGCCCTGGTGCTCGTCCTTTTCCTTCCAGGACAGCTGGTTAAGGATAAATGTAATGTTGATGCAGAAATGATCAAATGTCAATTGGACTTCTTTTTTTTACCCCTTCTGTCTTTAAAATGCCTGCAGTTGAAATTTTCTAATGGCATTTTTGCTGGTTAGAGAATGACCTGCTAATAAATGAAAGGAACAATTTTTTTCTCATTGCTAAACTATTCTGACTCACAGTCCATATCCTAAGCCACAAGACCATCCTGCCTTCCTGACTTGAGATCCATAAGACCTAAGAAGCTGACTCTGACTCAGCAGAGAAGGGCTGGGATTGGACTGTGTTTGCTATGTGTATCTTTCTTCCGAACACAACGCAGACAGAAATAAACTAGGAAAAAGCCTCTTGTACACTGGCCCTGATTTCTCCCTGGGAATCACTGGGGTTTTGATTGCTCCTTTTGGTATGAGAATGAATTACGCTTGGATTTATAAATAGCAGTCTAACCACCCCTGTGCTGACAGGCACAAATGTCAGGAAATATGTAGTTAGTTCCACTGGCACTGCATCTTTGAACTTTAATTTTAAGTACCTCTGTCTTACCAGGGGAAGCAGAACAGCACATCTGGAACTAAAAGGTTCCTGCTAGACTTTTCACACTAACTATTTCCAGCTTTCTTCCAGATAGGAGTTTTCAGCGCAGAATGTTTTCTAATTGAAAAATTCTGATTCCTTAAAACTATTGTTTTTCTTATGAGAGCTACAAAAGAAAACATGCCCAATACATCTATCAAACAAAAGTAATAAGGAAAATATTATGAATATCAAAGCATCACTTTTTCCATTGTTGACATTTAGAATAATGTTTTCTTTATTCAAATGTCTTCTACAATTTAAATAATTTTACTTTTAAGTAATAGTAATAAAAAACCCTTGAAAGCACTGAAATTTAATATTACCATTGACTCAAACTGCATTTTTATTGTTTGCCTGCAAATATTTTCCATGGCTTCATTTTCTATCCCATTTTGTGACTTGACTTTTTCCGTTTCAAGCACCTTCTCTCGGCTGAAAATAGTAACCAGATATTTTGTGCCTGAATAAAAAATGGGATGAAATTCCAGCTAAGACAACGTACATGTGCCTTTGGAATATGTTCACAGAGGAGCAGCACACCTGTGCTATGGCTTCGGATATAATAGCAAGGCTTTGCTGTAAGTCAGCCAAGTGAGGAGTGCTCCACCAGACCGAACGTGCTACTGCCCTCCTGTAAGGAGCTGCTAGCATGAGGTTCTGCAGGACAACAAAGTGGACGGGACTGGACAAAAACGGGGGGAGAATAATTTTTCTGTGTACGTTTATTGAATTTTTCCATCGCAGAAGTGCAATCACAATGATTCACAGTTGGCAGGATGAATGTCCCAGTGTAACAAAAGCACCAGGTTTTTGAGTATTCGTTTCCAGTGCTGAAATCCCACAGAAAAATCTGTTCCTGTGCATAGGGAGGGACTATTGCTGATGGAGGCAAAGCTCACAGTGAAGTACCAGCTGTGGTATTGGAGCCAAGAAGTTGCAGAGGCAGCTGCTGTCTGCCTTTCCCGTGCTGCACGCCTGCCTCCAGCCCTGCAGAGCGGTGGGACCAGAGGTGCATCAGCACACGTGTAAAGCTGCCTCCTCAGGCTCAGGCTGTGGCAAGAGCACATCAGAAAGATTTTTCCAGCTCCCAGGAATGAAATCTGTCAATACAGCGCATAACAGGGCCTCAGGCAAAAAACCCCGGTATAACCACAGCCACCTCCACAGTCACAGTTGTCACTGCCCCCGAGGGCAGAAGCCATAAGAACTCCTAGACCCAGGAGCAGCAGCTCTGTGCCAGCTGCGCTTGCTGTGTGTCCTGGGCTGGGGTCTGAGCTGATGGGGCCCAGCTGCCGGCACATGGAGCTGCGGAGCTGTGCGGCTCTGGGGCTGCTACACAGCTTGGGTGTTGTGCTGGATGATGGGCTGCCGGCACGGGTGGTAGTCGTAGGCACTGCAGGACTCCTGGGCTGTAGGGCTTGCAGGGCTGCTGGGATGTGAGGATGCTGAAATTCAGGCATTTGGGAATCTGGGGCTTGGTGCTAAGGCTGCGGGTCTGCAGAGCTACAGAAATGGACATTGGGATGCAGGTCTGCCGGTGTGCTTGGTTGTGGGACTGCTGGGACACCGAGCTGGGGAGGTATGAGGCTTCCGGGTGCTGGGCACAGGGAAACGTTGGGCTGGAGGGCTGCGGGATCCAGGGCCGCAGGGGTGCCGAGTGGAGGGGCTGCAGGACTGCGGAGCGGCGTGCAGGGGCTCTGCGGGGCTGCGAGGCTGGATGCTGGGCTGTGGGAGGTGCGGGGTGGGGTGACGAGGGGCGGCTGGGCTGGGCTGGGCGCGGGTGGCAGCGGCGATCCCGGGATGCGGCAGCGGCGGGCTCCCTCTGCTGGCCCTGGAGCGGCCACTTCCCTGCACGCCTGTGCTCTGCTTCAGCCGTAGCAGCAGCCTGAATTCACAGAGATATCCACAATATCTTGGTGGGGCTTTTTTCCCTTTGTGCCTAGAACTGGCAACAGGAGCCTGCATGCCCCATGTGCGGTGTCCTGTGGCACCATCAGGTTACTGATTTATTCCATTAGCCACAGCTTAGGGATCACAGCTTTGCACTCTGAGGACAGTTTTCCGCTGGCTGGCGTCACTCACAGGACACCAAACCTTGGCATCATCCTTGTTTTCAGCTTGCTGTGGCCATGTGCATTGCAGAGCTGTGAGCAGGAGTGGCACCTGATGCCCTCAGTATCCCTCTTGTCCAAACTGCACAGCAATCCCACTAAGCACCACAACAAAATTCTGCTTATAGGTACTTAATGAATCTGACTCTCCTTCTCCCAGGGACAACTGGGACACATGCACAACCATTGCATGGCAGGGGTATTTTTATTTCCTTATTGAATACTTTTGCTTCCTACCCTGAAAAACCTCCACTGTCAGGCATGTCCTGGTGTAAGTACATATAGGCCATGCTGCACTTGTTTCTTCATCTCCTCTTGGATGAACTAAATAATTGCTCACCTGGTTAACTATTCATCCAATACAGGCAGCGCCAGCCCCTCAGACACTGCACGCAGTACAGCGAGTTTCCCAGAGCTGTCCCATACCACTCGTGCAGTGTTAGCAGCACCTCTACACCTCAGGGAGTGAGACCTGGCACAGTGTGCCTCAGCACTCCCATGCTCCATGGACCACTTCTGGAGCTTTGTTCAAGCATGCAAAACCTGATGCTTGACCTGCTCATGAACAGCAGGAGGAAAACACACTGGTTTTTACCCAATTTTTAATTTGCAGACCCTCATATTTTCCAACAGAAGTGCAGACCATCTGTCACAAATTTAAGGCAACTGGCAACAGGGCTGATTTTCTTAGCTCCCTTTCCCCTACAGATAACCCTCAGGGCCTGCAGACAATGGGCTGCAAACTGTTGGCGTTGATAGATGAGCTTCCTCCCCTTCCATACAGCTTGGAAAATTGCTTGCCTGTCTCTTATTTAAACAAATGAAATATTCCAACTCCAGACAATGCTAAAGCTCATAATGGAAAGAGGGACCAGTTTAGGACATGAATCTTCTACCTCCTGATTCTTTCTCTCCCTACCCGCTCTGTTCTAGCACCCCCTTCTTAGATTTTAATTTAATAAGAAAGTGCACAAACTCAGAATGTTAACCAGGATATCTGGGCAAGGTGAGGGACAGAAAAATCATTTTAAAGGTATTGGTGTTTCAAGCTGTAACCTTGATGTAGGATTTGAGCTGTCAAAGTGAGGATTTACAGTCTTTTCTACAGCAGCACCAACAAAAAAAATCACTTTCTGCCTTTCCTACACCTGACAGGCTCTTCAGCTTCAGTCAGCCGGGATTCTCCTCATTAGCACCCAGGGATGGGAGTCTGTCACAGAAAGAGCCAAACACATATAGCTGCAGCACCAGCATGAATGCAGATACACAGAGCAGGAACACATTTTGTGCTGCAGACCCCTGGAGGCAAGCTTGGCTTGCAGCTCGCATACGTGCGTGCCAAGTTACCTGCGTGTGCTGCAGCATAGGTGTGTTCAAACCCTTGCACTGGAAAATACTGGAGCTATTTTAAGGACAGGGAAGCATCTGGCTAAAAAAACAAGCCTCGTGTGTTTGGGCCTGGCTCATTTAAAACCCTTGTTTCTTCCAGAATATTGGAAGTAATGAAAGTGCCTGCAGTAAAATACCTGATAAGCCTCTCCTCCTCTATAGAGAGGGTAAATGCATGTCATTTTCCAATTAGCTCTTGCTCTGAGCAATTACGTTGATCAAATAATTGAATAAGTGACAGGAATGTGAATTCTGGAGACAGTTAATTTCATTCATCTGCCAGTTTATAGCCTGACTTGCATGAACACATAAACCAGGCTAACGTGTTATTTATAACTTTGAAAATGCAATTATAATAGTCAAACATGAAGAGTTGTGTGTGCAGAGAGGAAGGCTTCTGCTAGTAAATTATAATAATAGCATAATGAGGGAATTTGTTCTTTATAGCCAGCGTGTAGGACAGGAAGGATGTGAGGCTTGTGTTTGAGAGAGTGAACAAGGCTGGTGTCAGCCTCAGCAGGTGGAGCAATGGCCCTGGCCTGAACAGAGGGGCAGCTAAGCCTTACCCTCCTGTTGTGTGAGATCTTGTACGTGTCCTGCCCCAGGGACTGTCGGTGAGGGCTAAACATGTCCCCCAGCTCCCCATACGCTTCTCTCCAAGTGAAGCTGAGCATCATTTTTGAGGGAGAACCAGGACTGTGATCCTTTGCATGAAGGTGAGTGCAAGAGAGACAAACTGAGTGTTTCCTACTTGGGGTTGGTCTTGGGTGAGCATCACGGTGCTCTGGAAAAAGCTCTGGTTGAGTGTGCTCGACTGCAAGTCACTTGGATTGACCCTTGAAGTCAAAACCAGGTCCTATTTTCCATCAAAAACATCAATTCTTCTTGCCAGTTTTCTTCAGGAAAAATAATAATAATAGTAGTAATAATATTTTTTTAAAAAGCTCATCAGGAATGCAAACCATTTGTTTTTCTTCTTGAAGCTATCTATAGATTGTCTTAACTGAGCGTACCTTTTATCTGAACCCCCTGTAGCCACCTGGCCTACCATCCAACAGGCACTAATTAGCAGAGATACAGAGCAATAAAAGCAGTGTGCAGGCATGAGCCACTGCCTCGCAGGGGGTGTTACCTGGTTGAGTGCTGCACTGGCTGCAAGGAGGAAATCTGTGCAATTAATTGCTTCCTGATTAAAGGCATTTGCGGTCTGGCCCTTAAATCTTCAAGGCCTAAAAACACATGCCGAGTTAAATATGGAATTTGCTCACAGTACTCAAAAACATTGCCCCAGACAGCAGGATTCAGTGCAGTAATTTTGGTTGGAAATAAACACTTTCCAGTCTAAGCATATTTTACCCCAAGCCAAGTACTTAGAAAGTGCCCCAGTCCAAACTAAAGGGCCATAGAAGGATTTGTGTGGTTTAAAACAGTTTCTAAACCAGCTCAGTTGAGCTCACCATTTTCCTGTGAGGACATGCTCTTACGGGAATTAATTTCACAGGGCATGAGGCAGCAGAGGCAGAAACCCCACAGGACGTCTCGGGCTGAAAGCCTATTTAAATGGTAATAAAGTTCAGTGGATGACAAAAAATAGTGGCTGATTAGAGGCACACCAGGAGAGGGGCTATCTGGTGTGAAGCTGCCGGGCGGCGGCGGCACCGGGGCCTTCTGTTCCCTGCACACATCTCTTGTCACCAAGCAAACAAGATGGGGCTTAATCCCGCCGGGAGGGAGGAGGCCTCTTTCAGGCCAGCGGACAGCAGGAGGAAAATGCTCACCACGGGAGGTTCTGGAGCTGAGTAAAATGAGGGAAGGTGGTGCGTGTCAGGAGGCTGGGACAATACCAGCCAGCACTGGTGTCAGGCTCAGGTGGAACGGCATCTCAGAACAGCAGGTGATCCAGCCTCAATGTGCACCCTTCCTGAAGTGTCCTGTAGTTTTCCCGAGGGCGTTTCCTCCACCCTGACATGGTGTCACATATTACAGCCAGTCAGAGGAAGTGACTTTATTTTAGCGTGTCCAAGGCTGTTATTGCTGCCTCCTGGAAAGTTGCAGCACTGATGATTTATGGAGCCTACTGCTCCCACCGAAGAAGGGGCAGGCTTTGTTTGGGATCACCATTTGTCACACTGGAGCTGAGGTGTTCCAGAAACACACATTTTGTTTGCTCATGTGCTGCTGTTGCTCTAGTGCTACCCTCCCATTCCTTCTTTGCCAGTTATTTTTGCAAATTTCAAAAGAAATTTACTGATCCTCCGGTTGTGAAAAGCACTTTAGGATCTAATTGCCTCTGGCTACAGGAGTGGGCTTCCCAAATTCAGGAGGGTGTTTACAGTGTGTGTTTAAGCACCTTGCTGGGTGGAAGTCAGAGGGACAAAGATTACAGATCTTTCTTTGCAAGCCTCCCAATCCCCCTCCTCCCCACCAACTTTGTCCATGGCAAGAGCAGGCAGGGAGTTCAATAGTCTGAATTGTGCTAGGACAGATGTACAGACTGTAACTCAACATTCGGTTTGATGTCCTTCCTCCACAATGCCGGTCTGGCACCTCTGCTGGAGAACTTATATTGTGCAGTGGGAAAACAAACAATCCTGCCAGTTGTTAGTGAGGGGGGGAAAAAGCAGAGCAGAAGCTGCTTATGAGAAATCTGCATTTTGAGAGAAAAAGTCACTGAATCCTGAGGAAGGATGGATTCTCTGCAGAGCTTCAAGTACTGTCCTGACAACCCCATCCCGCAGGAGCTGGGGCTGAATACTGGGTTTGAAAAATTAACATAACAGGAATCCCCAGACTGCAGCAGTGCTGTAAAGCTATAATTAAAACAAAACAAAACAAGGCAAAACACATTAGTCTGACTGGCACAGACTGTTGTCTGTGAACAGTGATTTTTAGCAACAGTAGGAATGACTCAAAGCCCAGAGAACTCAAAGTCCAGAAGTCTGGAAGAGTCTGAGGCAAAGTTTTCCCTCATCTCAGTCAGTCTGGGGAATGTCTGAAATGCAGATCTTAATTTTGCCCAACTTTGCAGGTGTTTAGATTCACATGCTTTGTATCACGATGGATTTGGCTAACTCTCTCTCACCTTCATGAGAATTTTGATTTTGTTTGGATTAGTTTCTGGGAGAACAGAGGAAGAACTGTGTGTGGTGGTACAATTAGATGAAGAGCTGTATGCTTTTAACTTTTTTTAAAAAACAACTTGAAAATATCATCAACCCAAGCATCAGTGAAGTGAACACTACCTGCTCTTCTCCCTGGTCCACCTTCCTAGCGCACTGCATTCACTAATCACACGCCACAATATTAGCACATCTGAGCAAGATTCCCAGCAGCTGGAGGGCCACGTTACATGTTGGGCAATCTAAGACGATGCCTCAGAGCATCTAAGACGATGCTCCTGCCTTGACAAGAAGAGCTCAATCTCTCAGCTCTCGAAATAGCTTTTAGCTCTCGCATGAAGGCAATGGTGCCTGCTTCCCTGCAGGGCGGTGCCCGCGTTCCCTGCGCCGAGCGGGTGCTCACCGATGCACAGCTCCCGCGGGACCCCCGCTGGTGACCCTGCGCCATCGCAGCTCGCTCCAAGAAATCTGGGGAGCAGCTTTTCCCCGTCCTCCCACAGTATCTTCCGCCTGGGTGGGAAGGGGGATGCTCTGCCCATCGAAAGGAATGCGGCTACTGCACGGGGAGGGAAAGAAAAATACGACAGGGCCACAAAAGGGTGATCTAAAATTGCCTTAAAACCGCCCTGATCAGCCACGTAACCCCCTGGGAAGAGTACTACTGCTCAGTGGTCAGCACAGGCCAGGTCCTTTGCCAGTACTTTCTCTCTGCTGTGTCAAACTGAGCACACTGGGAAGAGAGAATCTAGTTCAGCTTGTAACCCTGAAACTGAGAACTGTATTACAGGACATGTTGAAGCTGCTGGAGCTCTATCAGCAAAGTTTTCTAAATATGCAAGAGGTAACAACTCTGTGTCCAAGGTGGCTCAGTCAAATTCTGATCTATTACTCCAGTCAACATCCCTTGAAATGATAAATGACACAAATCTGTTTTCCCCACAGGTTGCAGTATTTCTCTCTCCACTGTCCCTCAGACTTTGAGGGATTGAAGGCACATCACAACTCCTGAACCTGTGAGGAAAAAGATGTCTATGCTCACAGAGCTGCTTGACAGATAAGCCCCATCCCAGATTTGATTTTCTTCAGAGAAAATACACTGAGGAGTCTGAAAAACTACTAACATTTTAAAGTAAAAGGTAACCCAATTAAAATTGTAACAGTTGTGCAGCAAAGGGAATATCAAGAGTGTGTAATTTATAACGATAGGTGGTGGGGACCTTGTGTGTTACTGTGCTGGAGTGCAAAGCTGCACTGTAAGCATGAAGTTTCACAGGAATTTCAGTCCAATATTGAAGTAAAATGACCAGAGGTCACACAAACTTGACTTTGAGAAGTCACTAATCTGAATATCTTACATGGGACAGACAACTGCAGCTGGGACAAGCGACTTTTCACATCTCTGCAGGGGCTTGAAGTGCAGCAGTGTTTTTCAGGCAGAACCAAAGTCACATGTTGGTACCTACCTGAAGGAAAGGCAGAAAGGTGAGATACTCTGCAGGACACCTGCCAACAGGATAGAAACACCTCAGGAAAACATGAACTAAAACCGAACAGTACAAGAATTAGAAAATGCAGAACACAAGGAATGAAAAGAGCTGACCCTAACATCTGGATCATTCTCTGCAGCATCTTCACCCCACCAGCATGCTATCCAAAACCTGCCAAGCCGCACTGCAGGGCAGTGCAGCTCCCACGCCCGTGCCTGCTCACAGCCTGCTGAGGTTTCAGAGCACAAAGTTCCACCTAGTGAGGGGACAGGCTGTACTACACATTCAGCATCCAAGTTAAGTATGGATGGACTCCGGACACAAAACATCTGGAAGCTAACAAACCCTTTAGCATTACGCTGCCTGGGTGATGATAATCCGTCACACACCCACCCCAAGTCCCATCAGACGGGAGTACAGCCTCTCCCCGTGTCCAGAAACATTTTCTTCCAGCATCACCTCACTGACGTGACTTCGTAAGAATGTCCCTGAAGTGACATCACTTGGCTTTCATCAGCTGGCTGCTGCTCCCCTCTCCTTCACAAGGCACTGACCTGAAGCTCTCTGACTTCACTGGAAGTCCAACTTCAAACCAACATCTTCTTTCTGACGATCAAAACAAATACACCACTAGTGTTGCATGTCCAAAAGTTTTAATACATGGTCTTCACTGTTCAGAAAAGTTATTGCATTAAATTCTAATACATAAATTTATCTGAATAACAAAAAAATCATTTTACACCATTTTGTCACAGCAGCTAAAGGAAACCAGATTTTATATGCAGTTGTCTCAAAAAAACCAGTATTAGTTCTTTCTCAAATCAGGAGAACTGTTATCATATTATTCAGTAGTTACTGCAAATCCCAACGTGAACAATACTATCCCCACAAATGTACAGCTCAGGACAAGAAAAGTGCCATTCCAAAACTGAAATTTATTAAACCATGACTCAGCATACGTTGAATTTTCTCTGTTAACTAAATTAACATAAAGGGGTGTTTAGTTTAATTTAATTCCACACCATTTTCTTTGTGTTATTGTTTTTCTTTTATTATGACTTTAATAGATTCACAAGTTACAAAATATCAATGCCACTTACAGCAGTTTATACAAATCCACACCTGTTTGAACTGTGACAGGCACATGATGTTTGATGACCCAAATGGAAAGCCAGATTCCCTGATCCATTAAAACCAACACAAGCCCACTGCTCCATGGATGACAGCAGAGACAAAATCAGTAGGCTCGGTGTGCCATAAACAGATTGATGAAGGGCTCAGTGACAGAGGCATAACAGAGCATGTGGCAGAATTACATTCTACATTTCATCCTCTGATGAGGGTAACCTGTGCTACACCAGCTCGCAACAGAAGCGTGAACAGGGCTCTCCTCCTTTTCAGCCTTATGTTAATGCTTGGGAATTGGGAAACTACAATTCAGCTTCTTGCATAAAATCCTCAAGCATCACAATGATCAGTCTAGAGTTCCAGATCTAACCCTTCTCTTGCAAAGACACACACACACAAAGATAAGGCTCGTCTGTATTTTTTCTGCTTTCTTCTGCTGTTAAAAAAAAAAAAAGAAATATGCCTGTGTTCACAGAAAAAAAAAGCCATCTCTTCTCCCTCTCCTCCAAAATACCCATCACCACAGAGAGCTCTCATTTGTAATTCACTTGAAAGTAATTCTCAGATTAGGATGCCACCTTTGCGCAATTTAAACAGATGACAGAGATTATATTAGCTTGCTATACTTCACTAGGTTCTGATATCAAAACCAGTTCACTACCGAAATAACACCAATAGGCCTCTCTCTCTCTCTCGGACATAACATGTTACACAAGTTCTAACTCTCGCTGCCCCTGTCCCTTAAAATAAAAGCAGAGCTATTTCACTGGTTTTCAATCAATTTAAGCTGGGAGCAATGAGTGAAGTTACCCTTTAAAAACATTTTGTATGACTTTTTTTCGTGAATTGCTAGCAAAAGGGCCAAACACTGAAAAGCAAGTGAGCAGAAACAATAGGATGCTTTGCAAAATCTGACAGTTCAAAAGGCATCCGAAGAGCAAGAGAACAAAACCCAGCCACTGAAGTGAAAACTGCATTGAACTGGCACTGTGAAAAGAGGGAGAAATTAAGAAGTTTCAGTATAACAGTTATGCAGAATGTTTTACTGGTGATACCTTTTGTTTGTTCAGGCAGTCACAAGGCATTCACTACCATGATACAAACTGCAAAAGCTTTATTTTGAAAGCGCTACAGGAACAGAACACCTAATTATTCCAGTTAAGGACACTTTTTGAGGGACTAACACAAGGTTCCTTAGCTGTAACATGATTTTTCTCACAACTAAGAAAGTCTGCACCAAAGGGGAAGAAGTTTGCACAGCTCAGAAGTTGATGCTGACAGCTTTCCAAAGCCAGCCTTGACACAAGACTTGGCTTATTTTATTTTCACAGATCTACTGCACAGGACAGCCAATGTAAGAGCATTTGTAAAAACTTTCCCCATCAACATCAGAATTGCCAACCAAATCCTTGTGATTTCTGCAAAAAAGATAGTTCTTCTTGCTTATTGCTGTATTACAGGAAATGATGCCAGTTCTTGCAGGAGACAATGTATATTTCAAAGTTCACATCTCTTACAAAATGCCTCACAGTCTCTTCACCGGGTGCTGCTTCTGCACAGCAACACTAGCATTCCACTTCTTCCAAATGAAACAGTCCCTGCAGACCCTCTCCCTGCCCTGCATGTCTCGAGCATTTATGCCTCCTCACCATGGCTCCTGCCAGCAGACAACAGCCCATGATGCATTTGTGACAGCACCTCAAGCAACAGTGCACACTTCTCACTGGACGTGACCCCTGTTCGATCCATGAGCAAACATGGAAGAGGAACACAGAGAGAAAGGGAAACAATTTTATTCTCACTTCTCTTGAAGGGAACAAATGGTTCAGACAGCTATAATTTAGGCTGACAGGCCAGCTTATTAAACAGAAGAAGTCCCTTCATGCAAACACCAGAACCTATACTAAAAAACCATTTTTAATTTCAATCTGCCTCTGAAATAAGAAACTGTGCAAATTCATGTCATTTCTCTGCAGTGCTGAGTCACATCTGGATGGTGGATGTGCCTCACCGAATACCACGCCCTGGGGATGCTTCGGCACTTCCCCTCCTGCCAGAACACTGCCTTACTCGCTACAGTGACATGATGAGAATGGATTTTTTCCTGCCATATGCTGTATATATGTAAGACTTTCACAAACAATTGGCCAAAACTTGTATTACTGTTATTTCCCAAGCCACAAATAGTACACAAGCCCTTTGTACAGGATATGCTGTCCAAGGACATGTGACCTCCACCTTCTCACTTCCCTACACCCCATCCACCAAGTAAAGCGTTGCATGCTTGCAGGCATTGATTCCAAGTCTTCAGCTTCTGGAATGCACCAGTTAAGAGTTCTGCATCCTTCAGGGACTCAAAAAACCCCCGTTTAGCTCATCTATTCGATGTACAACATTTTCAGTAAGTGCTACCACCCTGTTCACAGGAACTGTAGGTTCACTTCACACCACAGAGGTGGTACTTTCCGGATTTACACGCATCAACCTTGAGGCATTTCTCAGATCCTGTAGCTGCTTGGCTGGCTTTCCAACTCCTTCCTCAAATCTTTTTTCCACAACAGGAAGGACAGTTTCATACAGGAAAGAGGCGTTCTGCCTGATGAATGCTTTCTTCTCGGGGTCCTGCTCACACCGTAAACTGTAATCGACATGCTGGACAGCCACCAGGATGATTTCCACGAGGCTCTCCAGAAGAACCATATGCAGCTCTGGGAAGTAAAGCTTTAACGCTTCCTCCAAGAAGGCCATAGTCTGCTTGGTGAAAGCTACGACAGTGTAACTAAGGTTGACCCAGCAGTCATCACCCGTGTATTGGTCAAAATTGCCCACCCCACAGCTCCTCATCTCCTCCCTGAGCTTCCCCAGCGCCTCTGGAGTCATCAGGTTCATCTTCCTCCACATCTCCTCAGAGTTGCGGTGCTTGGTGGCCTCGATGATGATATCCTTGTAGCTCTGTAAAGCACCTTTGATATCCTTCACCAGGAGGGCGTGAATGATGAAGGTGAGATCCAGTCCGATCTCGCTCAGTTGCTTGCAGTGCTCTTTAGCTACCTGGGATTACAAAGAAAAGCAAAGGATGTTATTAGTGTGTGGGCCCCCTTCACATCTTACACATTTACCAAATTTATTGCTGTCAGAAAACTGAGAAATGTTATTCTTACTTCACTTACTTCTCATGCTTTAAGAATCTCATTAATGAGAAATTAACAACCGAAAGATAAACCCTGTCTGTCAAAAATACTCTGGACAATTACATTATAACCCACTCACACATGAGCTTTTGTTTTCCCCTCCCAATCAGCAGCTGAAAGAAAGCATAACCTGAGAAAGTTAGTCTTGCAAAAAAATATGAAAATGTAGATCAGGACAGCCTTGGAAAACAGAGAGAAAGTTTTGAAGTACTTATAATTCAGATGTAGCTTATGTAAATTTTAGGATCTCCGACTACTTAAAGGCAAATTAAGAATAAATGCATTTTGCTTTCTGATAAAGGCAGGGCTTTTCTTGACATGTATTATCATCTTAAGGCTTTCCTCTGTTAAACTGAAAAAAACCACACAAACCTCGAATGAATATTAACCTTTCAACGTGGGAAACCTCTCTGGAGACCCGCACAAGAGTCAACAACTAAACTAGGGTTAGAAAAGAGAATTTAAAGCTTTGAAGCCTTTGTTTCAGCTATTGTGTCCCACCAACCCCCTCTTCGGACCCTCTTACCTTGACACACTCTGCCGCAGTTGACAAACTCTCTTTGCTATCGAATACTTGCTTGCTGAAGGCATCTACAAACATCCTCATGGACGAGCGGGCCCAGACAACAAAGGCCGAGTAGCAGCCGTTGTTGCCGGCGAAGTCCGTCTCAAACTCCCTGGCCGTCTCCAGGAGGCTGGTGAAGAAGACATGGCAGAGCTTGTGGATGTAGAGCAGCGTGGCGCCCTCGATGCGCAGCTGCCGGATGGCCGTCTGCACGGCGGCCGCCCGGTTCTTCAGGAACAGCTCGCAGGCCTTGGTGGACTGGCCCAGGCGGATGAGCTGGGACACGGCTCGGCGGGTGGCCCGCGGCCCTCCTCGAAGCGAGCGGTCTGGGGACAGCTCGAACACCAGAACATCGGTGAGCTGCCGGACCCGCTCGTCCACCTTGGCCCGCAGCTCCTTGACGGGCTGGCTCACAGGCTTGTCCGCCAGGTACTCGTTGAGTTTGTCCAAGAGGTCCACCGCCCCCTCGAAGTCCCGCTGAGCAATGCAGACGTCCAGGTCCTCGGGCAGCTCCTGGATCCACTCAAGCGAGAGGTCAACAACCTCGTCCTCAGCGGAGGGCTCGTCCTCCTCCTCCTCGTCCTCATCCTCGTCGAAGGGGTTGGTGGACTCGGGCGGCGTTGGGGCGGGCCGGGGCAGGGCCTCCTGCTCCAGGCGCCGCTTCTCGCTGAGGGCACGGTTGCGCTTGGTCTCCTCCAGCACCTCCAGCCATTCCTTCTTGATCTTGGCGTTCTCAGCCTGGAAGATGCGGCTCTCGGGGAACATGAGCAGCTTGAACATGTCCTTCATGGGCGGGTTGTCCTTGACGTTGACCACGGCCAGCCCGTCGAGGGGGTACAGGGCATCGTAGCGGTAGGCCCCGCGGCGGTTGGGCAGGGCGGTGGCCACGAGCAGGCAGTCGTTCATGAGGAAGGCATGCACCCGCTGGATCTGCGCCATGTGGTCGGCGTCGTACTCCACCAGGTCGCCGTTGTAGACCAGGTACTTGCCAGGGCTCTCGGGCAGGAGGTCGCGGCAGCCCTCCACCTTCTCCAGGAGGGTGGTGAGAGTGCGCTGCCGCCCCTCCTCGTTGGCCGCCGCATCCTTGCCCGACAGAGGCAGGAAGGGGTCGGCGGCGGCGGCGCGGCGGGCGCCCAGCGCGGGGTCGTCGCGGTCGGCCTGGAGGAGCAGGGCCTGGGTGACGGCCTCCATGATGCCCTTCTGCTCGGTGAGGATGTGGCTGAGCTGGTACATCTCGCTCTCCAGGTAGCTGATCTCCCGCGCTGTCTCGATGAACTGCCGGTAGTTTTGGTACACGTTGCGCTTCAGGCTCTGCGCGGTCTCCTCGCTCAGCGCCTGGATGCGCTGCCGGTGCTCCTGCAGGTCCCGGTCCCCGTCCGACTGCTGCGACAGCTGCTTCACGTACTCGCCCG
>VZTA01000725.1:199215-236037 GCA_013398855.1 Mohoua ochrocephala
CGGAGGATACTCTGCCGGCGTGCGCATCCCGGAAGGACGCGGCGGCAGCCCGGGCATTGCTGCTGCGCGTGCGCCGCGGCCCCAGCGGATGCGGGTTGCGGCATTGCCGCCCGACGGGCGCTGCGCTCGGGATGGAGGACGAGGATTTCTTGTTGGCGCTCAAGCTGCAGAACGAGTGGGAAGAGCAGGACAAGGCAGCGGCAGAGGCGGCGGCGGCGGCGGCAGCAGTAGCAGCAAAGCGCCCTGATCTCTCCTCGTACCGCTCGTCCCTCCGCCCGCTGTCGGTTGTGGACGAGGCGTGGGAGCTGCTGGACCCCAGCCCCGACGTGCACGCCCTGTTCGTGCACTTCAACCAGACGCTCTTCTGGGGGAAGCTGGAGGCGGTCACGGTGTCCTGGAGCCCCCGCATGACCAGGTGCGGCACCGGGGGGTATGAGGCGGAGGGCCGGCCCGGCTCCTGGGGCTCCCGGGGCCGGGGTTTGTGCGGGGGGGGTCGCCAGGGGCGAGGAGGCGGCGGAGAGGCTGATCCCTGTGTTTCGGGGGCTGCCCGCCGTGCTCCGCCGGGCCCCGGCAGCGTGCGCGGTGTCGGGGCGGTGGGAAGGGGCTGGCACCCAAGGAGCCGCAGCCCTCCTTAGCATGTGGCTGCGAGTGTCGGGGAGGCGGGGAAGAGCTGTCACTTGTCACTCTGTGCTGCTCCTCGCTGTGCCCCGCTAGCGCCGTGCTGGTGCCATGGCTTCTCTTCCCGGGCACTTGAACGCCCCGCCTCTCTGGCGGAGCTCGTATGGTGGGACATGAGTTGGTCGCTGGCGTTGTCTCCTTTGCCTCGCATCTATCTTCCCTGGCAGCCATCAGTGGCTTTCCCCGGGGATTAGGCAAGCCGGAGGGATGTTAAAACGGAAGAAATTACTTGGTTTTAGACGGTGTGTGTGGAAACCTCACATACTCGTGTTGCTGCTCTAGTTCTCAGTCTTTATGATAGTTTTACTGCACGGCAGAAAGGCTAATATGAACCAATAATAGTATATTAGAAAAACCTAGAACAGACTAGGAAGGGGAATATAGGAGAAATCAGAAGTTAAAAAACCCCGGGAATCTTCGAAGTGCAGTCTGCAGTTCTGCAGCAGGTGGATTTGCCGTTGGCTGGAGTCCTGCCCCCTCTTACCCTCTGCTGTTGCAGTATTCTTTAGACATTTGGAAATAGTTGGATAATGCACTGGTAGAGGACTAACTCGGTAACACACAGACAAAAATAGTGGTGTTTTCTGAATTAGCACACAGAAGTGAAGGTATGTGAAGGTTTGGTGTGAGTCAGAAGTTGAGGAAGGGTGGAGAGTGAGATTGAAGCAACCAGCAATTAAGTCAATGTTTGCTGCCATGAATCGCCAGCCTCCGTGTAGTGTATTTCACTCCATCACGAGTTCTAAAGGAAACATTCTTCTGCCTTCAAAACAGGTTTTTCTACTCTAAGGAACTTGTGGATTTTTTTCCCTTTGCTTAACAATGCTGAGTTTTTCAAGTAACTACTCAAAGTGATTTTTTTTTCCATGTTCTGAGTGACCTAGCATGTGTTTACAGGGGATGGCGTTTTAACTTAAATTCTCCATTTTCTTCATGTGCTACAGAAACAAATAGATGTTCACATTTTCTTTCTGCTTTTCCTTTCAGCTCTGCTGGTATCTGTTCATATCACGGAAGGAGTGGGTTGTGTTCCATTCGTCTCAGTGAGCCCCTTCTAAAGTTAAGGCCAAGGAAGGATCTCGTGGAGGTATTTGAACATGGCTTGTGAATCTGCACATAAAGTGTATTGTGCCTGCCCCCTCCTCTGCTCCATACAAACATTCTCGATTTCATAGAGGGATTCTTATGTGCAGTGACTTATGGATCATAAAATAGTGGTGGGTTTACTGTTAGGTTAGTGTGGCTTGTGTTGCAGTATCGTGGTAATCTTTAGTTTCTAAGTGGGCAACTCCAAGTAGGAGTCTAAAGTCACCTGTTTATTTTATTGACTTTATAAAGAGAAAAAACCACCTCAAGTTTTTAACTCCTAAATTATCCTCTAATATTCAAACCAAACATGGACTGTAGTTTTGAAAGGGCCAACAGCAAAAAATAAGGATATAGGATAAAACTTAACATGACTTTGTGTTGCTTCTTGGGCCTCTGCCAGAGCTGCTGCTTTCAGCTGGCCGAACATTCAGGTTTGCCTAAGGACAGAAATGCTGTAGAGTTTCAACTTGCTCAAAAGTGGCTCTTTTTTGGAGTTGTGTAGGGGATGATCTCTTAAAAGATGTGACTTAAGTTTGAGGATTATTTCTCCTTTTTGGAAGGCTGCTTATTGAAGCGATATTCTCCAGCATGTTTTGGTGGTGTGGGAATAGTGGTAATTTGGTTTGATAGAGCAACGTATTATGTTTTTATGACCCCGACTGAAAATGTGAATAATCAAAGATAAGATCAGTAGCATAATCAATGTAGAGGACTAAAATAGCCGCAGCTTAATTGTGAAACTAAAAATGCAATGCTCTTCAGTAAATATCCAATGGTTGCATCATTTCAGACACTGTTGCACGAAATGATCCATGCCCTGCTCTTTGTTACTCATAACTACAAAGATCGTGAGTCTCACGGACCGGAGTTCTGCAAGCACATGCGTCGCATTAATCTCTTGACTGGAGCCAATGTCACCGTAAGAATAATCCTCTTCACCTGGTTCAGTAGAGCTCTCTTCCTGGTTTGGTGTTTTAGTTGCCCGGTGTGGTATGAGTAATCTTCTTGTTAGGCACTCCACAGTTGGTACCAATACAAGTTTGCATCCAAGTGCGTGCCAGTTCCATAGTTATTTTGTTGGGGATGGTGGTGGGAACAGATTGAGGAAGATGTGGTGAGTTGTTAGTCATATAATTTTCAGATATGTTCTCTGTAAGAACTTTTCTTTAAGCATTTGTGGTAAACTAGAAACGGCTTAATGGTAGCAGGGACAGAAGAGCTCCATGTGAAGAGCAGTCACGATTTATGTCAATAGAGGGTAATGATATTTATGTCAGTATTCAAAAATAATGTGTCTAATAAGATCAGTTAAGGTAGTAGCTGAAAGGAGACTACAGTACTGGTATTGTTTGCATTGCATTCTAAACAGTTCATCTTCTAGGTGAAATTGTAGATAGATTTCCAAAGTTACTTTATTGCAGTTCAAACAAGATAAGCAGGACATATTCCTACACATCCTATCTTTCTTTTTAAAGCTTTGTTTTAATGGTAGCTAAATGTCGATCAAATTTTATTCAGGTCTGGCTCTTTTAACTGCTAATATAAAAATCACAGCAGTAGTGGAAGGAATGGAATGGAAATAGATTTTTATAAAAAATATTATAGAGCTAGTGATAGCAAACTTGTAACTTCCTGAGCGACTGTTTGTTTTTTGTTTTGTTTTATTTTAACTTAGATCTATCACGATTTTCATGATGAGGTTAACGTGTACCGCCAGCACTGGTGGCGATGCAACGGCCCCTGCCAAAACAGAGCACCTTACTTTGGATATGTGAAGCGCTCCATGAACAGAGCACCCTCTGCACATGACTTCTGGTGGGATGAACATCAAAGGACGTGCGGGGGCACGTTCACGAAAGTGAAGGAGCCAGAGAAATTCTCAGAGAAGTCCAAGCAGAAAACTCAGACAGCAAAACCTCCTCCACATTTCAAGTCAATTAACAAAGGTATTTTATGATTTATTTTTTCTTTTCCAGACTGATTTTTGTCCAAACGTTTTCTTGAACGAATACGGACCAAACACGGCATAAGCTTGGTTTAGACGTTACTGTTACACAGCCAAAGGGCAGGGCCTGTTTGTTTGTGCACTTTTAGGCTGCTCCTCAGCTGAATTGTCTACAAAAAGTTCAGTTTGATGCACTATTTTCAAGCAGCAGATTTTTCTGTGTGAAGCACCTCAAATACTAAGGCCATGATTTTTTAGTGAAAAAGCTTTTAACTTATTTTTTAATCTGATTTTGCAGGCAAGACACAAATGCATGGCATGCAAGGCCTGACGCCTTTTAGCGGAACGGGATATCGGCTTGGAGGAGGAGACGGTGTCCTTTCAGAAAAAAACACCAATGCCAGCAGCTCCGTTGGAAACAGTGAAGCACACGGCTCACTGCATCATTCAGCAGTAAGGACAATACCAGTCCCTAAAAGTGAGACAAAACGGGACAAACTACCCCATGGTGGCATCTTTCCGCTTCACACCCGTGGTGCCAGTGAGAGGACCAACTTGGCTGGAAAACGTGAGTTTCCGAAACCCTCTGCTGCTAATACAGAAGATGACGAGAACGACTGTGGATTGCCTGCTCGGATGGCTCCTGTTACTGAAGGAACATCAAGCCAAGGCTCACCAGTTGACAAGAGGGCTATGCCAGCTTCTAACTGGTCACCAAAACGAATCTGTTTGGAGCAGACCCCAACAGCTCAGGGTGCATCAGAGAAGAAAAGCTTAGAAGGTGTTAATACACTGCAGCGATGGCCAAAAAAGGAAGACAAAACTGCCTTTGAAAATTATTTCATCAAAAAGGGGGGTACTGATGTCACTACAACTACGAAAACCAGAGCTGAATTTACACAGTCCTCTGCAAGTCCCAGCAATCCTGTGAGGCAGGATAGAAGAGTCAGTTGTCCTGTCTGTGAGACTGAAGTTTTGGAATCTAAAATAAATGAACATCTTGATTCTTGTCTTGCATAAAACAGCAGAAAGCTGTCTCAAAAAGATAAACCAGGGTTGGAAACATACTTGAAAGGTAATTTACTCAGGGTTTGCTTAGCTGTGGTTACACTCCTGCACGCTTGTTCTGAAATAGAATTTAAAATGTAACTGACCTCCGTATCCTCACACTAGTAAGTAAAAAACGTGTAGAATGCTGCTAGGAATACTGGTAAAGACTGTTCCTGAACACGTCATAAAAGCTTTCATGATTTCCCCGTTAAACTTCCAGCGCTATACAGGACAAATTAGGATTGAAGTGACATTACTTGGCAGTCTTTAATTTGCTGCTTCTGGAAGCCAGCCAGCTTGGTGGTTAGCAGGCCAGTCAGGTGAGTACTAAAGCCATTGTGCCACAAAAAGTTATGAGTGCCAGGCACACGTGATATGAGCTTCCTGAAATGTTCTCTTGCTGCACTAAGGTATTTAGCAGGTTAAACATTAAACAGCTTGATTCCTTACAGTCAGTAAAACTGATTGTAAATATGTTTGCTTAAACATAAAAATTGTTTTAGACAAATAGTTTTTAAACAAAATTGTTCTATGTCTTGTTACTGTAATTTTAAATGGCTGTATCAGCCTGGTTCGTACACGTGTACTGTATTACTGCTGCTCTCTTAACTCATCGTAAATGCTTCATGTTTTTTAAAATATTGACACTACAGAAGTTTAATGTGATTTACTTTGTTCTTGCATACTTTAAATAAATTGTTATTTAAGTTTAAATTTCCACTAAGCCTGGCCATTTTGTGTTACTTACCAGTGGGTTCACCTGTATATTTGATAACAGTCTTGTTTATTAGAGCCTTTCTGTGTTAACACTTTTCCTTCTTAAATTTCCCAGTGAAAACAGGTGCTGGTGAATACAGGTTGCATCAACTTCTGCTTTCTCCGTCCTGTTTTTAGAACAGTTTCACTATTGTTGCACTTCTGTGAAAAATTTTACGAATACTGATAGTAAAACTTGCTTTGCTATGTTAATTTTCCATACTTCCTTCTTAAAGCTGCAGCATCATTTCCAGTGATACTTGACATTTTCAAGGACAGGACCACCAAGAAATGTTTGTATTATCTTAAGTTTTTAAGATGACGATGAGAGTTGCACCACAAAGGATCTCTGACATCATGAAGCACTTTCGAGAGGTATTTCCATTACAGTTGTTCTCTGCAGTTTCCTTGTTTGTCTTTCCTACTGTGACAGATGGGAGTAAAGGAGAAGGATTGTGAGTATTGTTAAAGGTGGAGATTTTTTCCTAATGTCTTCTTTTACTTCTAAATTGTTCATTTGAACGACAAACAGAAAACAAATGAGGAATTTAGTGAATAGTGCAGCCTGTTGAGGGAGGGGGGAACTTAAGCTGTAGGCAAGTCTGTCCCTCAATATACATGTCCTAAAATAGATCTTTGTCCAAACAATTGAGCAATTTTGGATTAGCTATGGAAAAACAGCACCTCTGTCATACGTGTTTTTACAAGGAAGTATTCTAATGCCAGGATCTCTTTTATCCAGAGAGGAAGGCTTTGCAGTTGCTACTTATTGCAGGCTGTTATCAATGGGTCATGGCCACCTTCATTTTGGGTATGTTACTACGAGTGCTGTTTCTGTAAAATGTTGTGCTTGAATACAGTGTCGTACCCACAAGGATAACAGTGAGTTTTTAAAATACGCTGCTCAATTTGGGTCAAAGGTGAGAAATTTCATCTTCTCTATCGGTTGTCTTTGTCCTTGAGTGAGTTTAAATACTGCCTGGAACAACACAAGCTGTCAGTGAGCCTTGAACAAACACGCTTCACTGAAGTGCAGCGTAAGCTGCCTGAATGGAAATCTGAGAAATGAGTTAGTAAATTTGATTTCTGAGGCAAAGCCGCTGTGAAAGAGGGTCAGGCGTGTGCGTGCATTTTGTCAACAGAAGGTTCTGCAAACTAAAGGAAAAAGCCATCTCATTTTGGGGTGACACACTAGAATTGCTCCGAATGATTCGGAGAGGAGTTCCAGAGGTTAAAACTGCCTAAGCGGGGGTTGCTTGGTTCTTTCATTATTATAATAAGAGACTGCTCTTCAGTTGCCTTGAAACTGATTATCAGGCAAGAAATCTTGAAGGCTGAATATTAGCAAGTATTTTTTACTTTATGGAAATGTTATCTAGGAAGTTTTCATAATACTTCTGATGAAGCAGTGGGAAGAATTTTTCTCAGGACTACTGAAATGTGTTAGTATCTTGCAAGAAAATATGCAATAGAAATAGTCAGCTTTAAAAGCAATAATGAGCATTCATCTCTCCTTTAGCATCTCCAGTAGTCCAACCACTATTTGTTTTCACCTGGCCTATCTGGGTCACATGGGAGAAATGTATTCTCACGGCAAGTTCAATCCTAATGCCTGTGCATAAGCTGATGAGGAGGCTATTTACGTCTAGGTGGAAGCAGCCCCCTCAGGCAGGGCAGGCTCTGCTGCCCAGAGTGTGGAATCAGGAACCTGAGCCCCCTTTCTAGGAACACTTTCCAAGAGAACCAGCAGAAAAACACTGTTCGTTTGGAACAGGCCTCTGGACCAGTGTAATGAAGGGCACCAGGTAATAATCTAGTACAAAACCAAAGGCTAGAGAGGGCTTAGTCATTACTGGACAAGAAGTGAATAATAATTCCTGAGGTCCAAAGCAGCTATTCAAACTTGGAACTTCCCTTGGCGCAGCAGGAGGATGTGCAGTGAGACTAAATGGCTTGTGAGGGCTTTCTTCCTCGTGTGCTCTTCTGGCGCCCGTCAGTTCTCTTGCAGTTTCCATGCACACAGCATCCCTTCAAGTAAAGCAAGATACACTTTACTGAAGGGTAACAATAAGAGGGAATCAACGGGAAGTTTCTGAGGAAAAAGCCAGGTGGACACCTCTTCTAAGTGGTTGGAGCAATCCGTGGTGATGCGGACTGCTCTGGCTGGAGAATGTCAAGAAGCTGCCACCACAGCAGTTTGCTCCACCACTGCTGGGTCTGGTCATCCTCGAACACCATGTCTGTGCCTTTAGTCAAATTTTGTCACCTTAAATTGAAAGGCCACTAAAAAGTTGGAGCAGGTGTCCTCGTGAGGTTACACCTGACCTACATCCCCCTACAAGCGTGGTTGTTGCTGCCTGACAGGGTGAAGGCAGCAGTGAAACCGCTGGTCTCCTGCAGCTGCTCCTTAACAGATAGCCAGCATTCAGCAATTTTACACTCCAAACTGAAATACCCATGTTCTTACTTGCATCTGGATTACTACAGCTGTCTTGAAGTCTTGGGCTTAAAGAAACTATTTTAAAAAATATGAATATAAAGACTGCATAAAATTATCCTTGGAGTGTGGTTTAGGGGCAGACAGGCCCTGAAAGAGACTCGAATTTCACTACGTGTGAAAATACGCGTGTGTGATTTCATATACTCGTGTGAATGGAAAAAAAAGCCAAGACCGCAGGCTGTGCGGAGCCCTGGGATCCTTCACCAGGCCGTTAGGTGGCACTCCGTGCACGCAAGGAGCTCCTGTTTCCTCCTCTCTGACCTGTGCGGGGAGAGAACAGGGAGTGCAGGATTGGCAGGCTCGTGTTTCACCTACACCGCACTCCAGGCTGAACGCGGACCAGCAGCAACCCCGACTGGACCACAAACAAGTTAAGGGAGGAGGAATAGTGGTGGTGGTGGGGGCGAAATCTGCAACTAGCTGGGGATGAGAAGTAAATTTACAGCTAACGAGATTCTGTGAGTGATTCTTTAACTTTGCTGCAAGAAAGACTTGGAAGGTGAGAGAGCAGCTCCTTCTAGTTCAAGGCTCAGGAGTAACCCCGAAGGCACCCTTTTGTGGGTTACAGATCCTGCACTGCTTGCATCCATTGCAATGACAAAGCTAATTTGCTGTCACCATTTGGCATCAACACAGCTCTGCAAGAGATGCAGGACAGGGTTTTAGGAAGTCAGAGGGGTTTATAAAATACAAAACTCCTGTGCCTCGGTTAAACCAGGGAGCCAGAGGGGTGTAACAGGCCATGGGAAGGGTAGTATACTACAGGTGTGAAAGCTTAAAATGGGATGTGGCCATGGCCTTAATTCCTCTGTTTTAGCTTCTGCCAGGCCAGGCTGCTTTAAGACTAGATTAAATTTCTAAGCAGGTGCAGAAGCTTGGCCTGAATAGCTCACCCTGTCTCTGTTCCACCCATCCCCTATCATTCACATAATTTCACCTGCTTTTTTGCCTTAGTATGTCTTAGACGTGACATTTCCTAAATGCACAACAAAGAATGTTTGAAGGGGCAAAACCCAACAAGTCAAGTATTTGGCTTCACCATTGCTTAATTTAAAAGCAGCGATTACTTTATTTTTCTTTAACTGGTGTCATTCTCTGGATCATAGTTTTTGTGTTTGCTGCAAGTACCTTCTCTTCAGAGATCTGTCACTAGTGGCATAAAAAGTCTGGGGTGAGATGTGGGCTAGAGCTCAGCGAAGACCTGGTACAGGATATGAGCTATAGGAACATGGATTAGTTGGGGGCTTTAATTCTTCTCGTGGCTTCATTAAGCAATTTACAATGGCAGGAATGGCCATAGGGCCTCTCTGCTCTTACCCCACTTTCTCCCCACTGCTTTGCTCCCCTGCCTTTGTCTTCCCACTGACACTGGTCTCTTCCCAGAAGCATCCCAGCAATGATCTGCTTTCTTTCCCAAAGGATCCGCTCGGTGGGTGTGCTGCCACTGATCCACCGGGATCAGTGATAAGTAAGCAGGTTTTGATCCACCGGGAAGGTGTGGGTTGTGTTTGGAGGCAGGCACAAAGCCGGAGAGCTGTGCAAGCGCCTCGCTTGGAGGGTGCCTGCCCTGCGGCCGGTGCAGGGAGGGACACGGCCTGCCTGCAGCACCAGCAGCAAGGAAAGCTCCCTGCTGCGTCGCAGGACCGCACCGCTGGGCACGGGCTGCTCCGGGTAACGCGGCTCTGCAGGGACACGGCACAGACCTGGGCTGCTCTGGCAGACAGCAAACAGAAACACATCCAGAGGGAAGAGGCATCCCGAGGATAAGCCAACGCCCCAGGGGCTTCAGAGATGATGGCACCTGTACCAGGTGGAGTATGGATAGCTGCAAGGGAAGGACTTAAGTCTTAAATCTGCCGTCTTCTCCAGGATATGCTGCTAAGAATCCTTTGGGTTGTTCCTTTGATTTATATTTAGCAGTACCTACATGGGAAATTTGATTTAAAGAAGAAATTTTATTTCAGCAAGGGTGGCTGAACATGGGAACAGGTTTCCTGCAGAGGTTGTGGAGTCTCCATCCTTGAAGACACTCAAATCCCAACTGGACATGGTCTTAGGCAGCCAGATCTGGGTGACCTTGTTTAAGGGCAGGGGAGCTGGACCAGACCACCTCCAGGAGCCCCTTCCCACTTAAACAGCCCCGGGTTCCTGCCTAACAACCCCAGGAGCACTTCAGTCGAATTGAAATCACAGCTGAAGGCAATTAAGGTCCACCTGCTTGCCCTTGCCCTGGCACAGCCCAGAGGTGCTCGCACCATCTCTAACCATCAGCTGGTTTCCAGCTGGGCATTTCTTCCTCTCGCTGCAAGGTGTGGCATGGGCAGCTCTCATCACTGCCACCACCCAGACCATGGGGATGAGGGATAAGCTGCCTGTCACATGCATCAGAGACTGGGGGACTTCAGGCAGGAGCTGGGTACGTGCCATGACACAAGGACAGGTACAAGGAAGCTCTGCCCTCCCAAGCCTAATTGCTGAATCCTCGCCAAGTCACACTGGGGGAGAGGATTAGCAGCCCTGCCGACAGCATGAATTAAAACTCAGACTTAATTAACTTTGGATGTACCTGGAAGAGATTTAGAGTGCCAGAAAAGCATCCCATGAGAGGAAACAGGAGGTGTTTCAGGCACTGCAAAACCCTAGGTCTATTCAAGCTATCAGGTGGCATTTCCCAAGCAATTTGGCAGAGTTAAGACAACTCTGTCAAGAGGTGTCTCTGCTAATATTTGGGCTTATGCTTGGGCCACGAAATGCAATGTTGCTGAAGCAGACACACATCCCAAGCAGTAAGCAATGCCATGACTTTGGAGCTGTTTGCAAGGGGCTACGGACACAAGCGTTAAACACAAGCACCCCCTGAAGGAAGGAGGAGCCCTCAGTTTGGAGGCAAACACTGAAAAGTTGTTGCCTTGATGCCACCTTCCTTTTAATCTCTGTAGAGGTCCCAGAAACGTTATCTCCTCCAAGACAATTATGCAGCAGCACACTCCCAGCCTAAACCCACGTCTTGCACCCTCAGCTGTGCAGGCACTGAACCATACAGAGGTTGCAGTCACTCCATGCACACCCCGCAGCAGGTATGGAGGGAAACACTGCCTTAACTTCTTCAGGAAGAGGAGAGGGATGGGAGGCTTCTGCTATTGGGCAAGCACCCTCACTCAGCTATGAGTTGTCACAGAATGGGTTGATCACAGCCCTCAGCACATTTTCACCTGTGGCTGTGGATTTGTGTTGAAGTGACATCATTTTTAGGAGACCAACAAGTAGATGTCCTGTCCGTGAAACCCGCAACAGTTTTCGGTCTCCTTCTCTCTACCCCTCTTCAACAGGAAGACTCCCCAGGCCTGGTGTGAAGCTGCTGCTGGGTGGTTGGTGCATGGTGAAGATGCTCTGGATGCAGTGCCAGGTGAAGGCCATGTCCCATGAACAGCCATGGTTCAGCTGTGTCGTGTATAACCTCGCCACCTCTGCAAAGGAGGAGGAGCACCCTCGGCAGTCCAAGGTTAGTTGGCCTCCCAGAGGTGCCAGCAGCTTGGCACACGGAGCTTTTGTCAGGCAGCACCAACTCAGGGCAGCCAGAGGCTGTGCTGCCAGCCACGACTTGGTAGCCACTGCTCTCAGGCATTTCATACAGACCTCAGCCAAGAGCTTGGGCAGCACCTGCCCACCTGGAAAGGCCGTGACCAGCTGTCATCTCACAAAAACCCCCCCCAAATGTTTTCCTCAGCCAAGTACGTTACAATTTAATTTAACCCCTGCTCAAGGGATGCAGCAGAAGAGAAGGGCCTGCAGCTCAGTCGACAGCAGGTGGGACAGTGCTTGGGGAGCTGTGGAAGGATGCAAAAGCACGGGGGCAGCAAGGGGCTGGAGAGGCCCCCACGCACATGTGGGAGCAGAAATGGCAAGGGCAGGTTGGAAGCAGAGCAGTTGCTCTCCAGGCACTCTCACGTGAGGAAACTTGAGCAAATTTTCAAACCTACTGTAAGCACTGGAGGTGTGACCACTGTGTTCTTATTTCCCCTGCTCCTCCATCCCTGCCCCGGTGGGGTTTTGTGCTGCACAGCATCCTCCCCCTGTAAGAGAGCGGTGTCTCTGTCACCTCTGGGACAGAAAGAACATGACGAAGCCTTGTCCTGGCTGTAACACAGCAGGACCCCACTTGCTCTCTCTTCCAGCCAGCCCCATGAGCAGGAGCCTGAACCACTTCTGCATCCCGCTCCCGGTGTCCCGGTCACAGCCTGGCCACAGGTGGCCTCCCGCTCCCCGCCTGCCCTCTTGGATTTGTATAAGCCTTGGGTTTATCGGGAAGTACGTGCCCTCCCTCCTCATCTCATTGCATAATGGTGCATGGTTGCAAAGTTGCAGAAACTCTCAGCTAGATACAGTCATTTCCTAAAGTCCTATTTTAAATAAAGGGTTTTTTTTAAAAAACCCCAAACCCACAAACATCTAAAATGTTCTCATAGTGCAGGCGGGAAAAAATAAAAGTCAAAGAAGTCTAGAAATTGCTACCTACACTCCTTCAGGAGTTCTTCTAGATACAAGAAATACTTAGGATTGAAGAGAGTTAACTTTCTACAGTTTCTGCTTGTTCATTAAAACATGACTGTGCAGAACACATGCCCAGCACCACATTACTCACTATTACGTCATGGCTGGGGAAGGGGAAGTGAAGGGAAAATAAATATGCCTAATGTGACAGCTCAAACTTTGCTCTCTGCTATCAGGAACACAATCAACTGGACTCTAATCTCAGAAAACAGATTGTTATTACCCATGGCCCTTTGGCAAACATTAGTGGTGTCCACAGTCACATTTTCCCTGAAGAAATATTCTCCTTGATGTCCAAAGATGCTCCCAAGTGCTCCCATAAAAACAGTTCTGAAGTACTTTTTGGCTCTGGTAATTCATGGTACAGGACTCACCAAGACTGTACTTTTCAGATCTAGGGGTGGTGGCATTTAGTTTGTTTCCATAGTGGTTGGTTGGGGTTTTTTTGACACATTCACTCCTATCTTGCTGCATGAAAAAAATTCCCAGGATTCCAACAGCAATTAATCCAGCTCCAAAATTCTAGTTTCCTTCTGTTTCTTAGAGCTGCCATCATGTCTTCTGCTAAAAGGCAATCTTTTTAAATAGATTTATAAAGCTTGCTTACATGCAGTAACGTAAGCGAGACACATTTACAACCAAAGTGACTTGCCTTCAGACAGTTTGGATAGGTTTTTTTCTTGGCTTTTTGGTTGACCCTTGCTTTCTTTAGGTAGTAAAATACCAGCTCACAACCCAATATAATATTCAGGCACTAGGCTTTTCATTTGTGAGTAGGAGTCCAATCTCTACATTTTAGTTATGCTGGCTTCATCTTTCATTTAAAAACAGAAATAAAACAGAACCACATCAGCCCTTGAAACAAACCCAGGGGAGGAACTGGTTCCACCCAGGCAAACCACACTGACACAGACAGACAGGCCCACAAGGAGCACTGGATATTCAGAATATTCAGAGGTGAAATTTTACTTCCCGTCTCCAACAGTATTTTAAAGAAATAATGGTTTTCAGTTCAGACAGTGCCCCGAAGCAGTGTGCCTTGTATCACAGTTTGCCTGTGTGTGATCCTGGCAAGCTGTTAGCCCAGCTCTGCGTTTTACATCTCTCCCACTCTGTTGGGAGGCATGCCCTGCAAACTTTCAGCCATGTGAAAAGGATGGTACTGGGCTTAGAGGCTAAATGAGCCAGTCACCTCTTCCAGCATTTATCGCCACGTTACATACAAGGGTAGTTACAGTAAATTCTCCAGAAGACCCCATAAACTCTTCCCAATAGAAGTTTAATCCCAAGATGCATATTTAATAAGAGGAAAGTCCAACAACTTACTATTAGAATACAGACAAGGAAACCAACTCCTACTTGAAATAAAATTATGAACATCTCATCTTCAGAGATAAAAACATCTTTGTTTGCAACACACATCCATGAAGAAAAGGATGGATGGGATGCATCAACAACTGTCTTTTCTGAGACAAACACATTGTGCATTCTTTTTCCCCACACTTCATGTTCCTCCCAAAGCACACACCTATAGCATATTTTTAATTGCTATGTCCCATATTCCTCATACCCACCCAACATGTTTTATCTTGGTCTCATGTGCCAGTCTCTTCCCATCCTACTTTACCATTTCTATGTAACTCATTGCTTCCTCCCTGTTCTGCTAAGGAATTGAGTCTATCCCCCAACAGGTTGGCAATTTACATCTCATCTGTCCCTTCCACTTTTAGAGCCAACTTATTTGGGAGCTATGAGTTTGGGTTGGGTTTTTTTTTGTATTTCAGGAAAGGGATAATGTTCTGTATACTCACTCAACTTCAAAGCCATCGGGAAAAGCTTGATGAAACTCAGTAAGTAAAAGTTAACAGAGCAAATTTTCTGGAACTGGTTTTGACTGGTAGGAGGACCTTGAAACCTGCTTCTGTCAGCTGCTGTCCACCCCTAACAGACAGGATCAAGCAACTGTGATGCAGCAGATGTTCCAGAGTGAACACAGCTTCTGTACAGACAGACTTCGGTACATGTGCAGTAATTACTTACATTCAAGCTTTACATGAAAAAAACAAAAAAAAAGCTGACAATGGGAGACCCAGAGATCCATACTTCTGCCGGCATTCCTTCCAAAAAACAGGTGAGATCCAAATCCAGCTGAGACCCATGAATTGCTTCAAAGTCTTTGCTGCTCAGTACTCATAAATTCCCACTAGGCATTTGCAGGAGCATGCAGCTATCTGCATGCCTGCAGGCAAGGTACAAATGCTAGATGGAGTTTTGAGACTTTGAGTTTGCTGTTGTCACTTGGCACTCTCCCCTCTTCAAAGCATTCAGCATGCACAGAAATGGCACTTTTCAGTCTGGCCGTACTTACCAGTACGATGGAGATGTGATCTTTCCACTCCTGACCTCGAAGTGGTCAGCACAGCCAGATGTTTTATGTATGATGTAGGCTGTCAGCTCTCAGATCTGCAAGTGTCTTTTCTGAGAAACACCCAAGAGAAACACTTCATTTTCCCCGGTGCAGTGTTTGATTTTACTATGCAAAACAATCCCCCTGCATATTGTGCTCAGCAATGTGATAATTTAAAAAAAACAAAATAAAATCCAAACCAGGTCTACGCAGGATGGTTGCAAGAAAGGCTTCTTCCTTGTTCAGTGTAAAGCGAGGATGGGGAAGAGGTACTTTCAAGAGAACTTGTAAGAAGTTATACAGCACTGAACATGGAAAAAGCTTCAAAGCACTTTGCCGTCATCTCAGTGCTGCTACACTTGGATTTCAACCTAAAAAAATCATCGAGAATCATCACCTTAGAGCAGAAATGAGCACAGCTGGCACCCAAGTGCCATGAAAGGTGCACTAATGCTGCAGACTCATCTGAAGATCCAGGTAACTCCTCCTGAACTAGCAGCAGACAGACAAGCACATGCAGGGTGCTTCACAAAAGCTAGAGCCATGTCAGAAGCACAGCCAGCCAGAAGTTTCCCTGATTACCTCACAGCCATTACAAAGCTCATCAGAAGTGGAGGAATATTGTGTGGTATCTCATCTGCCCCTGCAGACTCCACCATTCTTCTGTCATCTCTCAAGGGTACATAATTCATTGGGAGCCACGTAAAACTGAGGAGATCCCATTAAACTTTGCAAATCCTGTCTGAATGAGACTTTCATTTTGTACCTCACATGCCTGTCAAAAGTGGTGAAAAAACCAGAGCTGACTCTACATCATTATCACTCTTCAGAAAGCCTAAAAACGGTCCCGTTTTTGAGGGAGGAAATCATCAGGAAAATGGCCACCACACCCAGGTAACTGTAGGCAGTCCAAAGGAAAAAAGTCCCAGATCCTGCTCCAGAGCAGAAACAGCTCTGACTAAAAATACCAAAAAACAAAACCCCACAACAACCAAAAAAAACCAAATACAAACAAAAATCCCAACCAAACACCCACAACAAAACAACCAAAATGCCACATACCCCCTGTATCAGGGAGCATTTATAAGTTAGTTGCTACAGACTCGTTTTAAAAATTACAAAGATTACAAATAACCACATAGTTTTCAAGAACCTTTATACATCATCTTTTTTTAATTAGATTAGCTTTACAAGCAACTTGAGAGCTCTTTCATAATGAACACTGCTTTTGAAATTACACAACTTTATAGGCAACCTGTAAATGAATCCTGAATTTCTTTGCCTGCTATAGATAAAGGTCTCATATTTCACAGCCAGCTAACATCATGAATAAAAATAGCATTATGAAGCTTTATTTTTAACCAGGACTAGACACATACAGATCATAAGACAGTTTAAAAAATAGTTTTAAAACAAGGACCTGCTTGGTGATGCTCAAGACTGAATATTCAACCGACATGAAATGAACAGTTTCTGAAGGACATGGAAGAAATGGCTGACCTGATTTGTTGACCCTGTTGTAATGACTTACATGGAGTGAAAAATTAAGCACTTTTTAAACCTGTCTGGCAAGCACAAACCTACAGTGTGATTAGAATTTGATACGCTGTTTAACTGCAGCAGTTTGAATTACAGAGGGACTGAAATGAGTTTAAAGGCTTATGCTTACATTTCTAAAATAAAACCAAACTTCTGTTAAAGTAGTACTAATGGAGATGAAGTAGAAGAGGTGACTTTTTTTGCTTGTTTCATTGGTAGCCTAAATGCACTGCAGACCAGACAGTAATGAAGATTTGCACTCCTTGGCCAGGTTGGCAGAGGCACTTACAGTAAAGGTATCCTGTCTGTTTTACTGGGAAGAAAAGAGGAAAGAGGAAGAGAACTGTACAGGGCAAGAACTTACTAAAAAAAGGGAAAAGTGAAATCAAAACAAAACTGGGATTTCTGTTGGTTCTCCTAAATGATATACCAATACTGAATTTTTCCCCCTTCTGTCAGTTTGTTACTAAACAATTAGCTTTTTCATGTTTTACATGAACAATAGTAATGTTTTTAATAAAAAATTACTGAGCTTTCCATAGAAAAGGTCTCTAATTGAATACAAACTATACAGATGCTAAAATTGTCACAAGTTGTAATATATACAGAAATATTTCTGTACACTCACATTGTTTTGGCTAAGTAAGGAAATAAGGGACAGATAGAAAACTGCAAGTGGGTAAGGTGAACAACCCCCAAACTCCTGTAAATATGAATGCTGTCTTTGATAGGTTTGCTTTTGTTTTCTCAAGCTTTTAAAGCTCAGGAAAAAAAAAGGAAAGAAGAAGAAGAAGAAAAAAATATCCGTGTCCAAAACATCCATTTCTTAAAAATAAGAATATCAAAGTTTCTGCACATCTCACTTTTATTCTGTGATGTCCCATCTCCTTGATAAAATAAAAACAATGTAAAAGAAAGCAAATGTTTTCTTACTAAATATATACCTCAGTATTGATCAAAGGGCAGCGCCTTTTCGGGGAAATCCTTCAGCAACAGTGAAAATTTAAAGATGTATTATTGCACAAGGAGCCTACAGAGTGATGCACTTCAGCTTCAGTGTGCTGACCACCTCCTTGATACTATATAATAGATCAAGGTGTCAACTTAGAGACTGCATGGGACACCAACATTTGAAAAGGAAATTTAAAAAAGTGAATTTTAGATATTCTATTAACTTATATACAAAGGAAAGGGGGGTGGCAAGTATTTTTTAGAAAAGGGAGAAAGCTCAAAAATTTCTGTCAAGTAAGTAAGGAGGTTCTGGGTACCTCTAATAGCCTAGGAAAGCCCTTGTATATTCTTGTAACTCGATGGTATTTACCAGGTCCCCAAAGCCAATGACAGCAACCGATAGTGTCAAGTTCACTTAGTGCCAGTCACTTAAAAAATAAAAAAAATGACCAAACATCCCCCCCCTCCAAAATAAAAAAAAAGAAACCAAAGGAAAAAGAAAAGAGACAGAAACTTCCCCTCTGTGGATTCAACATACAAAACCACAAACTGAATGTTACTAATAGCGAGATACTGATTTGCTTCTGTTAATAAGGTTCAAGAGAACATAGTCAAAAAAAAAAAAAAAACCAATACAGCAGCAATCTTTAAAAGTTAAGATTAGTGTGAGATATGATATAAAACAATCAGATTTTTAGCTGGTAATTAAAGTGCTCCTTTTCTGACTTAAGGTGTAAAGAAAATTAAAGTGATTATCAGTTACTGGCAACCCTTACATTAAATTAGGTCTTTCATGGCAGAGGAGAACAGTATGAACAGTTTTACAAAAATAGATCCATGTTATATTGGAGAATACTGTAATTTTTTTCCTTTTTTTTCAGTTTTTCTTTTTTTTTTTTTAAGACTCAATTTTGATAAACTGTACCTGGTCATACAAAAATTACCCAAAATTCAAACTTTTACCATATAAAAAAAGGGAGAGATGAAATGGATTCAGCTGGATGACAGGTCTGGCAAAATATAAGGATGGACAAATTCTATGTAGGGCACTTATTTATGTCCAGATGCATATGGTGTTTCTTACTGATTGCTTATCTTCTTCACATAAGCAGTCACAGGCCTGGAGTCACAATCACATAGTACAATGCTTCAGCAGTCAAAGAACCTTCTTTTTGATGCAACATTGAAACACTGTTTGCTTCCGTACTAAGATGTTGGTTTGTTGTTGATTTTCCTTTATCTTGTTATTCACATTCAGAAGTTAATAGATAGCATCAAGATTTATCAGGGAGAATAGCAAGGGGAGTTGCTAAATCAAAGGCTTATAAAACGTCTTTCCCAACTGAGTCAGAAGGTTTATTAAGTTCAACCCTCACACCTTTTTCACCTGCAGAAATATGAAAAGGAAAATGGTATTTTTTAGCATTTATCAAAGTACAGTCTAACAGGCTACATCACTTTCCAGAATAAAGTTTTACTATCAAAACACAATATCCCATAAGCAAGAAAAACTCGCACATATTCTGCATGGCTTTAGTTAGACTGACACTTATCCAAAAAATGAACAGTTTTCTATTTTATGACATTTTATTCTATAATTTCATGTATTACTGTCAGCAGAAAATAAACTGCATCTTGCACAATTCTTGCTGCAGATACAGAGCAAAGAATGCCATTGTAATTGCAAATGAAAACTGAAACCACAACAACATGGTAATACAAACCAATTACAGAGCAAACCGATACTGCAGGAGGAGGAACTTCTTCACAGAAAGGCCGATTAAACATTGCAATGAGATGCAAAGGGAGGTGGTGGAGTCACCATCTCTGGTGGCACCATCTCAGTGCCATGGTCTAGTTGACAGGGTGGTGTTCGGTCACAGGTTGGACTTGATGATCTCAGAATCAGTTTCCAACCTGATTCTGTGAAATTTAAACAACCCAGCCTTCCTTCCTCAAGTGCCTGCAGTTTAGGGGGACCCTGGAGAGGGAGGGGGGCAGAGGGGGGAGCACCTTCCCTTCAGGCTTGAGCCCACCCAACCATTTCTCTGCACTCTCTCTGACAGGGCAGCAGCTGAAGCTGTGCAGAGGCAACAAAACAGCTCTGATCCAGGAGCTGCCGAGTTGCACACTTGTGACATGAAGGCCGGCTTAGAGACAGACAGGCTTCCTGTGGAGACCACGCAGGTGTTACCTGGCAGTGCTGACTGCCTGGGAAGTCACTGTGCCTTGCCAGGCACACACCACCAAGCAGTGGGACAGCCTGCCTGGCCGGAGATGAGGGGCTCCCTTCGAAAGCCAGGCAGGAGCTGCACTGCTCTTGCCAACCCCCAAAATGCACGGTCACCGAGAGCACCAGGAGGGACTGGACTGAACAGTGCACAGCTCTGGGGCTGCTGCTTAGGAGCTCCAGACACCGAACAGCAGTGAATGGAAGTCTCAGCTGGAAATGACTGGCACACATCTTCAACGTCATTGGTTTCAGAGCTCTTGGCAAAACTCTGCTCGTGTGTGTGCGCGCACTTGAAGTACACCTGATTTGGGTTTATTTTTAAACTACTGTAACAAACACAAAATTGTGATGGCAATTACAAGCATGACAGAAGTCCTAGGCCATTTCTCCTTATAGTGCTAATTTGAACAGGAAAATTAGATCAGCTTCCTCTTGGGGGAGAAGCCAGAGAAGGAAAACAGATGCTAGATAGGCGAAATTGGAAATGAAGGAAGTAAGTCCATTCTTTGATCACAGATTTTAATTTTAGGCTTTTGTTTTTCCAATATAAAAATTTTAGTCAAGTAAAGTTGTATTCACCTGTTGAATCCCTATATTCGATCAAAACTATTTCCAGAGCTCTCAGTTCTGCAGTGCCTTACAGTCTCTGGTGTATTCATCCTCCAGATATATATTAGAGAGACAAGAGTAGGGAGAAGCTGTATCCCCCCATCTAAAAATAATGAGCAGCCTCAGGTCTCAAAGGAAGTGTGAGCAGGACAGGCATTGACCTGGATTTCACAAATCACTGCCCAGGAGTTCAATCCCTGGGTCACCCTCCCAGGGATTGGGAAAACTTGACTCTTGAGTTACGCCGCTTTCTCTCTCTTTTTGTGCAGAGGGTGGGCTAAGGAGACAAGGCTACACTTAGCTGCTCTTCCACGAAAAACTAACAATGATATTAAGAAGAGCTTACCTGTTAGATATTTTACTTTAGCTCGTGCTCTTTCATCTGCATCAAAATACCACACTGTTATTGCGTACCTAAGGAAACAGAAGAAAAAAGAACTCCTGAACTGTGAAGGCAAATATCAGTGAAGCACTTGACATGAAACACAACCTAAATTAGATGATACTTCTTCAGTCTGACAGAAGAAAGTCTTCATAAAGCAAGTAGCTGGTTTGGGTTTTTTTCCTACTAGTAGGTATTATCTGAAAAGTCATTGAAAGGGTGACACTGATGCTCTAATTTTACACTCTTTTACCTAATGAGTTGCTATTATGGTTCTTGCCCAGAATAAAGTCCTGCCCACATCACTTTGCCCTGTGACCTCATCTTTTTACGAGGTCAAGTTCATCACTGAGTCACACTGCAGCATCATCTTTTTTGGACGCTTGCCGCAAGGGACAATTAACTACCCCTTCTTACGTGGCTCCTCTGGTTTTCCACTGCCCGTAGAGGATTTAAATATAAAATGCCAGCTATTGAGAAAAGACTTTAAGAAGCTTTAGTAAATGGCATTTCACCCTCTGACTCTTCTGGGAGCAGAAAGGGGGAGGGGAAAGCGGTACAGCCTCTGCAAAAGCTGCAAGAAGATGCGCTGAAGGCAGTTTCAAGTTACTTGTTGCAAAGGTAGTTGTGTTATCTCACAGCTCCAGTCAATGTTCAGTGCTCTGGCCATCCAAACGTGTTAGAACACGGGCAACAGGAAGTCTGGATCAATGACTCAAATGATTTACCTATTACCACTATCTGGAAATGTCACTTATCATGTGGGGCCAGTGAATGCAGGTACCTTTAGCATCAACCACCGCCCTGCACTGAGGGACAAAAGAGAGATCAAGTTCCCCCTGTGCTTCAGACTGGGAGCAACTCCTCTAACACTCCAGAAAAATATTTGTGTATCAATGGTTGTTTCTGTTCCACAACCCTCACCCACTCCCCAAATTAGAATGTGGCAGCTTAGTTTGAAAATTATTATTTTCTGACAGCTCCCTCCCAACAAGAGGGAACATTAAACTGAAGTACCCAGTCAATCTTCCAGTAACACAGCAGGGTGCTAAGGACAAAGGGAAGGGAGAAGCGTTTAAAGCCACTACAGAGAAATAATGAAGAGGGCACCCTTTGGCTAAGTTGGGATCTGCTTATGGCTCTGTGCGCTTCCACCCAGTTCTGCCAAGCACAGAAACTTCCCACCGACCCACTCGGGAGGTTTTCTCCAAAATAAGAGATCAGGCATCACTACAAACTCAGCAATATAGGGAAGCCTAATCATCCATTAGCAGAAACAACTCTCCTTTTTGTTAGGTCATAATTCATAGTGTCACTGATTTCTCACTTCTTGCTCAGGCAGGCATCAGGCAGTAGGGAGTCCATCGTTCCTACCTTGTAGCAAATGCTGGCTGTACTTCATGAGGGTTGCGGCGATCAGACCAGAAGAATAGCAGTCTATCAAATTTGGGTTCAATATCAGCAAATTGGGCTTTACCTTCTGGAAATATTCGAAGGATGCCTCCACTTACCTAAAAATGAAATATTTTCAAGCAATGCTTGAGAACGAGGTCTCATTGTATTTAAAAAGTACTGAGTAACACATTTGAAAATATTTCAGACACTTGGAATTGAAAAAAAAGTCTTTATCAGGTGCTACAGAAACTATGAATCTATGGCTTTTCTGTCAATACATTTCATTTAACAAAATGTTTAACACATATTTCACTGAGTGATTTCAGAATGCTCGCAAATATTAAACGTGCATTCATGTTTAAGTAAAAGCTGTGAGCTTAGATGGGGGTGTTTTTTGGATGCATTACCTGTCAGCAAAAAAAAAAAATGGGCAAGACTGACTGATGTTACACAGGTGGCTAAAAACACCCCAGTACAGACAGGAGAAACATTTCACATCTGAGTTTCACCCTTCCTATTAAAGAGATTATTTCATTTAACTGCGGCACAAGTGTATGTGTAATTAAAGTAAGAAAAGGGTAGGAAACTTCAAACTAAAGCTTGAAACTGTACTACTCGTGGTCAATTCAGATCTCTTCCAGGTTTTGAAAACAGTTGAACCCACCTATGTATGTCTGTGTGGGGTTAGTTATATTTAAGTCACATTAACTTCTTCCTACTGATGGTGTTGATGTTGTTCAATCTAACTGTAGATGGCCACCACAGACCTTCATGTCATAACAGACACAACACTGCAAGTACTAACAAGGCACATCGATATAAATGACAGGGGCATCTGTGATCTAAATCAGCAAACAAGTGACAGTTTAGATCCATTTCTTCTCCTAAAGAAAGCGTGAGCTTCTTTTTTCAATGAGAAATATATTTGGTAGTACATTAATTTGTAATTTAAAAGAGATTTTGCAGGAAATTAATGCCTTTGCTCATAAATGAAATATCCAGGTCATAAATTTTTCAAAGTTATTATGAAAATGCAATTTGCTTGACTTCTACACTCTGGTATGTATTCACTTTCTTTTCCAAGAGAGAAACCATAAATCAACTAAAAATGCCCCAAAGCTGCATTTCAAGATGTTCAGTACAAACAGTATGCTTATATGCAAAGATGCTATCATGGCAAAAAAAAGTATTTTCTAATTGTAGGATTCGATTTGAATCCTACAATGCGTCAAAGAGCACGTCAGAAACAGAAAGCTTGAAGTGCATCCATTTGACTCAGCTTTCTGATCTACCAGTTTTATGCAAGTATGTTATGAGGCAAAAAAAAAGAGAAATAACTACTCTCATCTGCAGTCTGTGTTATCCATACCATATCCATGCAATGCACAGAATCTAACTGCTCCTATGCGCTCTTCCACGTGCTACTCCCCAAGTACGATGAGGCATCAGTAGTGTTATCTTTTTTCCCCCCATACACTATGAGAATAAACTTCTCCATCATTAATCGCAGAGAAATCAGAGAATTAGCAGAGCTGTCTTTGCATTACTCCTTCATGGTCTCAATATTGCCACACTTAGCTACATCGATTCTTCAAATCTACCTAGTCCCTTTGAATCACTAGGAAAATCCTTATTAAAAATTCACTTTATCATAGCCACTAGTAGTAAATTCTTAGACCACCTGAACTGTGGTATAAATCTGTTCTATACCCTGTATCTACAACGATACAAGACTCGTGCTGCTTTGAACTATACTGATGTAGCAAGGACTGTAACACTTGGCTTATTTGAAAATGCTCCCAAGCTACAGCATCTTTCTTTTTATAAGCACACTCAAATAAGCAATCTAGCTGCACAAATAGTAAACTCAAGATTTAACAGGAATATAAGGAAAAAATAAATTAAGAATATATGAAATTGCCTTTATTTTCTCTTTGTGTATAGGGGGACATTTACCACTTTCCTTCAATCTTACTGTCAAGAAGGTCCTGCTGGCCTCATTCAAAACCTTGAAAATAAATGCTTCATCTCTATCTGCTCTCACTAACAACAGAATTAGGGAGGCAAAGGATACCCAGAGTTAATATAAAGTAAAAACTCAACTAAGGCACAGAAATAAAGACATGAAAACCTGTAGCAAAGGTGCAGTAACAAGTGTGTACATATATCTATATATGTATCTTTATATATATATATATCTGTATGTATGCGAAAAATGTTTTAGAAAGAAATTATTGCATACCTTGGCATCCCAGTCCTTATTAAGATAATATATACATGTAACACATCTTCCATCTCCATTTGGGTTATCAACATGGCGCACATATCCCGTTCCATTGCCTGGATAACAAGCCACCATAGCCTGGAGTCAAAGAATCAAATACAATAATTACTTTTACCTCTGTGTGTGGGAAAAGGCTACGTTTTCTCTATATGAAATCTTAAGTAATTAATACACAAGCAACAGAAAAATTAAACCAGAAATAATGTGCAAAGAATGGTTTTAGCTGTGTTTTCTTTCTAGTTAAAAACTGGTTTAGAACACAAACAGATGCCGACAACAAAGGCATGAAAGACACTGAGAGGAACACTTAATTAAGGCATGGAAGGTGGGGCTACTCTCATCTTGTGACTAATCATTCAGACTTCCCTCCCCTGAATGACACAGAAGAGAGGAAGAATGCCTTGTGTGTAATTTAATAGCTTCTCCTTGCGATAAGAAATCTTCCAGACTCAAGTTCAGACAGCTATCTTTTTATCTTTTTTTTTTTTCCCCCTGTGTTTCCAATGCAAAGAATTCCTTCTCAAAAAATGTTGTCAAACTTTATTTTTAGGAGACTTTTAGACAAAACCAGTAGCCCATGTTACTCGATCACTCCAAGTGCATTCTTGGGCTTGTGTTTTGTCCTGTACATAGGAGGTCTTTGAACCTTTGTTGAAACAAACCTACATGTACAACAAAAACATCCTTTTTAGCCAAGAAGTGAGAAATGGAAAACAGACACCGAGCAGAAATCTGCAATAACCTTCTGACATCAAACGACTCCCAGTGCAGCAGTGTATTAGACTTCCCATGCTGCACTTTGCTCAGCTGACTTGAAAGACCCCTGGAAGGCGATTTCTGAGTCTTCAGACATGCGGATGTGCGTGTGAAACAAACTGGCCCTTGCTCCCAGATGGCCTGATTAGCTTGATTAGCTATCAGAGCACATGGCTGGTTCGTTGCACAGCACATCCCTGGATCTTTATGCCTTTGCTGGAAATAACAATTATTTCAGCTTTTTGAAAGAGATCAGAACAAAGTTTTCCAGGTCAAGTCACCCACTGCCACCACAGCACTCAGATGTCTGCAGTGACAACATCCTACCTGCAAGAAATCGTAGAATTGAAATCATCGTATGAATAAAAAAAAACAACCAACCAAAAAGGTGAGTTTCTACCTACAAAGCAACATACTGCTAATCTCAATGACTGTCTGCTGTATGAAAAAATGTAAAAACTTTTACAAACAAACATTCCTGCCTAGATTTAGCCTGGTTAAGTTAGAATTCTAAGTCAGACCTCTGCATTGCAAACTCTTTCACCTCTCATGTAATACATAAAAACCATTTTCCCAATAAAGCAATTTTTTTGCTTTTTACTGTTAATTTTAACTTCCTCCCCCCGCCCCATTTTTTTTTAATATGCTATAAATAAAGCTTTCCAGAGTTTGTATTACTTGCAAGTGTTGAGGAATACATTCAGTGCAGGTAGCTGGGTAAACTGTGCTTTGTGAGAACTGAGAAATAGTTTAAAGTACTTGCAGTTCAATCAGTAAAATATTTGCACATCATATGTAAGCAGAATGGATTTTGCTGTAGCAGCAACCATCTAAAAATCTTTATTTCCATATATACTTTACTAATGGAAGCAGCAGTTTTTAGTAGCTCTGTCTAGGCAGAAATCAGAACGTAGCATTTGCCAAGTTGTAACACCATGACTATAAAGAATCCTAAAATTAAGTCCAACTTCATTCACATCAGCTGGAAGTGACTACACTTCATGAAAGGTACTCAAAAATACAAAATTCAAATATACTTCTAATTTTGATTAGGCACTTCAGCTTCTCAACCTCTTTACTGTAATCATAATGCATTTATCATTACAGGCCTCACGTTATGAAAAAATTACACATATCAAGAATGTGATCTAATATTTGGCAAAGTCGTGACTTATCGGTTTTGCTGCAGGAAGATAAACCCACAGAAATCAAAACACTGAGTGAGTTAAAGATACCAAATAATGTAATAAGGTTCTGTAATTTCCTTTCTTAGGGAGAAAAAAAAAAAGGAAGAAAACAAAATCAAAGCTGGGCTGGAAGAGGAAGATATTTGGTTTCCACTGAAAGCCAACACTCTTGACAAAAATGTCCCATCTACCACATAAATCCTACCAAGCTCTCATGGAGCATGAACAGTGCTGAAAGCAGATCCAGGTCTAATCCTGTAACAGTATTCCTAATAACAGGAAAGTTCTAATTTAAGGGGCTTTGCTGAGACGTATAGTGCAAATTAAACTCTGATGCTAACTGTTGCTCACTATCTGTGTGAAAACAGCTACTAAAACTCTCTCAGAATGAGAACTTTGAGTTCAAGCAGCTAGAGCAACGTAAATTCTCACTTTAATCGTGAGGATTTAGACTCCAAGGCAACAAAACAATATTTCACACCACACTGGTGAAGAAAAAGAGGACCAGCAGCCCTTTTTGCAAAGTCTGGGGAAACAGCAGTTGTCACCAACTTCCCATAAAGAGCAGCCATATTCGTTTCATACAATTATTTGGGTCTAAAATATTTTCAATGCTTAAAAAGACCTCTTGTTTTCGACTTTAGAGTCTGAAACTTCTCCTATCATCAACTCCAAGTGATGAGAAACAGTTTTGCTGTGATAACTTATCTAATATGTATTTGTTATAACAGTGAGAATGACTCAGCCTTTAGCAGCAAATTGGAAAGCAAACTAATTTGTAACTCAGCTGCTGTAGCATAATATACGTTGCTTTTGCCAGTTGGCGTGACAATTCCACGTCCTCAATTAACCTATGATAAGGAAAAGTACAAAATGTAACAATTTATCAGACATGGGAAATATACTGCTTTGTGCAACAGCATGAAGTGAGTTCATGCCAAACTCTCACATAGTGCAAGGTTACCCACATGGAAAGGGCAAAAAAGTGATCCACATAAATAACGAAACTACATGCTTTTGTTGTTGTTTTAACATTTTACAATATAAATAAGCAAGCCAAGACACATATATCAAGAGCAGAGAAAAGTTTGTGTCTGTGGCTTTTTTTTCCAAACACCGTTAATGGAGTGAGTATAGCCAGGCATTTGAGACCTGAAAGTCCAAGATTCCTTAACATTTTGGGCTATGAACAATAAGGTTGCTAGTTTTCCAAAACAAAGAGCTACCTGTCTCATCAGATGTCCCATAAAAGCAATGAGTTAATTCAACTCAAGGTATTACTTGCACTTTCTTAACAGAAAAGGAGCCTCCTCTTTTGTGCTTCTCAGGCAGTACAACTTTTAAACATTCAGTAAACTTACTTTCTGCAAAAAATTTATTTAAGTCACACACTGGATTTGTTCACTCTCAGGATTCCCGTGCCAACACTTTTAATATTAACCTTCTTTAACCCAAGAGCATTCTGTTTTAGGCTGAGCACTCGTGTCCAGCACATGAGCGCTGTCCTAAGATATCCCCTGGAATTCATGAGTAATCCAGAAAGCATGAAAGTGCCCTCCCCATTCTGATATCTGCCCAACTTGTATCCATCAAATCTGAAGCACTCACTCGCTAAAGCTGCTGCTGATCACTTATTCACATACAGATGTTCTATTTGCAAACGTTTTAACTCTGGAAAATAAGGCCATCAGCTCAAATAAGCAACATTAAGTTGTTAACAGAAGAACTAATTGAAACCACAGATTTTTTGCTAAGAATAGGCATCCTTGGTGTGCCAGGCATTACTCTAATTAACAATAAAATGCACAAAGGTAACATCAGAGGGAATAAACCATAGTCCATACAGTTTTTTTCACTATGTAAAGACACATCAGCTAAGAGTCAGCCTTAGGAGGCACAGCACAACAGTGCAGCTGAAAGCATGATTTCTTTTGGGACTAGTCTCAGCCTCCTTTCACACAGAAGTATGACAGTCTCTCATCTATAAAGAAAGAAGACTTGCAGGTAAACAAACTGAAGCTTTTTCTTCTATCCTTTCCATTCCTCGCACTGTTGGATGCCTGTAAGCTTAGGTATTGTTCCTTAAAAAAAGGAAGCATTAAAGCAAACTCTTGGGAAAGAGAGGAGAATACCAGTAACATGAGAACACAAAATTCCGTAAGGGGGGGAAACCCCCAAACATATAATGGAGAGGATGTGCGTTCTACTAATTTATTAAATAAGTATATTAAATATATTAATATTTAAACTTTATTGTTTAGCTCAGATTAAAGCTGCATCAGTCAAGAAGATGTCACTTTTGCTGTTTGCTGAAGGAACTGCAAATCTCAGTGAGCAAAACAAGATGTCTAAATGCAAGACCGATGACTTCCTACCAAAATTTATCAGATGTGCTCACAAAGACTTCACTGGAAATCCTTGGCATAGGACATCTGACAGATTATTCAAAGAAAGAAAAAACCTCACACACCACTGCAATAAAGAACCAAAGAAAAATAAAATAAAATTTAAAAATGCCTCATCCCTGTTTGGTCTGCAATTCTAGTTCAAAAATTTATTCATCCCTGACGCACAAGAGTCCTGAGGAAATACATTTCACTTTAAGCACACATCAGACTATGATTTTTCAGAAGTTGAACAAAGTAGCAGTCAAATCAAAGGAGCAAAAGACCGGTTTAGTATCACCTTGTGTGAGCAGGATCAAGATTACTGACTTAAACATGCTAGCATGGTACAACTTGGTTTGGACTCATAACTCTTCTGCAAATCCCTCACAAGCACAGACAGACACAACAGAAAGAAAATGTCAACACGGAGAAACTCCTGTCAGCCTTAACCAAAACAGAGCAATCTAAAAAAGGGTAAAATAAATCTAAGACACAGCGAATGTAAGTTTTTCCATACTAACTTCCATCCGAGTAAAATTTCTTGCTGTTATCCTCCATGGTTTAGTAAGCAAGGCTAGAGAAGCAAGTTTTCACACACGTCAACATTGTGAAACTAGAAAAGCTGAAGAGAAATATGAGGTCCTGCAAAGTTTTCTCATTAAAAATTCATGCCTTGCAGTCATCGTCAACTGGAGAACATGCAAGGGGACAGTAAACTGCTACTTAGCAGCTTAAAAATTAATCGAGGCATTATACATCCTCAAGAGACGAGAGGAATCTCTAAGTTAGAAACCAAAATAAAGAAAAAACTGACACGTTGCAGCAGCTTTGAATCACTGATCTTTAAGCCCTTTCTCCTAATATTAAATTACCAGTACAGCCATTCAATTTGTCCATTAGCAAAGGAGTTAGGAACCATTATTTTCTGTTGCATTTTTCTCTGCAGATACGGTAAACACCTGGCTGCAGAGCGAAGGGAAAAAAAACCCAAATACCAAAACACAAACCAACAATTCCCCACCACCCAAACTAATAAACCCTAACTCCAGCATACACCAGCTATTTGTGCCATCTTCTTGCAAGAACAGAGTAAGCTGCTCTTTCAGGAAAAAAAAAACCAACAATTGAAGGCAAGGATGACAAACACAGGTCACCCTCTCGTGTGTCTTGCAAAGTTTTAACAACAAAGTTGGAAAACTTGGCAAAGTGAAGGCAAACTGAACTAAGAACAGAGGTGAAAAATGGACTTAGATAGGAAGCGAGAGAGGAAAAACTGAGAGTTGACATAGCTGCTTACACTATTAATAGAATCATTAGCTATGTACATGGATTACATCTTCCATGACCTTCTAGGGAGTTCAGTAACCCGACCTACCTCCCTCCTTCCCAGGCTTTTCAATGCAATGGCCAATACAAGATTTCTACTTGCTCTGGATAGAACCACATTTCATAAGCATACAAAATCAAGCAACGTAACATACCACGCCACACCATCAAAAGTTTGGCACAACATATTAATACCTTTATACACTGCTTATTTCTAACTTGCCAATCAGATGCTGATTTCTCAAACCAAATTTCAGAAAAAGCTTTGCCAACCCAGCAGTTCAACTCCTCTTCAAGTCATGGCTTTACTCCTGTCTTCATTTTTACGTGACATTTACCTGCTCACAACATTCACTTCAAACATCCTAATAAACTGACACAAGCCAGAAGGCAGCAATTTTCATGCTGGTTCAGTGGCCACATTCAGCTGAGCTCTCTAGGGCCAGAAGAGCCGCATGAAGTTTGGATCCAAACAGCTTGAATGTAACCATGGTGCCACTCTGCAAAAACCAGCTCAGGTATTTTTCACTGTAGCAACATCAAGTTTGGTACTCTCCCTTTACCATTCAATAGTAATTGTGCTCAATGCAGGACCACACAAAGTTCTTTTCCAAGTAACATTCCTTTTAATCCATGCATGCCCATAGGCTGCAAGAAATACTCTTCAGCTCTTGAATTGCTGAAGAAAAGTGCATACGAGTCTACATGATTCATCAGTTCTTACACATGGCTTACACAGGAAAAAACACAGAACTGCAGCTGCTTAAGTCTGATATTCAGGAAGTGACTGTGCACGTGGGATGTGCTTACACTTTGATGAATACATCTAACAAAATAAAAAATAGGATAGAGAAGCTCTTATGAAACTATCAAGCAAGAGGCATTAACTGGGGGAAGATGGTACTGATTCTCAACATGGGGACAGAAGAAGGCACGTTCCCTGCATGGAGGCTGTGACTGAGACTTGGAGAATTCATCTTCAAAGGTGAACCCATGAGCAACTGAAACCAGTGCTACAGACAGACATAACAGGAAGATCTGAAACACACTTCCCAGCTGAAGTTCTGCAGCTCTCACCGCTACTAAACTGAGATAAAAGTGCTTAAACATTAATGAGCTTTTCTGCTCCCCTGTACCTGAGCTCGTAAAGCTGCAAGTCTCAAATCTCCAAAGGCCAAGAGAGGGCTGAGTCAGCTTACAAACGGCAAGGAAAAAGAAAGATTGTATCTTCTGTAACAGTTAACACAGTGGCATTTTCCAGGCTGCTAGCCAGGGTAGGTGGGACAGGCCTATTCTCAAAATTGTGCCACTTTAACCAAAAGGTGCTGTTTTAAAATTGACTCAGTGAAGGCACTGCAAATACACCTGCAGTCCTTCAATCTTAGGAAGGCCTAGATTCCATTAACTTAATGTAACTGCTTATCAGAAAAATAAAACTGAGGTCAAATGCAAAAATGTACACAGAGAGCTGTGCACTGGCTTAAATAGGGTAATAGAAAAAGAGTGAAGTTTATCTAACATATCTCTGAATACAGACAATGTCTTCAAGACTTAACCGCCAGCATTCCCAAAAAAAAAAAACAAAAAAAACACCAAACCAAAACAAAAGAATTTATACAAGCACATCCAAGACATGTCAGTGCTTCAAAGCAGTAATGGGTCCCTCCCGTAAGGTTCAACATAACACATTCTGATAGTTTTGATACCAAAGTCTATTGCAAACTTTAAAAAAAGGTCAACAACCAGAACAAACAAGCAAAAAAATCCCCCAGATATACTTAGTTGAGGCTTCCCAAAGAAATTAGATGAACAGCAGTGTCACCAGAGGCAGAAAGTTCTCTCTTAAAAGCCTAGGAGCAAGCACAACACTTTGCAGCTCGGAAGGGTCTAAAGCATATTTTGATTTGTGTCATCCTAAATCTGTCTACAGTATGAATAAATAAGTTGACCGATACATTTCAGATTCAAACAACTGTTGAATACTGTTAAATATGTTTGTAGAATTGGCAGGCCTCCACGGCTAAATCCCCGATCCCTTCAAGAGAAGCAGACTCATGACTCACTGTTTTGGCGCTGTACAAAAATCTGACAGAGAAGTAAGTCAGTCAACACAAATTTTAAGAGTCTGTTTTTAATTTAACACCGTAATTACTTTGAAATGAATAATACCATTTAGAAAATAAGGACTTTGAAACGTTTTTCCCCAATACGGGGCGGAGCTTTCTGCTCTCGCATGAGACTACTCAGCTTCCTTGTTTCATCGCTGCCCAGTCAAAAAGGGCACAGAGCAGCAACATCTTTTAAGAACTAAAAATAACACAACACTAAAGCAAATTACAACAGTGCACTAAAATAGTATGAAGTTAAGTCTCATTCAGCTACATCACTTAAAATATATTCTGACAGCACTTTGTGCACATCAGATTTCCAGAGCCAACCACATGACATCAGCAGGCACTCCGATGCACAACACATAAAAAAGCATGGTTACCTGGTTTTAGATTGTTACGTATTATCAATGAATTTGTTCAGTTGTGTGAGATTTACTGGGTAAACTGGACTCAACCTTAAGGGGTCTTTTTCAACCTTAATGATGCCGTGATACACTACCTTAAAAATAAAGCATGCATATTATCCCACGTGTCAAAGCTGGGGAGCTCTTAGCACCAGGAGAGGCTGGGAAGGAAGAAACACTAAGGATTAAGGGTGGGCAAGAGGTGGTTGTTTTTTGTTTTTCTATTTAAACAAAACTTTACTGTATTATCTGTGAAAATAAATGGCTGAGAAATTTGCCATTTAAAGAATATCACTCATCATCCCTGCCATTCTCTCCTCAAAACTATACATACTGAGAAGCCTGGAATTTCTTTCCTATAGAAGACAAACCATACACCATCATTTTGCTAACTAGTAGGAGGGAGATTCACTTCTTACTTAAAACTGCAATTTTGTTTCTGTTTTAGGGAACAAAATAGCCACATAAGTGAAATTTAGCTAGCAGTAAAGGTATCTTTATATAAATTTGAATGTTGCACAACTGCATTAGGAACAGGATTGTGTGTTTAGTACCATGGTTAGCCAGCTACTTGGAAGTACTTGTGTACTGCAAGTTCCTTAAGTTTGGTAAATGTTTATGTAGATGCAGTAAAGCGTCCAAGTCTAGGCCTCAGGTACCACCTCTAGATTTTAACCACAGCAAGATTTACTGTCATAAACAGCATGCTGAGGAGAATTATTTTAAAACAGTTTTTAAGGCTATTTTCAAGGGGACATATGTGATTCAGCATGCCCACAGAATTCCAAACTTCACACCACATACTACTATGCTACCACATAGTAGCATTCACTCCCTACTATTAGAGTCCAGACAATTCTTTGAAATTATTTATATATTACAGAAAAAGAAATAACCATGCACTGAAATGCTAATAGACATTTATTTATAGGCACTGATTTAATTTATATTAGCACTGCACGGAAGTCTGACTAAGGTTTAAAGCCAAACAGCAACGAACAGCCTGCAATATGCTTTCAAGCCACCTACAATTTAAAGGCAAGAAATGCTGACTCTGCCCATGCCACTTTTTATGGGCTTTCACACATAAACTGTCTCCATCCAAGCCTTTCTTTACAATCCCACTGCAGTCCTGTAATAGGGCCTCTTTCCCAGCTGGCATAAACAACACTTAGGGGTTTTGTTGTTTTAACCAGAACACCCAGTGTATCCAGTTCAAATGCATGAAGGCATTATACAAATCTACTGGTATTCCAGCTGTCTCAGTTCCCACCAGTCCTTGGGCAAAGCCTTGAGGAACAGCTGAGGCCATGCAGCACTACAGGATGATCATAAACACCAGGAGCAGGACTGCTGACATTGGCATGCCAAGTCGGAAAAGTGATTCCCCAACCCACCCCTTCTCTGTATGTCCCAGCAGAGCCAGCCATGTCATTTCAGGTTAAGGAGGCGTTCTGCTGCAACGAGGAACTCAGTGGAACTCAGTGGAACTCCTGGAGGAGGGTGGCTCAGGAATGCAATGTATTTGCTCTAGGAGCATGCGGCCTTGTGAGCAAGAGAAAGATCTGAACGTACCCAACACTGAATCCAGGGAGGAAAAAACACCTGAGGAAACTGCCTGTGCTCGTCTGGCTGATACAAAAGCCCCACTGTCTTCTGAAACGCCAATTCAGATGAACATACAGCGAGTTTATGTTCATGGCAGCAACGAGATCGTTTCTAGGTTAGGACCTCCTGCAGAGCTCCTTGGTGCTGCTTCAACAGGCTTTTTGCCAGTCAATCACAACCACTGGCCCAGGAGACCAGCGTGATGGAAAAACACATCACTCTAATGCCTTGGGAAAAATAGAACATGCTGCATTACCAACTATAAAATGGTTAAAATGGACCCATCTGGTTTGTTCCAAGTCTGTTTATACTTGGCATTAGGAAACTGCTATGAAGAAAACCAATCCAATCAAAAAAGTGACCTCTTTTCACCTTTACCACTATTTCAATAACAAAAATAATTATTTTATATATATATATATCAAATTATTCACCCTCCCTAAAGGCAAGTAGGCTTCTCGACAGATCAGCCCTTTCCTGTGAACAACAACTAAAAAGCTTGTTAAGTGACAAGGCTCTGTCAATTGACATGGTTATGACTGTCTATAACTCAACAAGTATTGTGGTTAGAAGTCACATGCTAACCTCAAACTCCAAATTTCCTACTCTAAAAATCAGAAGGTGATGGAATCCAAACTCCACACAAAGTGATGATGCAAGCAGAAAAGCCATGGTGTACAACACCTGACAGGAACAAGAAAGCTTCTCTTAAACAAGTTGTCACAGAGACTTTTCCCCCCACCTCTTCGAAGGCATTCAGAAGAGCACAGAACCAGGACCTCTCCCCTCAAATACCCACAAAGTCAAAAATCCCAACACCAGCTGTGTTAGCATGCAGCCAGCACTTATATTCTCTTAAACCTTCTTAAAAGCACTGTATTTAGTAAGAAAGAGAAGCACACTACTCCATACCCCACCTAGATATAATGGATCTCAAGACAGGATACGCACACCTCCTTTTTTCATGTTTCTGCAGAAAGGTTTATCTGTATGTCCCTAAAAATCCAATCAGCAGAAACTTTCCCAGTAAACCCAAGGACAGCTAGGGCTTTGCAATCTACAGTACTCACTGGGGAGAGATTGCAGGGATTAGCAATAGTAGCCCAGACCAGAGGTGCCACGTCAGACCAAGAGGACTGTTCCACATCACATCTTTATGCAACCTACACGCAAGATCTGCAGACCTTAAGTAAAGCCTGTTCCCAGCTGAATGTTGTGCCAATCAAAGAAAAAAAGAAAAAAAAAAAAAAGGCAACAGCATAACGGATGACAAAGTGTTTGCCTCAGTCTACAAATACCCTGAAACAACTCATACCCGAGGTATGAACTCGTCACCAACTCAAGCAACAGCAGTGGAAATTACTGATGGACAGACAGTGTACAGTGAAATGAAAGGAAGATGAAGAAAGCAGACACCAGAAAGAATGGCAACACTGACAAAAGTCTGCATTATTGAAAGGGGGAAAATAATGCCGGGTATCACAAGAACTAAGGAACAAATGGAACAGCAGCCAATTCTAAAAATCCTAGATTCCAGAATTTTTTCCAGTCAACTTCCTCTTCAAGTCAGCAAGCAATCATTTCAGATTTCAGGATTGGCAGAAATAGTCTTTCAGGCAGAGACCATATTGAAAATAAACAGATCTCCTAAAACATGTATCTAGTATTGCACACTAAGATTGGATAGCAGTTTCTAAATAGGAGACTGCACTTCAAGAAATTATCTGTGGACAGGCAACCGATTTACTAATTTCTACTATGTGTAGTAGATGGTCCTGTATCTTTATACTAAAGACACTACAGATCCCAAAACTCTTTGTATCTTCTCTAACTCACACCTGTTCGGAGATGGGCAAGCAAGAAGAGGAAAGCTGATTTTGAAGCCAAAGAAAGGCTGTAGGGAGGAACAGAGAGGAAGGGGAAGAGTGGACAAGGACCTGTGGACAGTGGATGCACTTGCCAACCATGTGCTGCAGTAACGAAGAGAGCAAGTCCCACAGCACGGGTTCTAATTGTGAGTGCCCTGCTACTAACCCCATGAAATGAAGCTGCAAGCACTAACGAGTGACATACCTCAGAAGGCCTCAGCTGTAATTGCTTTTGGGTGTCTTCCGGCCCCTTAATGAACCACACCACAAAACATCTTGGACATCGGAGGTTACTCTCAGCACACAGATTGGCAACCAAAGATAAGAAAAGAGCCGCTGCTCCCTGCACAGCACAGCACTGTGCTCACATCCACCCACTGCGTGCAGAAGGCTGCTCACATCATCTGTACTCCAGGTAGAATGCTCACATGGAGTGGCCTTGCAAAGAGCTACCTCTACCTCTCTGAATGGCAGCTCTGCCCTCAAGCCTATCTATCAACTTATCTCCACACATGGCACACACATACATCAGTAAAAAGACCGATATATTTTATTCCCAGGATCAATACAAGCAACACTATACAGCTACCTCAAAGACAACTGAGAGTTACTCCAAGAATTTACTTCCTCTGTAAAGACAACCCTTAATTAAGGGTTCCCAAACGAAGATAACCCTTCCTTAAAAATGAAGACTAGATGATGAAAAAAAGTGGAACAGATTTTTCAAAGGAAAAAAATCTCAAAGGGACTCCATCTTCCCATCACTGGCAAATTCTGTTCCCCACTGAGACCCTGAAGAATTCCAT
>VZTA01000725.1:236061-249223 GCA_013398855.1 Mohoua ochrocephala
GGAAGGGGGGGTGGGGGTGCATTGGAATTTTCACTCTTCAAAGGCAAGTTTTCTCTGGGGTTTTAATACGGAGCTATTCTAAGCTGAGTTGCAGAACTTGAAGTCTCAATGGTGAGGAAGCATCATTTATTACTAGCTTTGTCTTTCAGTGGGTGTGTTCCTTCAAAGTAGCAGGATGTGAGTGTAGAAAGAGTAAAAGACACGGTAAAAACTAGAAATCTGCAAAATTCAAGTTGCTCTATGAGACGACTAAACTGAACATAAAGCTAGCTGATAGCATCTTCATCTACATTTCAGGTCCTGCAGTGGAATATTATTTTCCATGTTTACAAAGTCCTTTATAAAGCTATAGGACTAAACAGGTAAAAATAATGTATGTTTATCTTATTACCTCTTACAATATAATTTTGGCATAGCCTTGGCTCATGAGAGAGACAACTCCCATTTTCTATTTTCACTAAGGAAAATGACAAAGTCAGGACTCCAGTATAGGAACTCCTGTGTTGTTCTTGAGTCTGTGCCAGGTGTTAGGAGGCCTTCAAGAGTCATTACATGTCATTTTGTCCAAGCCATAGTGGAGATTTAATACAAATTTACTCAACCCATTAATTTTAATGCAAACATTAGACCTTTTTAAATATAAAGCACTTTAACCACGGATCTTACTTCCAAGGCATTTCAAAATAATGGAGCAGGCAAAGGAAAACCAATAAAACAGTAAATTCCAGCTGCAATTTCACTACAGCAAACTAACCTCCTTTTAGTGAGAAATGAGGTGTTACCAGCAGGATTCCCACGGTACTATTCCTGTGTGACCTGGGAGAAGGGGGTGAAGGAGCAGAGTGATGGTGTTTACTTGCAATACCTAAATAAGCTGCAGCCCATCCTAGCCCTGGTTGCAGAAAGGCACACAGAAGGGTGTAAGACGATACCAACTGCCTGGACAACAAAATGGGAGGTGAAACTCAGGAAAGAGTAAGTGCAAAGAAATACCCCTTGGGAAAAAAAAAAAAACAAACTTCCTTATACAGTGATGTCTTCTAAATTGAATAACATCACTTTAGAAAAAAAAAAAATTACTAAATACAGGCTGCTCTCCCAAGAACTTCATCTCAGCACAGGAGAGGAGGCAACTAAATTGTCATAAATCACTAAACACAGGATACATCACCCTGCCAGCACACAAAATCAGGATATATTCGTACATTAAATACTGTGCTTCTGCTTGCCTCACCTCGATCAGCAGAAGAAGGAAAGCTGCACAGAAGTGCAGCAGGAATAACTAGAATCATGGAACAGTACCTATTGGATAAACACTAAAAAGACTACAATTCTTTAGTTTAGGAGAGAAAGCATGTCAGCTGGAAAAATGCATGCGAGCAAATGCCAGATTTTTTTAAAAAATACAACAAGTAAAACTACTGGGAAGTGAGTTTTCACAATACAGTCTAGGAGACAGTGAAATCACCATCAATGGGTTTTAAACAAAAGGAAGTTCCTTTTCCATCTAATCAAACTGCAGGACTCGCTGTTACAGGATGTTGCAGAGGCCAAAAGTACAAATGGCTTTTAAAACAAGATTACACAAATTAATGGCAAATGTGTCCATCCATCTGCACGTATTACAAGCAGTGGTCTAGATACAACCTCTGGCTCAGAGCTCCTGGATTGCCAGAGGTAGATGGTACACGAGAACATCATTTTATATATACTTTGAAGCTTTATATACACAACAATTATTGATTATTTACAACAAATACCTAATAGTATAAACATAAATGACAAATACTTGTGTGAAACAGACATTTGATAAGGAAGAACTCCCGCTGAGCAAACATGAGAAGGCAGCCTGCTAGAACCCAAACCAAATCAGCCAGAGTGCAAAACGTGTAAGCGTCGAGCAGAGTGGGTCTTCAGCATCTGAACAGTAAGAACAAGTGGTTTTAAATTTTAGGAGGTTTTTAAAATAAGACTGGATACTCCTCAAAAACACTTAACTGTAACCTACAATTCACGGCCTAGCATCTAGTTCATACAGAAGGTCCCTTCAGATGAACACAACTCCATCTGGCTTCAATTTCCCACCAGATAGATGGCACGGATGGCCAAGCTGACATCTCCCGAGAGGCACGTGGCTCTTATCTCTCTCACGCAGTCCTTGCAGGGGACAGGCCATTGACAGGGTGCCTGCAACTGCTGCACCTGGCAGAGAGCAGCAACTGAGGCAAGCCTCGTCCCCTGCACCCCTTCTGGGGCAGCCGGCCTCTCTCAGCACCAGTTCCTCCTCCCTTCTCCTCTCCCTCAACACAAAAGGAACACACCACTGCAGAACAAGGTCCTCAGGGGAGCACAGGCAGGATGGAAGAGGGCGGGAGCAGCAAGTTTGTGTGGGGAATACAGATGAAAGAAAATGACTAGAAAGTAGATGGAAGAGGTAAGGATTGTGACTTGAGAGCTGCAGGTTTTTGATTTATTCAACAGCCTGGCAAAATACACAAGCCTGACACTTATCAGTTCAAATGTTCCCTCCTCACACTTAACTCCTTTAATATGGAGTGGGTGGCATTTTTCCTAAGTAAAATAAAACTGAAATGTACCAAAAATATTGGCCAGATGTTTGTCACAAATTTACTACATAAATAAAGTAAAAATATACAAAATATTCACGTAAAGCACTTTTTGGTAGTTTGTGGCTTTGAAACAGCATATTTCACTTTTCTGTCTGTCTTGCAAGAAAAGGATAGCTATACCTGCTGCACTATGCCCTCTCAGTAGAGAAGTGGCCCCAAAATCATATATAACTTCAAAATAATTTTGAAGAGAAAGTATGAATCCCCTATAGGTAATTGATTTTAATTTCTTAAATCAGTCTCGTGAAGTATACACATGCTTTGTATCAGCAAGCTATGCTAGGAAAGGACTGTGCTACGAGCATACACACGTATGAATGGAAAAACAGGCAACTTGGGAGAAAACAGGAAAGAGGCAGCAGCACAGACTTAGTAAAAGTGACCACCTGGATGACCAAAAGGGATCCAAGGCAGGAATATTTCAAACAGTTACATTACTGACATATGCGACCACAACGATCCTTTAGGGAGCAAATGGCCACTGGCAGAGAGACAGACTCCTGGTAACTTCATTCAGAGATGCAATAAGCAGGACTTATACCGACAGTGCATTGGTGGAAGAAATATTTTAACAGATTGCAAAATTTGGCTTGTTTTGTATCTCCTCCATTTCCAACTGCAGTATTTTTTTTCCATGGGAGGGTTGAGGTTGGCAGGCACCTCTGGAGATCATGTGGCCCAGCCCACTGCTCAGAGGTGGGTCACCCAGAGCAGGGTGGGTGACCAGTGATCAGGTTTGGAGTATCTCCAAGCGTGGAGACTCCACCACCTCTGCAGTAACCTGCTTCTTGGTTCGATCACAGTGGAAAAAGCATTTCTTACATTTCAATGGAATTTCTTGCATCTCAGCGTACCCACTGCCTCGCCACTGAGCACTGCTGCCAAGAGTCTGGCTCCCTCTTCTCCGCTCCTCCCATCAAGTATCTGTACACACTGGTATGGTCCCCTCACACTTTCTCCTCTGCCGCATAAACAGCCCCAGCTCTCTCAGCCTCTCCCTGTATGACCTGAAAGAGCAAATCCCCCACTCTGAACAGTGCTACTGCCTGGCTGATGTGCTGTCATAGAGGGGCTAAAGCACACACAAATAAGGTTAAACCAAACAGAGGTACGATTAAGCCAGCATCTATTTCACTGGGCATCATCCAGTGTGCCAACTGAAAAGGAGTCAGTTTAAGATGCCCTTATCAACTGGCCACAGTTTCCTTTCTCACAGCAGCAAGGCTGCATGCCAGCTGCCTGAACAACAATGCAGCAACCACTGAAACTGGAAGGGCCCAATGCCTTCAGCAGAGAACAGACCACACACTGTTCGAATACAGCAGAAGTTGTTGAGGGATCTTGGCATCCGCGGCAAGGTTTAGCTGCTTGAACAGATGCTTGAATGGGACAGAGAGCAGCAACAAGAGAGAGATACGTTATTAACCAACTATAAACTGCTTTGGAAACCTGACACATGTTGCATCCCTGGACTTTTTCACGGCACAGAGAACTTAAACATATGAGGATTTCTGCCTCAAAGTTGCAACAAGTTTTTAATCTATAGCAATTTAAATTCCACATTATCACAATAGTCAGGCTAAACTATTACTGAAACTTTTTTGTTTCATTTGACTAGTAACCTCAAGACTGTTATAACTATATAGCTGCAGCCTTATGACCTACTCAAGCAGGAAGATAACAGACCCTGGCACACCAGAAGGGCAGCAAACCACAGCAAGACTATGCACAGCAGAGAATCCCGCAGCCTCTGCCACATCACCAAGAATTTCAAGCTATCAACAGAACAAATTGATGCGAATTGATAATACAAGCTCTTCCTGGAAACAGATTTAAAATATCTTCATACAAAAAGACAAATCAAACAAAACCCAGGAAAAAAACCAAACCAAGCAAATACATGTAAGCCTCTAAAGACTTCAGCCTTTATTGCATTTTATAACTTTAGAATCAATGCAACAATTCCTTCACCCTGCTAGGACCAAAAGGAAAAACAGCTTCCTGAACTCCCTCACTGCATTCACCTTTGTATCATTTTCAACATAATGTTTGTTTTTGCTGAAACGAGGCAAGGCAGTCTCAGGCTCTGCTCTCACCTCACCACGTTGGGGTGACATAGCAGCATCTCCTCGAAGTTGTACGTAATTTCTACAGTCCAGAATCCTTCGTGGTCAAACTATGTGCTCCAAGCTGGTCTGAGCCTAAATTCATGTGTAAAATGAATCCTTGGGTATTAAATAACCCTTTCCTTTAGGCACCATTAATTACCCTACAGGTATGGCCTTCATCTCTTTGTCAGAGCACCGGGCACACAGCGTATCGATAACTGCCCTACCTCCACACACAACCTCCGCACAGACGTGCAGGCACGCACATTTCTACCCGATTCCTATTTATAACACCATACGCTAACAAAAATACTCTCAAGCAGTTTTAAGTTAAATACCAAAGAACAAGAAAGTCTTCAAGTGTAAGCAGCTGTTACGTGCATAAAAGCATTGCTCTATTTTTGACAGACACTGCCCTGGAACAGCGAGTGGATTTTGACCTGATGCTTACAACCGCCACTTACCGGCTAATTCTGGCACAACCCTGCACTGGAAATGTGCCTGACCACCCATCATTAACCAACAACCTTCAGAAACTCAAAAGAAGTTTACAAGGATTTAATCAGCACCAAATGACTTTTCCAAAAGGCCTCAAAGCCTTGCATTAGTCCTTCTTCTGAAGGGTCTAAGTAGTAAGTCACAAATGCAGAAGACAAAAAGGGTATCATAAATAATGATTATTTCACTCAGTAGTAACTGCAAAGTCAAATAACTCTACTGTTTTATTCACTAAAAATACTGCTTTCAACATACTGTTTTCTTAGTGCAGTGTAAAAAACATGCCAACGAAAAAAGAACTTGAATTGATATAATCTGAGTATGCTGATTTCCAAAAAACACTTGTACAGTCCTTGCATTGTCTACAGTCACTCCCCCACTGAAAAGTAACAAAATACAGCAGCACAAGATCCAGGGAGTCCCACGAGTGTCCTACTGAAGAATTCACTAACCAACCCACTCACAACAGTCCTAAAATTAATATTCGAACTGAAAAAAGTGCTGTCTTTGTACAAGAGCTCTCTAAGGACCCTAAGGAGAAACGATTTAGTCTCCGGATGGGCAAGAAGAAATTTTTGCTTTATATAGAGTATCCGTTTCCCTTTTATAACAAGTTTCCTTTCTGCTGCAGGAGAAAGCCTTCATTTAAATTCCAAGTACGCTGTGTACATACCTAGAGGTACAAACATACATGCCAGCACCCAGTACGGAACAACACAGTGGCAACTAGAAAGACAGCATCCTGCAAAATTCCAATAGCAATCTGGCCTGTTCAAACCAAGAGCCATCAGATATTAACCAAGACAGACTAAGCACAACTGAATTACAAATATAATTAACACGGTAAATACCACAGAAGAGAATAATATGCTGCTGATTTTTTTTTCAGGACATAGCTAGCAGCCTATTCAGAAATTAAGCTCCATCTAGAAAAAAGGAAAAACATCTCTCAACCAACCAGTCAAGGTTACTGATACAGCTAACACAGGGATCTGAGAACTGCTGTTCAGACAGTCCTATGACTTGGCAGGACATCACTTGCAAAGAATTTCAGTCCAAGAGGCCACACGGAAGGGAAGACAGCTCTTCCTCTCGAGCTGTACAGCTATGATGAGAAGCATCCCACTTGAATCTTAGGCAGTATTAAATGAGCCCATTCTGTGCAGAAGAGACAGCATAGAACATCAAAGTAGCAACATGGTCAAAAAATCATTGATATCACTGACAGGAAGAAATTAATTACCTACAGTGTACGGAAATCATGATGTGCACAAACTACAATGTCACAGGTTCCTTATCTCCAGAACAGTAACAACTAACGAACAAAACCAACGAACTAACTCCAGTTACAGTCAAAAAAGGCTTGGAAAAGCAAGCAACAAACCAACCCAGAATTTCACACAGCTATCCTAATGCACCGGGCAACAGAGAAGAAATGAGCAGGACATGAAATGTGAAATGGTGCTGAAACTGGCCGTGTCAGACAGAGCCCCTGAAGAAGAACAAGTGCTGGAGTTGGCACAAGGCGATGGGACTGACCAGGGACCTTCCTTACCAGCAGCAAACAATAGCAAGCTGCAGCTTGCTATTCATGGCAGAGGATGCCAATCCAGCTCTGTCTTGAAACAGAGAAGTCAAGAATGTCTTTGAGGCTGATAAAACTCTGGAATAATGGATAGGTACAGCCAAAAAGCAAAAGAGTAGGTTGGTTTTGAAGCTGGGAGTGTGGGGGAAATCAGTTTTCATCTGGAGAAAAGATGTGTTTCCACTGTACACGTCACATGGGATCACCTGGTGGGAAGACGAGCAAAGTTTCTGTATAAAATTGTTGCAAGAAAGCTTCTTGGAGGACAGAAGAATGCATTTCTGATGGCAAGAACTGAGTCTCACACTGAACACAAAAGAACAAATAAAAGGAAAGTTAAGAAAGAAAAAAATACGTAGCTAGCAAAGATTTCTTAAACTATGTTTGAATTTTCAAGGGCAAATTTTGGGAGAATCAGACTGCAAGTGCTAAACTAAGGCTGTAGTTTGGCAAACACTTTAAACTGGCATAAATTTGCATTGCTGCTGAAAGAAAGTCTCACCATCTGCCAGTCCCCTGTGCCAGCACAAACATCCGAACACTGAACCAGGAGCACTTCTTTTGCCAGTTTATTTTTCAGATGGATCAGTTCCCCAAACCAGTTCACAGGATGGCCATGTAAATACTTGTGCTGGCAAAGAAGAGTGACTACTCCTCCAGCACTGCCAGCCCAAAGTGTTCATTGAACTACAGGCTAACACACACCGGTGTGGAGAAGTTCTAGCAGTCCCAGGTGGTGCTCCCCACCCTCAGACACGCTGTATTCATACCACACTTCAAAGTTACAATCACCACACAGCTGCCCCTCAGAAAACAGCACATCTTCATCATTTTCTCTAGTAGGAGAACCTGCCAGAATCTCAGCAATGTTAAAGCTGGCTGTAAACAAGATTCTTTTCTGGAAGCTGCTGTGCTTCTCAATCAAAAGACCATTTGCAGGAGAAACCCGTCAAGTCTTCTGATCATCTGCTCCACCTGGGACCCAAAAGGCTTGTCCATGAGGAACAACAAGTAAGAACTATAGTCATCACGTCAGGGCTCTACTCCAACAGGGATTTAAGAACTGTGTGTGGGCTGCTGCGTATCCATGAATCACCACACAATCCTTCACTGACCAGCACACTCATCTACAAGAAAACAACATCACCAAAAGAAGCGCTGCTGTCAGGGGAAGAACCAACAGATAAGGACGAGCATTGGTCACACTCTGTGTCAAGGTCAAGCAACACAAGGGAGTACTGGGAGACTGAGAGAGACTTAGCCACACTTCCCCACAACTCAGTGGCAAATTCAAACCCATACATGAGGTCATTCACTAGGAACCAATTAGATCAGTAAGTTTTCTAGCAAGAAATAAATTCAAGGTGTGATAGTGAAACAATCTCCTGAATGATACAGAAGGATCGATGTAATCGCACATGCCACGAGCAAATTGAAGGGAAGCCCCCCACTTTACAGATATTCCTAAGCCCAGATCTCCAGCCACAGCTCTTCAGTCCTTCAATCAGAGCAGGACTTACCTGAGCTGCACACCTGCCCCTGTGCTCGCTTTCCTTTCTTCTACCAGAGTTTTGGCATCATCGTCACTTTCCAGTACCTGCTTGGTTGCCAAGTTCTTATTCCCTACCTCTTATTTTTCATTTGTCTTCTTATTGCCACACATGCTCACAGTTATATTTTGCAGAATAAGATGTAGTGGGAAGAACACCCATAAATCTCACTTTTCCTTGGTAGCATTAATATCCAACATGTTTGTAAAAAAGTTGCAACATAAATAAGTGGCAAGAGCAGAGAGCCTCTTCTGTCCAGTTTATAAAGAAGCTAACAGCAGGGTATGAGAAATCCACTCACTCTTGGAGAATTATTTTCTGAAGAAGCATTACTAACTTTGAAAGAATCTGATTTAATAGGGCACAGTCAGACTAGTCTGAATCCAGAGTCCTCTAGGTCTTCAGAAAACTCCAGGATCTCCAGAGTAAGAGATGAGCATTTGCCAGAAAAAGCAGAAAAGCAAGTTTGCACAATGTCTAACAAATAAAGAAATTTTTCAAGCTACAGGTGGCTGAGCAGCGGTGGGTGCCACTGGCCTACTAGTAGAGAGAGGAGAGCATTAAAATGCAGCAATTTGAACAGGATTGGTCTTCTGACAGGTTTCTAGGAGTGGGAATGAAGGAAAAACTAAAGGGATGTAACAGGGCCCGTCAAACTGTCTATTCGATGTCCTTCCAGTAAAAGGCAGCAGGTAGGGTTTAGGAGACAGTTGGCACTGGGTGTAATAGCAAGCAGGAACAGGGATAGCTGATAGATCAGATGTCTGGTTATATGGTGATTATTAGGAACCCAGTCCACAACTGGAAAGTCGCGGTATTACTCCGGGACCAGCTTCAGATCAGCAGAGACCACAATACGGGAAAGACAAAGCCAGCAAAAAAAGTCATAAACCTGCCCCCACCCTTAACCCCTTCTTCATGCTCCGTAAAGGGAAGGAGGAAAACCTTCTCACCTGGGTGAGATTCAGGATGATTTCTTTTCCTGATTTTGATGAGCAGGTTTTTACCTCCACTAGCTATGTAAGAAAAGGACAGGCAGGAAACAGAAATACATGCACGTACAAATGTGGCAACTGATAAGGCAGAGGGAAAAAAGAAAAGAGAATTTATGAAAAGATGAAAGAAGAAAAAACTAGAAAATAACAGGAAGGAGAAAGACACTAGAGCTCAAATATGCAAGTATGTGCCATCATCTCCTAGAGAAAAGAAGGAAGCAGAGCCTGGAAAGAAAGAGAACAAAAGCAAGGAATGCAGTAAGTCAGGACTTCCAAGATGAGTAAATAGTTAGCCATTCTCTTATACTTGCTGCTGTCTCCGCACACCTCGAAGGTACTTGGCTAGTTTATAACTACTGCTGTAAAGATCTCTTTCAGGCTGGAGAGCGATCTGCTGACACTCAGGACTAGGTAGAACCACATCAGTTTAAGTAGATCAGTTCTAGATGGCCCAGGTAGTTTAGAGAAAACACCTATCAGAGACTTTAAAATGTAAATATCTCAGGTCGGTCACAATTAACATTTTGCCTTATTTCATGTCCTTTACCTTAATTGACTGGCCCCGGTGAATGTAAATCAGTTTCAATTAGATCCTATTAACACGACATAGCTTTTTCCTGACAGGCAGGTTTACAAGCCAAGAGAATCAGGTTATATACCTCAGACCCATTTCTTCTTGCTTTTTCATACAATGCTTCTAGACAGTTTATAGAAGTGATGGCAAGTTCAATGCCAACACCACCAGTGGGTTACAAGTTTTATGGTTACAATACAAGTTATTTGAAGTGATACTCTAGGTGTCATCTGCTTCTGTTTATTCAACTCTGAGGTAAATCTGTGAGAGTGAATGACAGTTTTCATTCTGCTTTTGCTGAAATTTTAGAGAACTGAGCTCTCCTGCACACTAAAAACATTTACTTTCGTGGGGAAATAAGCAAGGGAAAATGAGAAGACAAAGTAATGCATTTCTGTGCCAGCAAGGAGTAAAGTATTGAGCTTTTACTGATCCAATCCCTGCACCTGTTCTGATTCCCCAAAGAGAGGGATTTCAGCAGTGACTGAAAACCAAGTAGGAACGTAAAATACAGTAGTCCAGGAATTACATGTGTGATTCAGGATTACAACTCCAAAAGCCCTTTTCTAAAGCCCTGGCACCTGTTCTTTACAGAAGCATTCCACTGCACATAAAAACAGAAGCAGTATTCCTTTTTGCTGCATAAAACTGAAATCCAGCAAAACCACTGATATTTTCAGAGTGCAAGTTTGAAGCCTTGAAGAGATTTAAGACTGCCTGAAAGATAAGTTGGCTTAGAAAAGTCCTGCAGGGATCTATGAGGACTCTAGATCATGTTCCCATTGAAAAGTTTTAGCACGGCACTGGTTCAACTGAAGAAATGCAAAGACAGCATTACAAAAAAAAAAAAAAAATTCCCACCCTCTTTTCTTTATCACGGGAGTTTCCCGTGCCCTGAACAAATCCAGGGCTGTTTTTTGCCTTCCAGTTTCTCCCTTCCTCCCTCCCGCAGCTTCCTACCAGCTGAGATTCTGCAGCTGCAGCAACAACAGTCCATCTGTGACAGTGCAACCTCCTCGACAGGATGACTCCTACCATTTCACTGGCTTCCTTATGCTTTAACAGAGGTAGCAAAGTCTGAAGGAGCTTCACCCCTCTTCTTTTTTTTTTAAACTGAAAAGATACTGATGAATATTCATTACTAGTCCTCTACCAAAGGCATGAATTTTATTTAAGGGACTGGAAGGGAATCGCAAATTAGGTTAATACAATGGGAGATTTTGACTCAGTTCTCTGGTCTCGAAATAGAGCTAAGGAGTAAGATTTTTGCGGAGAAGTGGTTTGATGACAGTAACATAAAAACTCTGCCCAAAGCCGCCCTGCTCCACTGTGACTCCGCTGCCTGCTGCAACTCCATTGCCAGAGTGCCGCACTGTAACTCACGGGTTTATTGTGCCACCGGGGCACTCGCTCACTGATGCGGGTCTCCTGCTCACATTTTTAAGTCCTGCACCTGGTAGGCCACATCCTGAGCCAAGGCTTACCAAAACCCATTCATGCGAGCCTACAAACGCTATGCACAAGAAGTGCTTCCACGCTCTCCAGCCAGCGCCGCTGCCGGGACACCTCGCAGCCAGCCCCCTGCTTCCCGAAGCCCATCAGAGCACTGTCATCCGGTTTTTTTCGGGAGACCAGGAAAGAACTCGCATTTCAACACTCATCGCCTAGCAGATAAGCTACCAGGTCAAGGGGTTTTTAACAAAACGCAAGCATACAAACAAGATCACCTTCTTTTTCCTGCTCTGGAAAAGTGAAGAGGCAAACAAACCCTTTCGCACCTTCCCGGTGGAGAGCAATCCCCAGGCTGACCGCGGGACAGCGACTCGCCCGTCGAGGCTGCGGCCCAGGCCCGCTGGGGCTGGGGGTCCCACCGCGGCCGGGCGTGAGTCACAGAGCTGTTAGGGTCGGAAGGGACCTCTGCAGATCACCTCCTGCCAAGGCAGGGTCACCTCGAGAAGGTTACACAGGAAGGCGTCCAGGTGGGTTTTGAATGTTTCCAGATAGAGACTCCACGAGCTCCCTGGGCAGCCTGTTCCAGTGCTGTGCCACCCTCAACGTAAAGAAGTTCTTCCTCTTGTTAAGGTGGAACTTCTTGTGTTTTAGTTTACGGCCACTGCTCCTCGTCCTGTCCCTGGGCAACACTGAAGAGTCTGGCACCGTCTTTTTAAAATCAACCTCTGAGATACTTACGTACATTAATGAGATCCCTTCTGTCCTCTTTTCACTAGACTAAAAAGGCTCGGCTTCCGCCGTCTCTCTTCATGATAGAGATGCTCCAAACCCCTAATCACCTTTGTTCCCCTCTGCGTGACCCTCTATAGAAAGACAAGGAGCTTCTTTCTCGTACTGAAGAGCCCAGAACCGGACACGACTCGCAAGTATGAGTCGGCTCCGGGGAGCGGAGCGGCAGCGGGCGCGCACGCACAGCACAACCCCGCACAGACACCCGCACGGACAGACAGAGAGCCGGACGGACGTGCGCACACGCACGCAGCCCCGCAGACAGCCGCACACGTGCGCGCACACACGCCCGCTCCCGGGGAAGCGCCGGCTCCGCCGCCCCGCTCCCGCCCCCCCGCCGCAACACCCCCCCGGCTGCAGGAGCAGGGGGAGGACGGGCACCGGGGGTCCCAGCTCCCTCCCTCACTCACTTTCGTCCTGCCGTTGATTTTGTAGTTGCCCAGCTTTCCGTTGCAGTGCCGGATGAGATCGTCCATGCTGTTCATGAGGAGCCGGATGGTCTGGCAGCCCGGCTCCTTGCCCTCCACCCAGGTGATCTTGTCGCCGCGGATGTCCTTGGAGGAGTCGCTCTTTTGGCTGACGAGCTGCCCGTCGGTGAAGCGGCCGGTGTGGTGGAGGGCCCGCACCTCCTCGGCCACCAGCCCGCCCAGCTCCTTGCCGAGGAAGTCGTCCACCACGCAGATGCCGTGCTTGTTCATGCAGGGCACGATGTCCTCCAGCGCCAGCCGCTGCGGCACCAGCGACTTGGTCTGCCCGTTGGGGCGCAGCGCGGCCCCGCCGGGCCCCGCCTGCACGCCGCCCGGGTACAGGTTCGACTTGTCCCGGTACAGCAGCACTGCCTCCCCGGAGGGCGACGGGGACTGGGCCGCGGCCGGGGCCTCCGCCTCCCCACCGGCAGCTGCAGCGGCGGCGGCAACGTGGTTGTTGGTCAGCGGGGCGGCCTCGGCGGGGGTCTCCGGGGACGGCGGCGCTGCGCCCTTC
>VZTA01000725.1:259494-279027 GCA_013398855.1 Mohoua ochrocephala
TGACTGGTGTGTGCTGATTTAGCGCTATTGTGTTTGGGTAAAGTTTCATGTATTATTTTTAAAAGAAATAACTTTAAAAAATGGGATTGAAAAAGGAAAATTTCACTCTGACTTCTGATAGCTCAGCCTCATGGCAATATCAAAGTCTTGTATACGATACATTTGAAAGGGCATACTCCATTACTTGTTACTTTTGGGGGAAAAAATCTGAAAATATAAATAAGAGGCTTAATTTTGGCTAAGATCAGTAATTTGGAGTGAACAAGGCCAATTTTGGAGACAATATTCTGTCTACAGAAGAATGAAAAATGAAAGCAAACTATTTTCCTGCTGACAGACTGCATATTGAACACTGGTCTATAGATAAGTTATTGTTTGATCTGAAAGACCTTTGATATGCAGCCTTTAAATGTTTTTCTTCCTACCAGCAGAGTTTCAGAGTTAAGAGAAATCGTTATTTTGTTGATGTAAAAACAATATGGAAATAATAATAATAATATAGGAACACTGAGCCGTTGCCCTACAAGGCTATCATTCCTCTGCCTTCCCGAAAGTGTCATCCAGCTACAATTTCTGTAAAGGTGAGGGAGAGGTGTTTTCTGGACCAGAACCGTACTTACTTCTTTCAGTGTGCTGAGGTTTTATGGTAGAATTTTAAGATCAGACCTTAGACGGGCTAGAATGTATGATACAATGCGCTAATTGTAAGGTAAATTACAAGGAGAAGAACCTCACAAAACCAAAACTGATGACAAATCACTTGGTCATGCTTGGCTTCTAAGTAATCAGGACAAAATTTACTAATGGTAGGGGATTTCTAACAGTGTCATGCATTAGCTCCCAAAAACTTCCCTTTGCTTTTTTATTCCAGTGAGCAAAATCATCCTCGCATATCCTAGCCTGCTGCAACTGAATCGCCTACTGCAATCTCAAAGGCCACAATGGAAAGAGTTTCTTCATGTAAACAAGCCTGCTCACACACACAAGAGATAAGTAGTCACTCCAATGTTGGTGTAATCCCTCTGAGCAGCTTCTCAGACACCCTAAGGCTGTACTCTTGAAGTCGTGCACGCGTAGCTGAGATGTGTACAGTGGTTTTAAAAATATTTTGTTAACATTCTGCTAAGTACTGAAATACATTGTTCATAAATTGGTCTGGCTGCATGCTGTGTTGCTGTGAGAGTGTCTGAGAAGGAAGGGAGAGGCTAGAACTTGTTTTCAAGTGGTTTATTGACTATTAAACTCATAGCTAGAATAAAAGCAGCAGCAAATAACCTGATCTATGCGTTACAACAGTGCACAGTCTCACCTTCTCCCTCCTTGCATCGTGTTTCCTATCTAGGTCACTGTGCAGTGCAAGGCTGTTGATTTACCAGATAATGTTTCCACACGTTGCCCCAGACATGGTGATGACAGGCAGGTTTTCAGACTGTTTATGCAAATCACTAGTGTCTTGAGCCTACTCCTGGCACAAATTTTGCCTTCCTCCTTGCTGGTTCGGTGCCTGGTATGGCTTGCCTGGTCTTATGGATGGCACTGGCTATAGTGACATCTAAACAGCTTTGTAGATAAAGCCATCTTGCTGTCAGCCTGTTAAACATAAATTCCATCCCTACCCTGCAACTGCTGTGTAATTAAATGTTCTGCTAGGCATACTCTGGCTTAACGAGTTTTATGAGTCATGGTGGCAAAGAGAAAGGAGAGTCCCCAAAAACAAGAACGGGCACAAACACCATCCTGTTAATTATCTCATTTAGAGAGTAAGGTTCTTGCTTACAGAAGAAGAGAAGCACAGAGAAGTCAACACCAGGTCTCCTTGGATCCCTTGTCAGAGGATCCCACACCGATGCCTGCTAAGGTACCCAGAGAAAGTGATTTTGCAGTTCTGGGTTACATAAAACAGTAGTGCCGGCGCTTGCAAGAAAGTGGTTTGTTTGTGGCATCTTGGTTTGAGAGTGCTTGAGAAGGAAGGAAGGAAGAGGTGAGAACTTGCAAATTCTGTGCTCTCATAAGCTCAACCCCAAACCCATCTACACCACAGGACATGTATTACATGTAGGAGGAGAGCATTGCTAGGCCCCAGTAGTCAAGATCCGAGCATTTAAAGCATCACCAAAACCATTTCTCTCTAGCTGCAAGCAACCAGGGGCATGGGAACTGCTGATGTGAGAAGGCAGCTCAGCGGTATCACGCTCTTGTCTGCTGAGGCAGAGGGAATGCACCCTGCACGGCCAGGACCATCTACACCCCCTGCTTTTACACCCTGTTGTTCCAGGAGGGAGGGACTGTGCCCCTGGCAGTGTGTGCAGGGTGGTGTCGTTCTGCTTGACTTCGGCTGGAACATGGAACCTACATGGAACCTTCTCCATGACTGCCAGTGGCAGGGAAGAGGCAGTCGAGGAGCATGTCGGGATGAAAAAGTGCTGGGCACATCTGGAGTTCCTCTGACCTCGCCCTCTCGGTGTAGCTTGCACTGAACACAAGCCAAAGTCAGCTCCTGCGTGCATGGGGCAGATCAGCACAGAGGTGCATCAGTCTGTCTGTAAACTCCAGGTCTGTCGGCTGAGGAGATTACCGCTCACCCAGCACTCAGGCACACACACCCCCCGCCAGCTTTCCTTGACCTATTTACTAGCATTGAACTAGATACAGGCAGACCTTGTGTTTCAGCTGCCTGAGCTAGCACGGCTCACTTTGGTTCCAGAGGACCAGGGGAAGCGTGTACAAGCAGTTTTGCTGACAAACCTGGGAGGGTAGTGGTGGTTAGGAGGAGAACGGTAACAGCCAGGGTGGGATTGGACTGGGGTACTGACACTTCAACAGCTGGAAGAAGTCTTGATTCTGGGTCCGTATGGCTGCTTACAGGCTTTGGCTGCAGACAAGCTATGACTGCACAAGCAGGGCTTTGAGTAGAGATGTTCCCTCCCTTCTTCTCCTCCTGCTGCCCCAGGGGGTGCTGCAGCTGCCCCAGCAGCCTGCCTGCCCATCCCGTGGCTGCTCTGGTCTCTCCTGGGACTGAGCATGGTGTGCTCATGCAGGGACTGCTCGTGCTGAGCCGGCTCATGTCCAGTGCTTGCAGCAGCACACAGCACAAATGACGGGGCTCTGTGCTGTTCCCCAGATGGGACAAGGATCAGCCTCTGCTGCAGCCCCTCTGCTTACCTTGTCCTTTCACCTTAAGCTTTTCATCTATCTGGGTCCTGTTGCAAATGCTGAACTAAACCCTTAATACCCCTGAGCAGGGATGGAGGGTTAAATCAGATGAAAGATTAGAGTATCTTAGCAGGATTTATGCTTAACTAAGGGTCCCGGGTCTGTAACTAAAGTTTAAAGGCAGCTGGCTACACCCCTGGTGGTGCCAAGACTTGCTAGGCAGCCGCCTGTGTGAGCTGCTGGTCCCTGTTCATAGTCAGATCTGCTGCTCTCTGTTCAAGACCAGGACACCAACCTCATTTGTGGGCATCCTAACCCATTGGCACATGAAATACTTTGCAAAACCCTGCAAGCCTGAGGCAGATGTCTGACCTGCAGAGTGGGATTCACATAGCCTGTTCCTCCAGACACAGTTTCTTGCTTCGCCCCTTTTCAGTCCTCCAGGCACTTTTTGAGGTAGCCACCAAAGCACATGCTTGAGGTGCCGGCAGAAGAGAGAGACCTGTGCAAGCAAGAAACGTGGTCTGTATATGAGAAGCATGGGAGGTCTGGCATACGGCACCTTCAGTTTGTACATCCCAGAAAAAATGGAAAAGCAGTAAATAAAGCTGTCTGCTTGTTTTGGCTCAGGGGATTGGAGATTGAAACTAGGTAGTGTGAATTAGTATAATTTAATTTTCATCACTGTCTTTTATAAGCTGTAAAGTTCCGCATCTCCTACGACTTACAATCTTTATGGGCTTCATTTTTGATCTCTTTTTAGACCTTGATATATCCATGCTATTTTTAGTCTTGCAGACAAAATTTTTAGATAATATCTACAAGATACAGTCTTTTTTTTTAGCCAGCCTGGTAGCCCAAACCGTGCCAGACTCTCCTTCTCTTATACCTTGATTGCTGCAACATCCTTTCTCTGGTTGTGAGACGCACACTCATTGACCCTGCAGCTGCATACACATTCACAGGGCTGCTGCAGAAGTTGTTTTCTTTGCTTGCTGTTTTGTCACCCCTTTTCACTGACCTCCTTACCTCCTCAGTAAGAGAAGAATTCAACTCAATTTATACAAGTCCATTTATATTGTGGCTGATGGTATTTCTCTGTACATGCAGATGGGCTTCTTTGCACGTGCACAATGGGTGGAGCGACTTTGCTGTGCCCCAGGTTGCCGCAGAAAGGAGCACACCCCTTGGGCCTCACTGCAAACGAGCTGCAGGCCATTGAATCACTGGCAATGGCTGCTTGTTTCCAGCACCACCTTTCCTGGTGTCCCAAGGGCCCATTGCTGTCGCATCAAGGATATGCATTACTCCTGTGATGGGCAGGAGAGCGTGGAGCCCTGGGGAAAGCCAGCTACAGGGTGCCAGAATAGCCCTGACACCCCCAGAGCAAATTCCTCCCACCCACAGCCTAATTGCTGTGAGCTCCAAGTTGCCTCAAGAAACAGGTTGTCAAGGGGAGGCTTTAGGACAAAGGGCCTGTTTTTCATTATTCTGACCCACAATGGGCCACTCAGAAGCAATCTGCAAATTCGGGTACCCCAAAGCCCCTTCTTCCCTTTTAGATCCTACATAGACTCTTTGTCCTTCATCAGCTTTCCCTTCTCTGCTGAGATGTGTGAGTTATCTCTGGGGCTTTTTTTAAGGAACATGATGGCACTGACCTGGAGTTTTCCTCAGCTGTGTGCCATACACGTGCAAATATTGTAGAGCTGCTCTCTACAAGCACAGATTGAGTCTCACCGATTTTAAACCATCAAACACACCTGCTTATCTTTGCTTTAAGAACCTTCAGAGCCTGTCTCCATTCTTTCCAGGACAAAATACAAGGTGAAATCCCACCTTCAAGGAGATGCCCCATATTTCCCCATACTTAGATTTTTAGCCCCGCAACTTTGTTCTCTTTATCATGCTCCCTTTGACTTTCAGGAGATGCCTCAGGGAACATCTGCTTCCCAGAAGTTCCCTAGACCATCTGCAGTCAAACTGGCGTTGGCAAGTCTGCGGGTGTCCCACTGCCCCTTGGGCTGCCCAGGCAGTGCTACTGCAGGGCTACTGCACTTCCAAGTGGGGATGACATTAAGTGGTATCATATCCTGCTCAATTTCTTTGCATGCTGCAAACAAGGTTAACTTGGATCCTAGAAATGGAAATAGACATATATAGGCTATAAGTTCATGCAGATGTTTATGCAGATTGCTTAGGAAATAAATATCCCAACCCTGATAAAAATAATGAAAGAAAATATTCTAGATTATTTTGGTGAATTCTGTTCTCTTACTGTCACACAGAATTTGCCTTCCAGGCTATTGTAGGGCATCAGTCTATTTTGTTTTAAGATAGTAGTTTCTTTCCTCCTCAACCATATTCTAATATCTGCATATTACAAAATAAAATAGTTTAGACATTTTAGCTTGTCTGTGCTAGAAAAGGGTACTGTTACAACAATGCAGAAGTAATCATTCACACCTACTGTGCAGACAGCATAAAGACATTTCATAATAGAACAGCAATTCCCAAGTAAAAACTGGAAGAAATTAAGTGGCATAAGTCAGCTCTCTATCATCCAGAGAAGGGATTTTGCCAGCATAAACGAGTTTGGTTACAAAACCTCACAGTTCTTACTGCAATTATTATACTAGGAAAACTTGTAGATCCAGACTGCCTACAAAAACATGACTGCAGCAGCCACCAATATCCCGAGGACTTGTTACACCGAAGTCAGTCCAGTTGTAACTCTTGATTTCATTGAAAGTTATTCCAAGAATGACTTCGTCCCACTGGACTGGATTCCCTTTCATAACAGGAGCATAAAGTGCTCTTCTAGTACAATCACATATTCCAGGAAATATGTAAAAAAGGAAAATTATTTTTTGTGGTTGGGGGAGGGACTGTGCAGTGAAAATGAATCATTTCTGTATTGGAATTCTTTCACTCCAGTAAATATCCAACCTCCCACCAGCAGGCTGCCCTCCTTATTTTGCAGGCTTGTGAGATTTTTACAGCTCCAAGTGGCCTCTTTTTCCCTCCTAGATAGTGCAACTTGGCCTCACAGCCAACACAACAGCTAACCAGAACTTTTTTTAGCTTGATAAATATATCTGCGTGAAGGCATTGTGTGGCGTGTGCGAATCCAAGTGGGGCCAAGGTGCGAGCTGGGCAGCACGCAGCCCAGGGCTGAGGCAGCTCTGTGCCAGGCAGGAGGAACTCTGTCCCTCCCAGCACGTAAGCAGTGGGAGCTTACAGCACGTAGGGCACAGCCATGCAAATCCCTCTCAGCTCCACGGCTCCCCAGCCCCACGTTTTAGTTTCCACCCAGCGCTCAGGTGCCTTGTGCTGGGCATGCCAGGTTACCTGCAAATGGGGGGCTTGGGCACCTGGCCCCATACTCAGCCTGTGCTCTTCTCCTTTCTCTGGGCTCTCCTACCTGCTCTGCTCTGTTATGGCTTTTCTAAGCCTGACGGAGAAATAAAAGCACTCTCTTCCCTCCACCAGGAGAAATGAAGCTGTTTCTGGGCCTCGAGGCAGCAAGACACAGGGAATGCTCACTTAAATTGGCTGTCACTGGTGGCAAAGTAAGCAGCTGGAATGGTGGTGGCTTTCCTAGGTATTTGAAATGGAGCACAGCTTGGGAAGCTGGAATGGGAAGATACAAAGTACTACTCTGCTCCCACCTCTGCTGTTTCCGCCTCTTGTGATGGTGTTAGGACAGCATACCCAACTCTCCAAGATCTTCTGTCAGCTCCCTGTAACGGCTTGACCATTTCTATGTTCTCTTGAGTGGTAAGAGCCAGTCCCAGTCCTGGCCTTTTATCCTTGGAGTGGCAAAAGTCAACTTTGCCAGTTCAGCTGGGGAGCCAAGAGAAATGGCTTTGGCCAGTCAGACCCAACCAGGTGCCTGGAAGTGCAGCATTTCCTGGGTCCGCTCTACCAAGCACCACTAAAGGTGTTGACATATTCTGGTACTTTCACTTATGATCGACACTGACCCGTTTCACTTTCTATTGCAGCAGCCTAGGAGAGTGCAGATAGTCAGTGACTGGATCTCACCTTAAAACTCATTTAATTCAGGCCTTTGCACTTGTCACTCAGCAGTTTTGCATGCAGCCAAGTGATGCTCAGACACTGTAGGTGATATGGCCTATGTATGCAGTTTCACGTGGTTCTAGCTTTGACTGCCATTGCTGTTTCCTCTTAGGTTTGGGATGCTTTTTAGAGATGGTGCTTCATTGCCAGGGTGTGTGGAGCTCCATAGGATCAATGGTGAGGAAAGCCTGTTTTCACAGGCTGGCTTCTGGCAGCTGTTCACATGTGGTCAGCTCAGACCTGACTTTGCGCTGCTTGTGACTCATAGCGTGTCCCTCACTGCACTGGGCAGGGTGTAGGCATGTGCATCTGGGCAAAGCAGGTGCAAACCATTGCCATTCATGTGTGGAAATGGCCCTCCTCAGGCACCAGGGGATGTGTCACTTGGGGTGTTTTACCTCCCTGAAGAATCATGCCTTGGGCTTCCTTCTACTCCCCTGCTTGAGTGAAGGGGAGTTTGCTTTAACATGTCAGGTTGAAAACTTCAAGTGTTTTAGGAGTTGCTTCACATGCAGCTCAGCTGTCACAGCTCAGCAGTAGCTGCCTCAAGGGGAAGGGGAGAGTGGGAAGTGAAGCACAGACACCCCACAGCTGCAGGACTCCACCTGTGCAGCTCTGCCTTTGGCTGTTTTCGTAAAACAGTGCAAAGTTTATGCATTCAGTATCTGTCCTGTGCACGTATTCCTGATTTGTTAAAAGTCTGCCGGTTATTCCCCTTCATCTGTTGCACGCAACTACAGTTTATCCTAATTTGGTGTTTGGAAAAATCTTGTCACTCAAATTACACTAGCAGAAGGTGAAAGTAAGCAAGGAGGGAACCAGGACAACTGCATACATTCCATGCGGGTAGATTACTTGTTCTTTTCCTGTGGAACAACTGTGGATGTTTTTCTTACTTAAAAAAAAAGAAAAAAGGCAAAAAACCCCAACCACCAACCAAGCCCCAGACCTCTGGCTAACTACCAGCTTCAGCTACACCAGGCATACCCAGCTGTATGCACGTAGCTGAGTGATGCCCTCCCAGAGCAGGGCACATTCCAGAGACTTGGCTCTTTGGGATTAACTGTCTCTTTCATCAGCTTGGCTTGGACTACTGTTGCTGTTGATCATGCAATGCAAATCTTTCTGAGAAAGACTCTCAGGCTATTGATTACAAAACACAGCCATTTTGACAACCACCACGTAGGATCCAAACCCTCAGCGTTGTGGGCTGGTGTTACCGTTGATAGGAACTGTGTTATTGATCACAGCCAAATATGAAAATATGCATCCTTTGCACTATGCAATGTTGAATATCTAGCGAAGCAAGATGAAAATTATCATTTATGTCACTTGGGGGAAAGAGCTCTACCAGAACGTGGGAGGATTTACTTTATCTAACATCCTACCTAACATTAGCGGCTGAGAGCAACAAGCAGGAGAATTACAACACTTCTGCTTGTGAAACATCATGCAAGAAGTAGAAGGGTGTGGATTTATCCACACCTCATTTTAGGTGTCTAAATGAAGCATCAAAGTCAGGAGCAAAGTTGTCCTGGGCACTTCCTCGGAGAGAGACGTGGTTAAGATTTTAGGAGGGATAAATTGCTTTCTGCAGGCACCTCCCTCTCTCTCTCCCACAGACGACCACAGAGAACTGCACTGCTCACCTCCTCACTGGCTGCAGTGAGGGAGCAGGGTGGCAGAAACGCTGCCTGAAGGGAAGATACTGGTAGTTGTTTGGGGCCTCTCTTAAGGAAGGGAAGAGGGAAATTCTAAATGATTGGCTCAGGATTCCTCTGGTGGGGGGACAGCCACAGCCAGCAGTAGTCAGCATGTACAGCAGATCCTGTTATCTCCTGCCCAGAGGTGTGCTCTGGAGGAAGGTTGTGCTGGGACAGTCCCCATGAGGTAAGAACCTCCTGTGATGCCAACCTCGAAGCTCTCCTGATTTACACTGGGATGAAAATAGCCCTCAGAGGTTTCACACTAGTGAAAGGTCAGTCAGACTGGGACGTCAGGGCCAACATATAAAGGAGTGGGCGAAATAGCAACTTTTCTGTCTATGTGTGGGGGCTCTGCTCTAAAGATGGACTGCTGAACTATTTATTGTGACATTTGTCTGTCCCATCTGCATAGGAACAGATTTACCTCTGACACACTGTCACCATTACAGTAGGTACTGGGCAGTTTTGAGAAACCTTGGGCCCAGGCCAGGATTGTACTGTGGTAACAGAAATTTAAAACAGCCCTGTCCCATATTCCCTGCCTTCCACAAGCTTGCTCACAGTGTGTTCCCTGTTAATGCTTTCTGTGAAAACTGGCAAGATCCCCTTCTCAAAACCCAGGGGACACCTGGGTTCCAGTAGAGCTGACATTCACATGAGCTGCAGCTAGGGACAAGTTCTGTGCACCGTCTTGATGCCAGCATGTGCAAAGGAAAAGTCAGCTTTAACCTTCCCAGCAGACCCTGCTTTTCTGGGGTGCAGGGCACTCCTTCATCTGGCCGCAGAAAGCCACTGTCAGCCAGGAGGAAGAGCAGAGAGGGGGGTGGCTTCAAGAAGTATTTGGAAAAGTTCCAGTTCTTGCAGGGCCAGTACAATGCTGAATAAAAAAAGGTGGGTGGTTTAGTAAACTTGGCATGGCCAGCAATGACAAAGTGACGAAGGAGATTTTCCTGGTGGCCAGCCTTAAGGTTGGGGAGGAGGGGCAGGTGCAGCTGCATGTCAGAGCAGTGGTGGTGAAAGCGTGCACTGCTGTGATCACACAGAAAGCCAGTCCCCAAGAGATAATCAATGGCTTCGGGGGTCTAAGGTATTCCAGAGGAGTTGGTACAATTGATAGAGTTTACAGTCCTATTGCCTGACCCTCACTCTCCTCTACCCCTTCTTCCAAGAAGGAGGCTTTGCAGTCCAAAAATACGAAAGAGCATTTCTGTGTTGTTCTTTAGCACCTGACTGTCCGCCATGGTCAACGTGCTGTTTTTAAAGTAGTTGGGTGCAGAAAAGATAATGTTAAACCTTTCAAAATACACAGTTCTTTCCCCCTATGGGGAAAGGCCCTATGGATGTGTAGCCGTAACACGGATAATGAACAGTAGCTGCATGCCTCTCCTTCGTCCTCTCCCCAGGAGCCTGCGTGCCCCTCCCTTTCAGCTGCAGTGGCACACATGTTTTGGACAGAGCAGGTGCTGGCTCAGGCAGGTCCCCACAGACACTTGTGCTGCCACAGCCAAGAGTGGGGCACGCTGCAGTGCCGGGGCAGGGGCAGGGAGCAGTGCTGGGGCAGGGGTACAAACACTGCACAGGGGCTCGGCAACCTGCCTGCCTCAGAGCCCGCTCGCTTCCTGTCGCCGTGGTGGAGGAAGCACCTGGGCTGGAGAAATGAGCTGTTTAACTGCTGCCTAAGATCAAAATGAAGAATGCCTCTGGAAAACTGGCAGCTGGAGAAATAGAAGAGAATTTTGTATTTTGCGCACCACTGTGAGAAAAGGGAGTGACCTTCCGTGTGGGCTGGGAGACAGAGGTTCAAAGATTTGCCTCTCAAGTCTGTGGAGCCAGTGAGACACCTGCTTGTGTAAGACCACAGTTGAGGAACACCGTCCTGGGACACCACCAGGACCTGCTGTGAGGACAGAACCAGGGACAGAAATGGGAATTGATTCCTTGGAGCACTGACCTGGGTTGCTGCAGGCAGCCAAGTGGTAGAAGTTCTTTGGAAACTAAAGAGATCTCATACCGAAAAGCAGCAACATTTGCTGCTGTCTTCCTCTGTGGGTAGCCTTTTTGGTCATGCCTCTGGTAACTAGGAACTTTCCTCTGATTTCAAGACTTGGTCTGTTGATGACCAGCTTGCAGTCAAATATTTTTGAGTCAGATTGTCCTTCAGGTTGAACAGTTTGACTTTTTCCCTCCTGTCCCCCCACAGTGTTTATGGTGAGAAATCATAAGCTCTCTCATCCTTTGCTTTGCTGAAGTTCTTCCAGGGTCTTATAGAACAGGCCTTCTATTCCCTGTAATTTTCCTGGATATGTCTTCACAGCACCTGTTCCAGTTTCAGTGCTTTCTGAAAATAGATCTGACTGGAATGGTATACAATATTCCAGATGAAGTTTCTCCAGTGTCTTTTCCACAATGCTATTAGAATAATTTCTACTGCTTTTCTGTCTGATTTTTACTACGCCATTTGACTCTATTTGTATAATTTCATCTCTGAGGGATCTCTGCCTGTGATATCCATAACTTTTTGCGTACCAGCAACACCCTCCAGCTGTCTGCTGTTGACAGATTTCATCACATATCAGTCATGTTTCACAACACTCCTGGTTTTTTTTTTAATATCTAAACTGTCAGTAAAAATATCGAAAGTCCTAAGGCTGGTATTTGTGGAACCCCCTCATCCCAGCAGAGCACCTTTCCAATGCAACTTGCCTTCTTCCCTTAAGGCAGTTCCTCACTGCTTTACAGTTTGCTGACTAATCTCCGTCTTCCTCAGTTTGTCTTTTAATCACCAAAGTTGTGGCACTGAATCAAATGCTTTACTGAAGTCCAGCGGTTGAGACAGACCATGTTACCTCTGCCTAAAGAGGGATTGAGTTAATCACATCTAAGAAGGGTAATTGCTTAGTTTGGCATGATGTAGTTTTGAAAGACCCATCTTGCATCTTATCCTGTTTCCCAGCTACTCATGACATACAATTTGTAGTTATTCATTCTCTAAATTTGTTCTAAAGCTCTTGATATGCAGTTGGTGGATAATCTGGTGAGGACATGCTCCACACAATTTCTCGTAAATCAGATGCAGGATTTCTGTGTGGCAGATCTAAATAATATGCTACGCTTACTTGTGCTTTCATCAGCTTTTAACGTGGTCTGGTTTTAACTCTTAACTTATCAGTCAGGTGAGCGCTTGCTCATGAAGGTGTAGGCAGATTCACTGACCTTATTCGGGACTGTCCGTACAGGCTTTATGTGTTTTCATGTATTTTATGCTTTAGTTCTCAGGTTGGGCACCGTGCGAATGTGTGCCTTCAGGCTCTTGGGAGAATGGGTTGTAAAATTAGTAAAGAGTTGCTTGGCTGACTGTAGAATATAAAATTAGTGTTTGAAAGGGGAGAGCAAAACAGCCAGGGTAAATGCAGTTTCTCCTTGGAGTCACTCAAGTTTTTTGACAGCTGCAGTGTTACAGGAGCAACTCAATGTCATGGGAACACGGGAGTTTGTTTTCATCAGAGAGCTGCTTTCCCTGCCAAGCTGGCAGCAGTTATAGATGAAGCCTTAACAGGGAAACACTTTCGTACTGCCTGTGCTAGGAGGGGAGTCCTGCACGAATGACTAAGTGACAGAATAGTGACCTTCACCTTCTGATCCTCTTCCATCTTCTCACTGCCCTTGTTGTGTTTTGAGGGGTTTTTTTTATTTTCTGCTTACCAAGATGCTGGATGGCAGTGAACACAGGGATGCCTAAGGATTTGCACATTGCAAGGGCAGAATGCAAAAGGTGAGAAAAACAAGTATTGTGTAATGCTCCGTTTTCCAGCTCAACAAAGCTAAGGTTTCCTTCAGTCCTCAAGCTGTTTCCTACAACCATTCTGAAGATCATCCCCACAGCCTGCTCTGAGGTGTGGGATATTCTGAAGGAATTTAGTTTTTAGCCTTGATCCTGAATCAAGCCTCTGTCATTTATGGGCCAAACGTCTCTACCAGTTAGGTGATCCACTGTGTTTCCTCCACCACAGGGAGGGGAGAGAGATTCCTTGAGGATAAGCATGTAACTTAACAACCCTAGAGGGGCACAGCCCAAGATAAGAGTTAGAGGGGATGCTTATGGCCAGCCCAGCGATAGTGTTTGTTTTTGCAAGTGTTGGAGGGTGTGTTCCCCAGACATGTGAAGAAACAGCAAAGAAAATACCTGTTTGCAAGGGTGAAAGGGAGGTCAGTGAGATGAGCGCTGCAGTTATTTGCTAGTATAGGCCCCCTCAATGTTCCCTCTATACAGTAGGATATAGGCACTAATAAACTGGAAAAAGATAGCCATGGCCCTGTGGATTTAGAAAAACACCAAAACCCTCTCTGCTTTTTAAATTCTATTTCAAAATTCTTGCAAACAGACTAAAATTCCTCTGCCATGGATATTTCTGGGATGGTCAAAGCACAGTAATTCATGTTTTGAAGTGTGCTGTCTACTCGTACTTGAGATATTGCCATCATATATCTGGTTTAATCCACTTCTCATTCTGCCAGGTACAAAAGGCAGATGTCTGTCATCACTGACCAGTTTTGTCCCAGACCAGTCCCCTGAAGATGTTCAAGCTGCTGACTTGCGATGTTGCTGCTTTAGTCATTATTGTGTTTCCTCCTGTTCCTCAGGGTCACCGTCTCTTCTTTCCTCTTCATGTTGAAACAGGGCTTGTTGAAGGACCTGGTTATCAGGCACTCTCAAAACATGGCCAAGGTCAGTCTGTTTTCTCCACTGTACTGTTTGTACAGCTGTGGGTAATCACGCAGGCTCTGAAATCTCAGCATTCCTTTGGCTCTCTGGCTGCTTTATGATCGCTGTCCCCCCGCAGGCATCCACATTGAAAGCACTTTGATTTCTGGGGAATAGACATGTTCTTCCAAGACTTCAACTTGTACAGGTGTATGTGTAATGTATATTTAATAAGGGTGGCTCAAAAGGGCTTACAGGGAAGCTTTGTATTGATACTGATGACTTCCATATGGGATGTATTCTTCTCATGGGAACAAAGAAATTATTTCACCCATTTCGATATCGTATTCTTGGACCAGTGAGTAGAGACATGCATGTCATGTATAGGTATCCTCAAAAGACCCCTGCTCCAAGCTTACCCTAATTTGTTCATTACCCTTACCACATAGCCTGTGGTAAACTTAGAAACCACTAATAGAGGCATTTAAAAGGCATTAGAATTAATGTTTCAGTTATTACAGTTTTTCTAAACAAGTATTGATTCTCTGGAATTTGTTGGAATAGATGGATTTTCCTGGAGGACAGAAAATAAAAACTTCATGCTGACTTTTAAAAGGTGAGGGTATACATGCATATAAAACCTTTATTAATTTGCTCTCTGGGGCCTTCACACTGCGACAGAAGTATAAAATGTTCAGTCTGTAATGAGTACAGTTTTAATATGATTTCAGTTTTCCAGGTCAGAGCTGATCACACAGCACAGCATTCAGGAAGAGCAGGGCCTGAATTTTGGAGACACCTGCTGAAGTAACAGCCTGTGACCAAGTCACAGCATTGGCGTACGTATGAAAGTTTCTGTGGGGAGGTTTTCAGTCCTCAGTGTCTTCAAGGTCATCACCCACGACACAAAATGACATTGTTAGACTACTACCTCTTCTCCAGCTCATTTTGAATGGACAAAAGTCTGTAACACAACTGTACTTACTCTACTCATCTTTAATTCTTTGTTTTGAGGCAGCTCTGTGTCTTCGTTTTGATGCAGCTGTGTCAAAACCCTCTCCTGAGACCAAGCATAAAAATCCTGGTTTCTGTGCCTGGACCAACACAGATTTACCTTTCTGCAGAGTATGAGAAGACTCATAAGCTCCCTGTGGCACAGAGGCAGCAGATAAAGCCTATTAGTGTGATACCAAAACATTGTTCCAGAGCACCTGGGTATAAAAAGGCAGAATTAACTCTGTGTTGGCATTTAAACAACCAGGTGAAACCTGCCAGTGCTGGTCACTGTGACCCACTTGAGCAGAAGAAACTTGGATGAAAGTAGCCAGTAGATGTGGGAAGGTGTAAAGCTATGTAGGAAAGTAGATGGAAGACCACCAACGCACTTGGAAGCAAAGGCTTCTTCAATACAAGTCTGTAACTGGCACCCCTTGTTCTTGACCCCTCCTAATATGGTTAGCTTAACTAATGCCAATTCAAAAGGCAAACAGCCATTCTCTATGACCAAATTGGTCGTGCATCAGTCTCCTTTCCCTTCCTCCTCAGGTCTGGAAGGTCCCATGCACCAGACAGAATTCTTCTCCCCCCTCCCTATCAGCCTCAAGGTTCCTGGGCACTGGGCTGACTTCTCCCTTTCTTACCAGCCTTGAAGGTCCCAGGCACCCAGGTTGTGATGACACCATCACAAACCAGGGAAGTGTGGCAGAACACAGAGCACTGTCTATAAAATCAAGCAGTTACGAGACCAAAGGGGGACTTGGACCACAGTTGCCGCTGGACAGCAAAACCCATGATATCCCAGTGGTCAGGGACACCGCCACCATCATCTGCTTCCCCCAAGTTCTGAGTGAGTGATTCATATTTTTCCACGTTTTTATTCTATATTAGGATTATTATATTGATAGTGCAAGCCAAGTATTAAGATTTGACCCATTCTTCAGAGCATCCGTGTGGTTAGGAACTGTAAGCCAACCTGTGATACAAATTTTGTGCTAAGCTACTTCGAAAATTGTGATATGCTGATTTTGATTATAAAAATCTTGTTCTGTTCTGGTCACAGGATTGTATGCTATGCCAATCATAAAACTCTGCTTAAAAAAAAATAAAGCTTTAATTGCAATTACAACTTTGTGTCATCGTCATTCCACCCCATAGTGCTGGGTGACAAAACGCCTTTCATGTAAAATCTTTTCTGGCCCAACTGGGAATAAATCACTTAGAAGAAGCCACATCCAAATACCTGGTACAGATGTAGCTATTTTTTCAGCAAGGGAAAAAGGTTTATTCTGGTGTAAGTATATCAAATAGCTCATTCTCCAGTCTAATAAAAAGCAACAGATGGCTCTTCAGCTCTGCGTTATGGAAGGGGTCTTCTCTGTGGAGTGGCCAACCACAGACAAAACAGAGTCCAATGAAGTCACAGAAGGTCCCTGAGACCAGCAGTACCAACAGAGCCTATGCTCAGGGGGCACTTAATCTCCATTTTCCCCCTGTAATCACCATGGACTCTCCACTTGCGCCAGCCGCTAATGTTAGTGTTACAAAAGCCGGAGGGTTTTGCACTGAAGCTTGTAGGAGGTGTTTAGTTTGTTTCTTTATCCTGCAGAACAAGGGGAGCTTCTTGTTGGGGTTTGGAGTCTGTCACTGGGAGTGGTTAACATGAGGTGTGCAGGATAGCTTATGCAGGGAAGGTTTCCCTAACCTGTCATTTCTTGTGTAGGTGTGTTTTGCCCTGGGGCAACCTTAACTGCTTTTTTAACAGAACTTTTTGGTGGGAATTGTTAGGAAAGCATTTCTCTAACTACCTAAGCCTTGCTGTGTTTTTTTTGGCCCAACCTATACCGCAGCATAAAATATTCTGTACATTGGGAATTCTCAAGACTTGATAGTCATCTCAATGGCACCCAATTTAAAGAGAATTATTCCTGATTTACATAGGCATGAATAAGGGCTTTCCATATATAATATAATATATTGCCTCTCTAAGATGTAGACACAAAGGCCATTCTCAGATTCCTTCTCATAGAGAGTTAAGTTCAGATGAATCAGATTAACTCCTTTGCCAAGAGCCATTACTTCCAAACTGCAGCACTGGAGAGGAGCAAGAGGGTGAAGGAGAATATGTATTTAGCACTGCAGTGCAGGGGCACTGGGGGTCCTGAGGGCTGTAGGAACTGAAAAGCATCTGAGATTCCTTAAGGTTCGTATGGTTCAGATGAGAGACCTAGGCATGTGTACAAAAAAACCAAACAAACAAAGAAACTCCAAACAAATTCTGCTGTTATGTAATTGGATTTAGCTTTTCTAATGAGAGCCACACCTTCAGGTTCCCTCACTTTTCTGACTCCCAGAGCTGAAGGAAACATTTTAGGTTTTCTTTGTTTGCAGCTCCTACTCCACCAGCATCTTTTCCAGAACTACAACACACTGTAGCTTTAGCCCGTACCTTTTCTCTGTCCCGCCTCCATGCTATGGCATAAAAGCCCAGCATTAATTTGACCGAGCCAATCTGGAGCAGCTAGAAATACAAATCATTTCAGTTAGACTTTGCAAGGGGCTCAGACACAGAGAAGGGCTTGGGAGAGATGAAGGAGAAAGGTTAATTTCTGCATTTCACTAATACTGCATTAAGGGTGTTGGTGTTGATGCAAAATAAAGATATTCTCACCTTGAATTCCTCCAAAGCAATTCTTTTATGTGGTTGCCTCACTAGAATGAAATCTTTATGAAATAGCCAGCACACCCACCCAGACATAAGCCAGGCACTAACTGTTCATGTTTAGAAACAAACTTTCCCCATGGGTACATTATTCATAGCCGGTCATTTGCCAGTTTTCTCTTGGAAGATATAAACTAAACACTAGGAATAAAGGCGATGCATAGTTTGGTCTCTTTTTTTTTTTCCACGTGGATGTTGCAGCAAATCTGTGGGTTTTCTCTGTCCTTTTTTCCACTCACTCGTTTACAAGTCAGCTAAATCGATGGTGCATTCCTAAAGTCTTCCTGCTGATCCACTCAAAGGCACCACTCATGGTGCATTAGCGCTTGGATCCTGCCACTTACAAAGACTGAAATCTCAAATTCTACCAGCAGGAAAATATTCACAGCTTTCAAACCTTATTCCAGGAAATGAGGAAATCATCCTCCTGATCCATCCTGCCACTGCTGTGGGCATCTCTGTTGCCTGAGAAACATAACAGGTTGTTGTTATAACAACTAGAGACCAGCTGACCTCCCGCTTCCTTTCGTCAACCAGCTGCGAAACTCCTCGGTCATGGAACAGCCTCAAATTGAACATCTGACCCCAGTTTATGCAATTCCCCTGTGACCGTTTCATAAGCTTTTTGTCACTTCACTTCACTCAATTGTTTGTGGAAAGCATTCACAGCTACCCTGGCTAATGGGAACGTTTCGGTGTGACAGCTCGCCCCGTGGCTAAGCCCTCCATCTCCAAGGCAACCTCACAACCTTGCTCCAAGAGTACTACGCCATGTCATGAGATAAAATGAAACCCAAAAGGACACACGGGGATAATTCCAGCTCTTACTATCCCTAGTTCTGCTTTAGCAGAAACTTTAGGAGACATTGCCAGGCCGGTTATTTAAACATGGGAGGGCACCACAAAGACAGCATTTGTCTCTAAAGCTATACAAGCCGTACAGGGACATGAAGAGCTACACCGTGAGCTCTGCCAGGGATCCCAGGGATCTTAAACAGTTTCCACAGAGCTACATCGAAACGACTGAGGGCAGAAAGATACGGTGATTTCATGTGTCTGACAAATCACCGGGGTCCTACCTCTGTGCAGCTCCGTTACTTAAAGCTGTAGGTGTTGAAGCAGCTTCACTGGTGCGGTTCTTGAGTTGGACTCACCACACTCCTCTGTCTGCCCTTCACAGAGCTCAGCTGAGTCAGTGTTAGACTGGGGCTTTTACAGGAAAGGAAGGATTCCTTCCCTGCTCCCTTGAGTGCCAATTCAAGGTGGTCTCTGCTGATCGTACTGCAGAGGACCGGACGCCTCACCGAGGAACATTGTCTAGGAGTGTTACTGAAGCAAGTCATTGCCCAAAGCAGCAGACTTCAGGGATAAAATGAATGGAGAAGTTCCAACCCCCTACAGTGGTTGTTTTCATTTGGTTTCCCCACTCAGAAAGGCACAGATCCTGACTGGTCTACGCGCTTGTGCACTGTCTTCACAACCCTGAGTCTTGAAAAACACTTTTTAACCCATGTGAAAGCCGAGTCACCAACCTCGTCTTAGGATCTGGAGCACAGTCGTATGCAACCCATGTGAAACATCTTAGTGTGGCCTTAAGTCTCTGAGAAAACCTTGTTGGTTTGTTGTTAGCATATTTTGGGGATTTTGCCCTACCCTAAATCCTCACACCTCCTTTCTCCTACCAATTCCTCCTTCAACATGTTGCTATTCCACCTTCACACTTGTGGAGGTGCAGGTGCAATTCTCTTCAGGCATAAAGAGCACACAACTGTAAGGGGAAGAGAAAAGGTTTAAATACCAGCTAGAAGAAAGGGAAAAATATTGCAACTAACCTGTTACCAAAATGGTTTAATACTGCCACATTTAAGTGGATTGTTTCAGGAAAAAAACTCCAACCAGTTCTTACTCACAACAACATCCCAAGGATGTCAAACAAGTTGAGTATCTCAGTGCACGTGTAAAGTGTCACTGAATCCAGAAATCAGAAATCAGCTGAAGACCTGACCTTCACTCCCTACAATTGGCTGAAAATTCTCCACTGCTGGGAAGCATTCAAATGCAAGCACTCTTTCCACTCTCCTGCGACATCAATATAACCAAAACAACTCTGCTTTTTGTCCAAAGAGCTGCCAAGAACAGGGAAATAGCACAGTTTCCAAAAAAAAAAAAAA
>VZTA01000725.1:281322-330056 GCA_013398855.1 Mohoua ochrocephala
CCTTGCGCCGCGCGGGGCGGCTGCGGGTTGCCGGGGGGACGCGGCGCGACGGCGGCACCGGGATGAGCGGCAAGGAAGGTGATGTCTCCTTCCCTCCCCTTCCCTTCCTTCCCCACCCTCGGGAGACCGAGGCGTGAGGAGCGGGAGCCGGCAGAAGCGGGGGGAGGCCCCGCGGCTCGGAGGAGAGCGGGGTGCGGAGCCTCCGCCGTGCCCAGCGGTGCCCTTTGGCTGCGTCGTGAAACTCTCAGTGAGGGAGGCCGCTCCTTCACGGGTGTCACTGACCTTTCCTTCGTGGGTGCCCTCCCTTCCCGCTGGGGCTGTCCCGGTGCGCCAGAGAACGTGGCTGCGGGAGTCTGCATCCCTGGGGGTGGAAAAGCAGATGCCACAGAGGGAAGCTGAGGGGGTTAGGCCTGTAAAGCACTTGCGCTAACTGTTAAGTACAGTGTGTGTATTTTTATGTATATGTGTGTATATATATAAAAATATTGTGTATGTAGCATAATATATATGTGAAATACATATTTTTTACAGCTTGCTCTGCTGCCTGTGTGTTGGCTTAGCCCTGGCAGTCACAGAATTGGAGTCACAGAACGGGTCAGGGTGGAAGGGTCCACAGGGGGTCATCTGTTCAAACTCCCTGCTCAGGCAGGGTCATCCTAGAGCACGTGGCACAGGAGTGTGTACAGATGGTTCTTGAACATCTCCACTGAGGGAGACTGCACAACCTCTCAGGACAATGTGTTCCAGTGCTCGGTCACCCACGCAGTAAAGAAGTTCTCCCTCGTGTTCAGGAAGAACGGAACTTCCTGTGCATTAGTTTCTGCCTGTTGCCTCTTGTCCTATTGCTTGGCATCACCGAGAATCACACAGACCTCCCTTCAGCATTTTTCAGGGGATGCATTAAATGTTTTCAACTGCTACAGGAAAAAAACCCCCTGAACTCATGTCCAACAAAAAAGAAGGAAAAAATTATTTTCAGTTTCCTCTTTAAGAAAGTAGCTACGCCCATTTCTGGTTTTGGTTTGGGATAATAAACAATTAAATGGAAACATTTTAAAATCCAGTGTTCATGTGTAACTTTAAAGTACCTTCCCTTGGTTCTTTTAAGGAAATTGAGAGAACTCCATGTATTCAAAAGGTATACCTGTATTCAAGTTTGCCAAATTTTGGGCTCTGTTAGGAATGGAGTGTCCAGCTATCACCAAAAGGAGGGAGAGAGAGGGAGGACACGTGGGTGACACATTGAGTCAGTCCAAGGCGAAGGAAGGATAAAAGGAAGAAAGAATACAAGGTGTAAATCGGGAGTAAAATAGTCCAAAAGAGATGAGTTCTGGGTGTGGGTCTGAAAAGGAGGGTTAAGGAAGAGGCACACGAAGCAGTTGAAGTGAGCAGCTACATTCAGAGAAGAAACTGGTTAATGGGCAGAGTGTAAGGGCCTGGGAAGCTGCGCTGCAGGAGCTAAACCTACATATCTGAATAGGGGTAGTCTGCTTACATTATGCCTTGCTTCTTTCTCTGGTTACTGAAGACCCGTGACATAAATCACAGTAATAAAATCTTGCAGGTTTATTGACTAGTTTCAAGCTGTTAAAAAAAAAAAGGAAGAAAAAGAAAGATCTAATCCTGTAGGTCCTTGTTCACACAAGGATTTCCATGCAACCATTCGCTTACAGCAAGAAAACATAAAAGAGTGTGAAGACCTGAAGGCATTACCAAAAAAAAGACTTAGGATCCTCCTGCACTCATCCATTGAAATGGATTTTTTTTTCTGATTTTCACTAGCAATGTGGTAGAAAAAGTAACATGATAATGTGAAGCTGGCATCAGTTGATAATAAGGCTCATCCAGTTACCTTATTTGGTCTTGTAGAATATGACTGCTGTCAGGAATGCTCTGAAGACAGCATTCTGGTGCTCCTTGTGCTCTGGCAAAACTATATTTTAATAATAATTTTTTTGGTGTGTCTCTTCTATTTAATAGGATCGGGTGGGTTCAGAAAACGAAAGCATGACAATTTTCCACATGGTCAAAGAAGAGAGGAAAAAGAGAATGTTAATCCACCCTCAGCTCTGATGACGTCTTTTAAATGTAAGTAAGCATTTGGAAAATCAGATTATAAAAACGTGGTGTAGAAATTGCTAGGAAATTATTAGTGGAATAAACCAGCTCTCTCTGGAGGAGAAGCTTGAAACTAGTTGGGCTCATACTCCATACCTTTAGAGCTAAGTGTTCTGCATTTTGTGCAGTGAAATCCTGGGAGTGGGATTTTGCTTGGCTCCACCTGATTCACGACTCGCTCCCGTTTCCATCCCACGTGCTGTTCTCCCTGCCCTCCTCGCTTGTGCTGAACCTGATGTTGAGCACAGTGCACAAGTGTTCAGCCGGGCAAAAGGTGACCGGGCCCTTTGGTGGCAGAATCCTGTAGGATCTGCAGGGGTGTAATACAAAATCTGAGCCACAGGGGAAAGAGGAGGAGATGGTGACCTTTGAGAACCTGACCTTGGCTGTGGTGCACAGATGACTAAGCTACTTTGGTGTCAACGTGGATGCATTGTTTTAAGAGTTGGTATTTGTTTATACCTGCACTCTTTCAAAAAAAGACTTCAGCGAACTAATATAGACCTGTATGTGGACACTTAGTTCACTTTGAATGCCTTTTAAATATTAACATGTATTTGAGATTCTTTAAATAGCCGGGTGTAAACTTCCCTTCAGCCAAATTGTTTTTATAAGATTTTTCACCAAACCAGATTTAAACTCAAGTAAATTTAAATTTCTCATTAGACAACCCCTAACAAACCAAAGTTTACCTTCAGAAATGAGAAGCCTTGACTGAAGAAGGAAGGAGATTTGATATGTGGAACTGATTAATTCTTATTGTAAAATTTTCCCCATGCTATGTATTTTTTTTGAAGCTAAGAATGGTGAAGTATGAGCTGTCCGGCTGCTTTAGATGGTTACTTCAATGTCATATAGCTTCCTGGCTTTTTTTAAAATGGGTGTTTATATTTTCTTGTGTAAATCAGCTTGGCAGATGATTAACCATGACCCCTGAACTTTGCCTAGAGAAGCTGTGGATGCCCCATCCCTGGCAGTGTTCAAGGCCAGGTTGGAGGGGGGTTTGAGCAACCTGGTCTAGTGGAAAGTGTCCTTGCTTGTGGGAGGAGGGGTTGGAACTGGGTGATCTTTAAGGCTCCTTCCAACCAAACCACTCTGTCATTCATATTGAATATCGTATACACACTTGCTCTTGAATTAAGTAGTGCAACTGTACTTCCAACTTTAATTTTTCACTCTCATGAATATCAGTTTGTCATAAAGTTGCCATTACTTCCACTTCGAAAGAGCTTGTTTCTCTCCCTTCTCGTGAGATCCAGTCATCTCTGTTTGGTTAATTTCAGAAAGAATTTAAGGGACATGGTTTCTTCAAAGTTTTTCAAAGATCCACTCTTTGTATTTATTGCAAAAGTGCTTGGTGCAATACAAAGTGCACTGAGTGCACTGCCCCAGACAGAGACGCTGGTGGTCTTTGTCTCCATGTCAGGCACAAGCATTAGAAAAAGGTGTGCTCCAGATGGTTTAATAATTGAGCAAGTTGTGTGAGGTGAACCAGAGTTGTGCACTATTTCTGTGTATGTTGTCTGACTCTAAAAACCTTAATCATAGAATCATGGAATGTGCTAAGTTGGAACCAATCCATCAGGATGATCGAGTCCAACTGCTGTCTCTGTGTAGGACATCCCAAGAATCACACCATGTGCCTGAGAATATTGTCCAATTGCTTCTTGAACTCAAAACAGGATTGTTGCTGTGACCACTTCTCTCGGGAGCCTGTTCCAGTGCCCAGCCACCCTGGGTGAAGAACCTTTCCTGACACCTAACCTAAACCTCCCCTGGCACAGCTTCAGGCCGTTTCTTTGAGTCCTGTCACTGGTCACCAGAGTGAAGAGACCGGTACCTGCCCCTCTGCTTTCTTTCCCTCATGAGGATGTTGAAAGTCTGCCCTCTGTCTCCTCTTCTCCAGAATGAACAAATTGAGTGACCTCAGCTGTTGCTTGTATGGCTTCCCCTCCAGACTCTTCACCATCTTCATTGCCTTCCTTTGGATGCTCTCTAAGATCTTAAGATTTTTTTTATATTGTTTTTCCCAAAAAACCACATGTAATACTTGAAGTGAACCTGCCCCAGTGCAGAGCAGAGCGGGACAATCCTCTCCCTTGCCCGGCTGGCGATGCTGTGCCTGATGCACCCCAGGACAGGGTTGGCCCTCCTGGCTGCCAGGACACTGCTGGCTCCTGTTCAACTTTTCATCATCCAGGACCCCCAGGTCCCTTTCCATGGCACAGCCCTTCAGCCTCTCATTCCTGGTCTATACACAGGACCAGGGCTGCCCCGTTAATGTGTGGCCTTAAATGGTTATACATGTTTCGCTCTTTTTAATCTCTGAAAAAAAGATGTGCTTGAATTGATCTATTTGCACCAAAGCTTTCTAAAACATTAATGAGAAATTGTCTTCTATAATAATTAGAGAATCACAGAGTGGTCTAATGAGTCAAAACCCAAGGAGTTACACCTTTTTTTGGAAATATGTTTTAAATGTGACAGCTCAGTGATAAAGAGAGTGGGTGCTACCTTGATGTGTAAGGTTGAGGTTTAGTAAGTGTCATTTTTAATGGTCTGTTTTTGCACCACCAAAATTATCATTAGAGCCTGAGTCTTTACTTTCAGTGCTAAATGAGACATTGCAGTGGAATGTGTGTAGGAAATGACTTTGTGGTTTTGATTTGTTAGCTTGGAGAACCCCCCCAGGTACCAATCCTTGTCAGTTTTAGGCAATAGCACAATACAGTAGGTTTTCTTGCATCCTTTTGGGCTAAAGATATTTTATTTGTCTGGTTTACTTTAGAATAGAAAGCACTTCACACTAGTCCCTAACAGGTTTAAAACCTGATGTAGAAGTGTGAAAGCCACAACTATCCAGAAAAGATTGGGGGTGTTGCTGATATTCCAGATGTTCAGAATAGTGAATTTCTCAGTAGATGACATTTGTAAATGGTCCTTGGAAATGTCATATGTGGCATCCTATGAAGGGAAGTCACCCTTCCTCAAGTTCCTGTCACTGTGATCTGAGGGAAAATTTCTTGATGATAATTCAGGGGTGGAATTGACTCAGAATTTGGAAGAGACACACCAAACAAACATGAGTAAGAATTTTAAGATCAGAAGGAGCGTTTGTGACTTATCTTAGAGTTTTAGAATAAGATTGGGGAGAACAAAACCAAGTTTTTACCAAGGCAATAAGAAATATGGAACTATTTTTCTAGCGTCTTCTAAACTTTGCTTGCCAGTGAACTGCTATGCTTTTTTAAAGGTTATTCACTTGTCAGACCCTTTAAAAATGTAACCTCTTAGTTTATTTTCTGCGTCTTCTTGCACAGAGGCTTTGACACCTCAGACAATTATATAGGGAATTTGTTAGATTTCTTCTAAGCATCTACTAGTGATTTATTTACTAGAATAATGGTCTATAAAATGTTAATGGTATTTGTGAAACATTCATAATGTTTGACTGTCGTAACCAGATACACTTCCTTTCTTCTCTGTATTCATTGTAGTTAGAGAGAATTAACATCAGCAAGTCAGAAATCTTATTTTAAATAATTAATCTCACTTTTCTTTAGTACTTCTAATCCTTAGGGATATTAAAATACTCAACCTTTGGGCAAGTCTAGCTGGGATGTGAAATGCAACCTTTCTTATAACTAAGTGGTGCATTTTGAACAGTATATGTGCCTTAGCCAGATGCTTTTCATTTGATTGGTTTAGGCACTTGTGAATCTTACTAACAAATGATTGTAGGGTTTTATCTTTTGATTTATCTTGCTGAATTTGGGTGAAATTTTCAGTCCATTTCCGGAACAGCAGTGTTGCGGAATAGATTTTATTCGTGAAACCAAGTATTTTACCTTAAAAATTGTTTAGGCTGCTTTAAGGCATCATCAGGACTGATGCCTACTTAAGCCTGACTTACTAAACGAAGGTAGTATTGATGATGAGTTTTGCAGCTCTGGCAGGTGACAGGCAGTGGGGGCCTCTGCAGCCATGCCCCACCCAGGGGCAGCCCACCTTGGGGAAAGGCACCCAGGGACAAGGCTGGCGGGGCTGGGGTCTGTAGGGAGTTGGTGCAGCACAGGTGCTTTGCTCTTCCCCTGCGCCGTGTTCATGTGGTAATTGAGCTTTTGCTGTAACGATTGACTCCGCAGCATTCCAGCTGGAGCTCGACACCAGGCACGATAAATACGAACGGCTCGTGAAGCTCAGTCGGGATATAACCATCGAAAGTAAAAGAACGATATTTCTGCTCCACAGGTTCACCAGGTGAGTCACGTTGAGCGTGAAAGTGTTGCTAGAAACCTACAATCTGCCTTGCAGTGTTGTCTGTGAGTAACAGCTGCAAAGGTTCTGTTGAGAGGAATTTAATTAACTTCCCATAAACATCCTTTAGGGTGGATGCGAGCTAATGAATGCACACTCCAGTTAGAGAATTAAAAGATGCTGGTTCAGGTTTCTGGGTTGGTTTTATTGGTTTATTAAACCAGTGTAGAGCAGTAGAGTGAGCAGCAGATGAGAGCCTTGCAGCTTTCAGCGAGCTGTGAGAGAGGAGTACGCACCCTTCCTTCGGGTTACTTGCCCGGGCAGTTCCGTCACCGTTTTGGCTGTTGCACCCCCACCCGAGGTCATCAATGCAAATAGGAGGTGACCTGGGGTCTGTTTATGTAAATGCTACAGCTGGATAGGCTTTTGTGTGAAGTTTTGAGCTTCTATATGTTTTGTGTTCTCACGAGCCTTCAAGCAATCTTTGGAAGCCAGAAACAAACTAGAAGAGCAACAGGAAAATTTGGAGCTTTGCATAGCCTGTTGTATAAAGTGTTTGCTGTACGTGACAAACATTGGTCTTGCATGTTTTAACAGCTCTCCCTGTTCCTTTTCTTTGTAATTTCCTTTATTTTAATTTACATTCTGTTACTTATCAATATATTTATACTGAAGTAGTAACTATTTATAGTTACAGTTATAAATGGAGATTATGAAGTTGCCTGCTCTTTAACTTGGTTTTCTTCTGCAAAGAGGTATTGTGATAACTCCAGTAACCTCTACAGCCTTGACTGTAAATTACTACTCCCACTGCAGGGGCTAGGTAACTGGGAACTGTTGGAGGAAAGAACAACAACAACAAACTCCTCATTACTCTGAATTTAGATTGCTGTTTTATAAGACATTCCTGTTTTTACGAGAGTGGAAGTTTTCCATGCTGTATTTTGTATTTCCTTCTTTGCTTTTCACAATTATTGTGGCTTTAATTTCAGTAAATTTTACTGTTTGCTTTTAAATGTTTTCTCAAGCCCAATCAATCAGTAGTTCTTTAAAGAGACTGTAAACTAATATACCATATGGATTATTTGGGCTCAAGGGAGGAGAAAGTTTAAAGGAAATTAGATAAACTAAACTGTAAATGCCAAGTATATGTTGTGGTTGTAAATCAGATATTTCAGCTGTTCCTGAACAACATAGTCCATAACTACTTCCTTAAAAAAAAATCACATGTGGAAGTACATAATGTATTGTATTTTGCAATACTGTCAAGTATTGCAAAATATTAATTTTTTTAAGAGGTTGAAGGACTTCTGTAAGTACTGCTAGCTTTCTGGAATATTTTTGGAAGCCTTTGTATGTGTTTCTCCTTTTTCTTACTGAAACAATAATCATGACTGTAGTCTGGAATAAACATCATGCTACCAGAACTCTGTCTGGTTGATTATTTTCTGGGTAAGAATCTACAGAATTTCAGAATCTGCAATAGGTATCTATGCAAGTTAAACTGTTTCTCATTCTAGTATCAGTTTTGCTTTTTCTTGAAGCCAGTAAAAATGTATTGATTAGTGAAGGAAAAAGTGTAATGTTTTTTAACTGTTTGCTCATGTTCTGGAAACTGCTCTTTCAGTTTCTGTTTTATGTTTTTATGCAGTGCTCCCAATGGGGAAGAAATACTAAGTGAATCTGAAGTCAAGCTAGATGCTGTCCGACGGAAGATCAAGCAGGTTGCACAAGAACTGATTGGAGAAGACATGTATCAGTTCCACAGAGCTATATCTCCAGGTAAATAATTTTGAAGTTGGCAAAGTATGCCGTTTTGAGCTAAGCTTAGTTTCTCTTTATATGGCAATGCTTCCTCTTCATGTTGCAGGTGTGAATTTGTTACATTTCTGTGGTTATAAATCAGGAGTCAGGTTAATCTTTGTTACTAGCAAAGTTAGCTCTGGTCTTAGAGAAGCTATTGTCCTACAGATTCATTGCAGTTTAAAGGAAGATTTAAATGGGAGTCTACAACTGGAAAAATTTGGACCCTGACCTAAACTGAAGTTGAGAGTAGTTCTGACAAATGTACTGGCTGGTCTGTGACTGAGAGGAATATATGTAGCACACTCTTTTAACCTCCCAAGGGGTTATAATTTGTAAGAGGCGAGTGGGAGCGACTGTTTTAAGAAATTATCCATTTTGAGTGATAAAGTGATTTTGAGTTGATAAAGTTAATGAATTTTAATCCTTAGATTAGCATTTTCTTTCTTCTAGGCTCAGAATGTGCTTCTGCCTCTCTGTTACAAGCATTAAACCAGTTTGTGTGTTTCAGTCGCATCTTTTTCTGCTCCTCTCTGTAAACATCAGTCTTTGCTGACATTCTTGAGATATTAAATCCCAATTCGTTCATGACTCTTGGCTGTCCAACCATATTTCTTTGCTGAATCTTTGCTGACAATCTGAATATTACCTGAAATTGGCATGCCTTGGTTGTGGCAACACATGATTAAAATACGTAACTGTTTCTTAGTCATGGTATAAAAGTGTCTTGTGTTTATCAATCTCATTTTTAACATATTTGGAAGTGTGTCTATCTTTCCTTGTTTAGGCAAAACTTCAGCTGATGAGAGCTGAAGATTTGCCCTGAACTATTTAATTATTTAAAAATGTCCATAAGATTGATTTGATAAACCAGCAGCAAATACATGTATATAATCTACAGGACAAATAATGCTGAGGTTAACTTGTACTCGTGTCTTACACAAACTTTAGTTTGTTAAGAGTGAGACAGGTCTTGAGTCTCAGGAATTTGGAACTAGAAGGAGCTTGCCCTGATAGTCTTCAATGGCTCTGATTAATTCCACAGTCCTCTTACCTGTGATGCATTGGGTTGTTCAAATTAGGTATAAGTAGTTTTTCTTAGAACCACTTAATCTCTATGTGTCTTGCTGCTGTTTATAGCCAAGTATTGTAGTGGCACAATGAAAAGAGAGAATTCAAAATGCTGACACTACAGATGATCTCAAAGTGTGAACAATACTATTCCAAGTATATTATGAGTATCTTGACATGCTGAAAATGTCTTTTGATTTTCATTTTAAGTACTGCTTATAAAAGCTGAGAATCCTTGCGTTCAGTTTCATGAACAAAAGTTTTTGAAAGCGTCATTGTGACCTGTAAAGTTTGTCTGAATAACCCCTGAAGTTTGTAGTCCCGTGTGAGCGTATAATGCTGTGTATGGAACAGCAGTGCTTGAGGTCTGCTACCTCATGGATCTTTGTGAGACTGTGTGGTGCAAGCTACCAGCCGTGCCACGTGAGCAAGATTCTTGCGGGGTAGCCACTTACTCTGCATCAGCTGCCTCGCCTGAACTGTCTCTGTTTTGTTTGATGTGTGTCTTTGTGGCGGTAGATTCAAGGAGGCTTCCCTGCCTCTAGTGCCACTGAGCAGCAATTGGCCTGCAATTGCATTCAGTCATCTCACACGTAAGAGAGTGCACCTACGTAGCAGACATATGGAAACTTACTGCACAATAACTTCGGTGTGTACCCGTGTTCTTATAAAACAAGTTATATGTTATATATATAAGTTATATGCTAGTTTTCTACATCCAGATTCTCTCTTCTGAATAAAAAAAAAATTACTGTTTTTGTTTCTTTAAAAAAGATATCTTTTCAAAAATCAAGTTGGATTTTCTTTTTAATGAAAGATACCTAAACTTAAGCTAGCCATAGCAATCTGAAAATAAAGAAATTAATGAAAAAAAATTTGTTCAGCTTTGCTTGTGTATTTAGTAAATACACACTGTCAGCTACGCTGATTTTCCTGCATAATTTATTTCTGACTTGCATAAAGGTATTCATTAATACCAGAATGGACCTGAATAAGCTGTTTAGAAAACAACTGCACGTATTCTGTTAGGAACAATTCAGAATTTTTAATAGTTTTTTCTGGAGTTGTAAATCTCAGCCTCTTAAAATGACCGAGATGTATTTGTCCGTTTTAGAGCAGGACGAGTTACTCTAGAGGAGGTTAGTAGTAGAAGTGGTTAGCAGAGGAAGTTAGAGACCTGCTGCATGTTATGATGACTCAATGCCTCCACTACTGCCAAAACTTTTAGAACAGAATAGGCAAATTCAGATGGAAGGGACCTACGGTGATCATCCCATGCCACTGCCTGACCTCTTCAGGGCTGACCAAAAGTCAAAGCAAGTTGTTACGAGCATTGTCCAAATGCCTCTTCTAGACACTGACAGTCCTGGGGCATCAACCACCTCTCTAGGAAGCCAGTTCCTGTATTTCACCTCCTTTTCAAAAGAAATGCCCCTGCCTGATGCAGCTTAGAGCCATTCCCACGCATCCTGTCACTGGATGAGTCTCGAGATCAGCACCACCCTCTCCACTTCCCCTCCTCAGGAACCTGTAGGGAGCAATGAGGTCACCTCTCAGCCTTGTCCTCTCCAAGCTACACAAGCCCAAAATCCTTAACTGCTCCTTATAAGACATTTCTTCCAACCCTTTCACCATCTTTGTTGCCCTCCTCTGGATGCCTTCAGGGACCTTCACATCCTTTTTAAACTGTGACACCCAGAACTGCACTCAGTTGCACGTACGGTAGCACATCCTTAATGTTTACATGGGACTTGGAGTGAGAGTGTCATAGAATTAAAGAATTTTCTTACTACAGTCTTAAGAAAACTTCAGGAAATGAATCTTACTGACCTCTCGAGGTAAAAAGAAAGGAAGGCAAGAAGGTATTAGTGTTCTAAATAAGGGGGAGAAGAAGTAGACTCTGCTGTCTGTCTGTCCAGCAGTCAGGTGTGCAGTCTCTCAAATACCTAAACTTTGCAGGTTTTTTGGACAGAACTAAAGGGTAGACATACACAGCCCCCCAATGCGTTTCTGAAGTTAGAACTGGAAATGGCTGTACTTTTACTTTTTCCCACTCCTCAGGTGAAGTAAATGGCAAGTCTGTGCACTCCCATCAGTTGTATAATACTGCCCTGAGATCCCCCTGTTGTTTCTGTAATTAGGTATTTGTGCCATAATAAGAAGACTGTTTATAAAATCCAGCTGAAATAGGTTGCCTTGATTCTATTTCCGTAGATCATCCACAGCATCTGCTTATGTTCTAACTCTTCTCCATGTGCTCCTCTGCAAGGGAAGTTCATGCCAGCTGGTGCCCATGGTGTGTGTTTTGTAAGGGAGTGTTAGACTATACCTGTGTGTCACTGGGAAGACAGGGAATGCTTTCAGGCATTGTGTAAATGAGCTTGTGTGCATAACAAGTATAAAATGCTGACTTTCAGCCTGATCTTTACTCTTACCTTCATTAAATCCTCTGCTCTCCAGTTAGTCATTGGGATGGCAAAAAAAGGAATATGCAGGCTTCGAGACTTGTAGATCTTGATCGTGCTGAAGCTGGGATCAAGGAGGTGCCAGAGATGTGAAGATGCTTGAGGTCAGGATTGTGAAGCTGAGATAGAAAACCTAGAGACAGGAAGAATGAAGGGACAGTTAGGTGAAGAGCAACTGGGAGAGGGAATGCTTTATTCCACCTGCCCAACACTGTTTATGAAGAACTGTAATTGGGAGGTGAACAGTGATAAGAGTTAAGAATGTTGCTTTTAGTTTTGGTTTTAAGTCTAGTGTTCTTTAATTGTTGCTTTGCTTTTTTTTCAGTGGAAAAAGCTTGCATGTCTTTTTGAAAATAAATGTAGCTAAGAAAAGTGCTAGATCTTTTGTCTTTATATATTTATATATTTCCTAGGGCTGTAAGTCTTGACCTTCCTTTAACCTAGTTTTCAGCTCTGATTTTGTATTTTAAAGAAATTCTGGAGAACTAGTTAAAAAGCATTTTATGAACAAAAACATTGCCATTAAACTGCTTTTTTCTTCCAAAAAGAATAAAGAAACGCCTATGTCCCATATCTCAAAAGCAGCATGTCTAATTAACCTCAAACTTCCTAAAAATATTCTCCTTTGTCTTGAAATCAAACATGAAACATCCTCCTGTTCCCCACCCTGCCTCTCACAGAAGGAGTAAAAGGGTTCAAAATGGAGCTTATAATGGCAACCACTGTAGCAGCCTTAACTGGGGAATCATGATTGTCTGCATAATAAAGCTGCCTAATACGTATTTTATTCAGTATAATAACTGTTAGCCTATAAATAGAAGAATGCTGTGAGTATTATGCTTGGGAATATTGTTTGCCACTTGTAATTGTTAAATGCTTTTTTTGGGGTTACTCCAAGCAGTTGTTCTTTTGACTTGAAGATAAAACAATTCTGGCAGAGCACTAAAGGAGTTTCATGCTTTCCCTCATTAAGAATAGTGCTAATGGCACGCAGGACGTTTCCCCAAAGGACACTCGCATGAGCTCAAACACTGAGTATAGCCCTAATTGAACAACAACAAAAACTGATGACTGTTTTCTACACGTTTCTTAACAGTACAGATTGTCCCAGGGGATGATTAAACAAGCAAACAAAGAGATACTGAAATAATGAAGTCTTTTTTTAATGCAGAGCTCTTCATTTGTTATGTTAGAATGTTCTGCTTTGTTGATATTTTTAAAGCTTTACTATTTGTAATATAGAATTCCTGCTCCTTTGGCCCGCTTTGCAGTGTATACCTTATATATCCTGTGAGGAAATATGTACTCTTTCTTTAAAATTGTTGAGAGACACTATGCAAGAAGAGGACTGAAAAAGATTGTATGGATTTATGAAAGGAAGGAAGAAATTTTTCTGGATTTCTTATTTGTATATATATGTGTTTGAGCATTTTCATATATATATTTAACTCTCAACTACTGAGGGAAATATCAACAGTATACAGAAAAGATCTGTACAGGACTTAAAGACAAGAAAGAAGCGCTCCACAACATGTGTGTGGTTCTACACTTTGGCTACAACAACCCCATGCAGTGCTACAGGCTGGGGGAAGAGTGACTGGAAAACTGCCTGCTGGAAAAGGACCTGGGGTTTCTGGTTGACAGCAGCTGAGCATGATCCAGTGCCCAGGTGACCAAGAAGTCCAGTGGCATCCTGGCCTCTATCACCAATAGTGTGGCCAGCAGGACCAGGGCAGAGATTGTCCCCCTGTATTCAGCACTGGCTGCACCTCAAGTTCTGTGTCCAGTTTTGGACCCATCAATACAAGAAAGACATTGAGGTGCTGGAACCCATGTCCAGAGAAGGGCAATGGAACAAGTGAAAGTTTGGAGCACAAGTCTGATGAAGAGTGGCTGAGGGAGCTGGGGTTGTTTAGCCTGGAGAAAAGGAGGCTCAGGAGGGACCTCATTGCTCTTTACAACTGCCTGAAAAGCGGGTGTAGCAGGTGTGGGGTGGTGTCTTCTCCAGTGTGACAAGCAATAGGACATGAGGAAGTGGCCTCAGGTCACTCTAGGGGAGGTTTAGATTGTATATTATGAAAAATTTAATCATGGGAAGAGTTGTCAAGCATTGGAACAGGCTGCCCAGGGAAGTGGTGGAGTCACCATCCCTGGAGGTATTTAAAAGACATGTAGATGTGGCCGCCCTTAGAGACATGGTTTAGTGGTGGACTTGGCAGTGTAGGGTTAGTGGTTGGACTCAATGATCCTCAAAGTCTTTTCCAACCTAAAAAAAATCTATGATTCCATGTTAGGATGTATGTAATTATTCAAAGCATGTTCTAAATCTACTCTGCATAAATGCAAAACTTGTGTAATGCAGAGGGAAAATTAAGGCTTGCTTTGATAGGTTGGCATTGTGTGGGATTGAATGGAGTGCCTTTTTAACATGACTTTGTTAAATGAAATCTCTAGCCATTTGAAGACTTACTCAATTTTTTGCTCCTTAAGACAAAATATCGAATGGGGAGCCCGTAATTCTTCTGGAGCTTCTTAAGCAGAGTGGTGTGGGGTGCTGATGGCAGATGCAAGTGGAGCACTGTTGGCTGACCTTTGCCGTGTGCCCGTGCTTGCAGCAGTGGCGAGCGGAGTGGTGTGCGCGGGGAAGCTCATTAGCTGTTTATCATGTCTGCGCTCGCTCTCAATAGGATTAGATGACGAGGCTGTAAAATGTCAGCACCTTGTCAAAACTATTGCTCTGTGAGTGCTTCTGCTGATGATGATGCAGGAAATTCTGTGTAAAAGTTCAGCACTGACGGAGCCTAACACATCGTTTATCTTGTGCAGGCACTATTTGTGTTCTGAGAGATTGATCTAATGGAGCTTATTTCTGTCTCCTGCCTTATGCCATTTAGAGTCACTTTAGGCGTGTAAGATATTGCAACAAACTGCATTGCTCGATTGGACAAGGCCAGTTAAGTCTGTGTGGATGAAAAGGAAATCCTTCAGTTGCACTGGAATGCCACTTTTTAACTGCAGTGTGTAGGACCACCAGACAGGATGCTGTAAGAAATGCTATGGAGATGAGTGGGGTCTGTCCGAGCAGGCCAGCTTTAGATTACTGATGATTTAAGTAATAACATTTTTTTGGGTATTGTATGAAGGATTTTAATTAGAATGCAAACTAAAGGAACGATCCAGTAATGATTTCTGTGTTTACCTGGTTGGTTTTTTTGTTGGTGGTTTTTTGTTTGTTTGTTTTGTTTGGGGTTTTTTTGTTCTTAGCTTTTTAACTCAAAATATGGAAATAACATACTCAAATTGTTCTACCTTTGTAAGCACACATGTATTTCTGAAATAATATCAAGGTACATAATATCGAAGATATAATATCAATGTACCGTTCTGCACATCAGGAGCAGTATAAGTAGGACACCTGTTTTTTTTCCTTGAGAAAGCTTAAAAACTGTAGTTAAAATACATGGCATATTTAATTGTGGGTTGATAATAGAAAGGAAAAGCTTTGTACTGCAGGAGGAAGGTATCATGAATTGTAAATGTCTCACCCAGGATAAGACCTAAATACACCTAAAACTTGAAAGGAAAGCTGTCTGTGAAGGAAGCAATCAGGTTTATGCAAGATGGTGGGAAAACACAGTAACACAGGAACAGGATGTAACTGAAGAATTAATCTCTTTGCTCTTGTAGGTGAGGGGTAAAATGCCAGAAATGGAAACAAAGTTTCCTGATTATACTGGAAAATTAATAGAATTTGCAGTGAATAAGATAATGGTTATAAGATACAATTTTGTTAATTTCTTTCTTTCTGTTTTGTTATTTTCTGTGTTCCTCTGAACTCATATCCCAGCTTGATCAAACTGGTTTGGTTTTTTTTCATTCTGCAAGTTGCCTATTTGAAATTCGATACCTTCAGTTCGCTGCGTTTTACTACCCTTTCATTATTTTTGGTTCATGCCTTTTTCCTAGGTTCTTCTAGGGAAAGGGAAAAAGCAGCAACTGCAAAGCCTGTTTGTATTTTCTGCTGCAGGCTTTGTATGTCCATACACAAAAAATTAAAACAAACCTGCAAAGATGAATGCAAATTCTGACATGAACAAACCAGGCATGCAGTATAAGAGACTTGATTATCAGCTCATCCCTGAATGAGTTGTAAATTCAACAGGAGCTGTTCAGAGCAGCATAAGTCCGTAAGAGAAGCTATTTACAGTCTTTTAAAGATGCATGATCACAAAGATTGTCCTTTCCTACTTGTACCTTAAGACCTAAATGTCCTAAAGTCCTACTGTACTATTGTGGCAAATACTGCAGTTATTCACATGACAACCTGAAACTCGTGACATTGTTTGTCTTTTAATTCAGTTTCATACATGGCAAATGGAGGAGACCTTGTGCTCTGGCTCAGGAATTTTTTTCAACCCTGCAGCTATTGACATTAGTCATTCACAGACCAGATCTCTCCAGCCTTTGCAGGAACCAAGTGCAGCTGGAACATAAGAGAAGTTAAAAAAAAAAAAATCTATGAAGCTTTTCTGCTTGTTTATTTAAAATCACACAGGAGAATGTGTCATAGAGGAACTCCATTCCAAGAAATGACCAGGAGAGCACATTGTGGTTCATTTTTTGTTTTGCAGTCACATGGTGAGAAATAGAGGTTGGCGAGGGGTGAAGTGCCTTTGTGCCATCTCACAGATCTGTGTTTATGAAGATAAATGGCCACTCTTGGTTCTTCTGATGTGCTCGTGAGTTGGGCCTGTTGCATGGAAACAACGTCATCTTAAGAACTACTTTCACTGTGTTTTGAACTGCAGAAGCTGTGTTGTGTTAGGTGCTCTTTCTTCTTTGATCAGTGAACATCCTGGCTGAGTCAGAGCTTCCTTTCTTTGGTATCTTGAACACTTGCCCTCAAGGCTGTCAGTAGTGTAAAATTTGCCATCTGACTGAATGACTTTTAAAACTCTGTATTAGTTATGAAGGCAGTTGGGGGTAGTCAAAGAGATGAGGAAGACTACTTGTCACAGGAATAGTTTTTTTTTAAGAACTCATGTAGAACATTGGGTGCTCTTCAGAATTACTATGTTTGGGGCTGGTGAGTTGGAATAAAACCCCAAACTTCAGAACAACAACCTTGATTACAAAAATAACCGTGGTACGCCCCTCAGGTCCCCAAGCAGAAGCAAAATAAAAGTTTGTGAATTTCTCACCCACAATTATTCATCTGCAAAAAGGCCTATCATTTGTCATATGTCCATGTGTTTTTAATAACAATATAAAAAAGGCTTGATTAACATGTTCTCTGCAATGAGAGATTAAAATATTCTTTGCAGTTCTTTGCAGGCTTTTTGTGCCTGTTTAGAGAAATAATTTAACTCTCACAGGCACCTGTCTGATAGGAAACCTATATTTGTTTCTGTGGTTTTTGGGAAAACTGACTAATCTTGGTATTACCTTTTCCCTGAATCTGGTGTGTATTCAACTTTAAACAAAGTGCAAACAATATTAACACTTCAGTATCTGAAATACATCACTTCAACACGTGCAGCTAGAAGAGAACAGAACTTTTTGGTGGTCGTGGATGTGTCAAGTAGCAATTGACTAATGAACAAAGCATTCAGGGCTTTATAGAAGAAATTTACGTGAATTTAATTATTGCTATAATAGTAAACCTACTCAGCTTTTGAATTATTACTCAGTCAATAGAAACGGATGTTTTTGTCCAAATTTGTAAGCTCATATAGACTTTTGTTCAAGTACTTTTATTTGTATTTGTTAGTTAGTACTGTTTAATAAAATCCATCCCTGACTGGAATTACTCTTTTAAGCCATTTTCACAACAGGATGTCCAGAACATTCCTGTCTGTGAGGAGAGCTGGCTTTATCCTCTTTCAGTGTATGTTATAAAATTAACCTTTGACTTCATGCTCACAATCAACAGAACGATTTGATTGTTTCATAGCCTCACCTTTAGTTTAATTACATAAGTTTTTACCCCTTCTGGCCAGAAAAAGACCTGTGAATCTTGGGAATCGTTGTCAAGTATGCAGAGAACTTTAAAGGAATAGATTAAGGTGTGCATTACCAGTTTCATCTTAATAGGACACTGGATTTAATTTTTGTATTAATACTTCCAAATTTATTGTGTGTACTTGTTTCAATTGATGATGTACCTGGTTACTTGTTTGCTTATTTCACTCGTTCTCCCCTTCATTCATCCATATGCTTCTAGCAACGAGTTCTTCAAGTTTACCATGCTCCCAGTATTCTGCAGAGTTATTTCTCTGGTTGGGATTTCCACAAGAATATGACTCCTTTTTTCTGGCTTATGGTGGGGATTTCTAGGTTTTGGCTGTGGGGTTTTTTTGTTGTTGCCTTCTTTGGGTTTGGGGGGAGGAGAAAGCAGGGATGTTTTTTTCTGTGTTTGGTTTTGGTTTTTTTTAATGACAATGTAACTTGCCAGTCTAAAAACGAGGATAAGATAGAGCCTTGTCTGTGCTGTTTTGGTTTTGTAATGAATCAGCAAGTGGGTAGTTTCACATGACTCGCCCTGTAAATAATGTGCCCCACCCTTCATACAGCGATCCTGGAAGAAACTCGCTGTGCATATCTTCCTACCATCTTTCTAGTGGCTGCTCTTGGCCTGTGATTCCTGCTGCACGGCTTAGGGGAGGAGTTGGGTGAGAGAGCACAGACTTGTGTCTGTCTGCTTGGGTCCTGACCATCAGCACAGGTTCCCCTCTAAACAAAAAGATAGAGAGAAACAGGACAAAGGATGAGAAAGAAAATGAGTTTGAGAAGAAATAGGGAGAGAAGCAGCTCATTTGGGAAGATGGCAGGTGGCACTGGCATTGCTAACCTTACCAACAGAGAGGCATGAAATCCATTTGGACCTGTTTTGTAACTATTGAACCGAGATTTAAAGGCGGAAATTAAGTAAACAAAATTTTAGGAGGAAACTTTCACCTCTTATTTGATCTGTCATTCTGGGTTGAAACTTCCATGCATGCATGCATGCACATCTCAGGTGGAATTAGAGTCTGTTTACCCTAATATGACTCCTGTAATTAAGTAATTTCTATTATTTACTCATTCTTTAAATAGAACTAGCTTTTCTTCTGTCTTGTGCATTCATTTGACTCTTGGATTGAGTGCTCCAATGACTTTTTTAAAATAATTTTTTATTTAAGAAACCTAATTTCTTGTTAAGTTTCTTAGGGAAACTACTTTTTCTTCTTTCTCAGAGCTTGCATATGTAGTTAAGGAAAAATGTCTTGAATATCAGCTGGCAAAAAAGCGCTCAAGCTTTCAGGCAGAAAAATCTCCTTTATTTTTAGATAGGTGCTCAGAAGATATCTCAGTGTAGCTCGCTAGTTCTTATGTAGAAAATAAATTTTTAAAACATAGAAGGGAGCTGCTATACTGGGTCACTGTCACTTGTCTAGTACAAGCTATTTATGTAGAATAAATGTAATAAAATATCAAAGTACTGAAACAGTTACTTTTTTACCTTACATCTGTAATTTTAAGAGGTGCTAGTAAAAATAATACAGTGTTTTTAATTGGGATTTTTGTCCATGTACTACAAAAAACCCCAAACCCATAAAAGGGCAGTCTTACAAACTACTCCGTTACTGGCAGCTCAATCCATAAATAAGCCAATTTTGGAATAAATCCAAAGCAAGAGCATAAGGGGAAAGGTATTGTTGGATGGTGTCGTGAAATGGGACGGGGTTTTTTTCACCTTGGGAATTATTTGCTGAAAATAGCGGATGTCCTACCATTAAGCTAAAACATAACGTGTTTAAACATCCTTCTACCTGCACATGGAAATACCCTATTTCAAGGTCTTGGGTCATTGAAATGTCATATTGTAGCTACTTCTAGAAGAAGAACTTACCAAAAAAAAAAAGGAAAAAGTAAAATAGTAATGTTTTCTGCAAAGTAGTTGTGAACAGGATTTGTTACCAGTCTATTTGTAATGGTAACTTCAATTGAGTTTTGTAAGGCTTACTAAGTAGTGGGAGATAGATTCCCTAATTGTGAAAAGGTGACAGTAAATGGCAAACACACTGCGTGCAACATTCACATGGTGGTGTTAAACAAAAGGAAGGAGCACAGGGCTGGAACATGTCAGCTAGGGTGGGATGGCAGGAGGAAGAGAAGATCTTTGTGTGTACGTACATATAAATATGCCCACATAAAAAAGTACATAAAGATGAAAGAACAGAGGAGCCAAACACTTATAATGGAAAAGGTCAAAACATGTGTGAAGTAGTAAAGTGGAGTTGAGTTGAAAGTGGGAGATCTGACTGATCGAGAAAACTGTTTACCCAAAGATTTGAGGGCTGATTTGATCTCTCTGAGAGCTGTGGAAAATGCCAACTTGATTCTTCATGTGTGATAGTCTTCTCCACAGATAGCAGAGAGAGATTTTCACAGATATTGTCATGTTGAGTGCTGCTGTATCTGGTAGCTTACAGCTTGTCCACAGAAAAAGCCAAAATTTCGTAATGGGCTACTGGTCCTGTTACATCAGAAGGTAAGTCAGGGAAAGAGCGAGTGATGAAATCTGCTTCTCTGCAGCTTCTGAAGTTATTTATCTTTACAGATCCTGAGTAGCTTTTCTCTAGTATTCTTCTATTGCTTGTGCCCAGAATGCTTTACCTGAATTCTGTTGATTAAATTATAGTGTTTAATTGGCCTTGCCAGCTCCCTGTTTATGTTCTGGTTTGTGAGCATCAGTGCTGAGTGTGAGTTTTGTTGCTGCATATTTATTCTGCTTTTCCCAGTGCTGCTCTAGAGTATTATAAATGGTGCAGGCTGAATTGCCATTCTGAGTTGCTTCTGCTCAAACACATATTTAAAAGGAAAAAAAAAAAAAGGCAGGTCGTTTATCATGCTTTTGTGATTGTAATATGAAAAGCCTCCTACCCCTTGTGGTTATGTCTATTTTTTGGGGGTATTTCCACCCTCGTCTGTTATTCAAATCTGTGTTCTCTTCTTTTTGATTTAGACTATTTATTTGATCCAAGTGAAGTCTAAATTTGCTTCTTCCTGCATATTTCTGTAGGCTGAGGTCCTGGCCCTGTACAGGTCAGTTGAAGGTATTAAGATTATTCTAATGGAAACAGGATTCTACTTCTGGTACCCTTGGTTACATCCTCATGTTCTCACTGACAAAACTATTGTCTAATCCTGGCCCTCTTGCAGCGTGATACCTGTTTGCTTCTCTTGAAGTGAAGTCATCCCCTTAAAATGGCTCAGAATAGCTCTGCTAGAATCATCTCTGTCATGTGTCTGTTCCTTTAATGTCCTCTTTGGGGCTTTCTCTGTTCATGGGTCAAATATACACAGGCATTGACTTTGTCTCTCCAACTGTTTTTTAGCTTAGTACTGCCATGGCTGTTTGTTCGTTCCAGCTTTGTTTCTGCTTTTTTTTCCACCAACAGTGCCAGCTTCAGCTTGCTGCTTATGAACTTTTCTCACATGCTTACCCAAATCTGCTCTCTGCACATAAGGAAAAACTGGCAACCTGTGAAATCTCTGTCTGAACATTCAAACTCCTTTTTATTTAGATCTCACCTTTGCTGTAATGCATAATAAAATCACCATCTGCTAAGTAGGTAGTGAGAGGTAATTGTGGCAGGTAGCTGGAGATGGCATACAAATCTGGTACAAGCTACATTTGTTATCCCATCTTTGATTCCCTTTCCAACACACCAACTCCTTTTGTCCCCCTGCACACCTTAATTTTAGTGTAAGTTCTTTTGGACAGAGCGGGTATTCACATATTCATAGAATCACAGAACAGTTAGGGTTGGAAGGGACCTCTAGAGATGACCTAGTCCAACCCTCCTGCCAAAGCAGGATCACCTGTTGGTCCTCTTATTGGACATCACAGTCCTGGCTGGTTTGTTTGTTGGTTGGTTTGTTTGTTTATTTGTTTGGTCTGGAGTCATTTGTAACAACAGATGCATTGTCTTGAACATGAATTTCACCAAACCTGCATATTTTAAGGAGCCCGATTCCCACAAAATGGAGAAGTGGGAAGTTCAGTTTTAAACAGGTATCTACTACAAGTCCTTCTGGGCAGGGCTGCTCTCGGTCTGTTCATCCCCCAGCCTGTGTCGATACTGAGGATCCCCTGACCCAGGTGTAGCATCTTGCGCTCGGTCTTGTTAAACTGCGCGGGATTCCCATGGGCCCAGCTTCTCAAGCTTATCCAGATCCCTCTGGATGGCATCCCATCCTTCAGGTGTGTCAACTGCACCACTCAGCTCGGTGTCATCTGCAAATTTGCTGAGGGTGCACTTGATCCCACTCTCTGTGACATGGATGCAGATATTAAACGATACTGGTCCGAGTATGAGCGCCTGGGAACACTGTGGGGAGCTGCTGTTCAGTTTGTTTCTGAGAGTACCATGATGCTTCATATTGAAATTACAGAAGGTTCTGCATGAATAATGCAGTTGGAGTAAAAACTTGAACACGTTTGTCTGTGTGCTTGGTCTGACCTTCATACTTCAGAGACATGCTATGTTAGATTATGTTTCAATGTTATTTCTGGATTGTGTTAGTTTGCACTTTCTGCTGGTAACCTTCAAATAGTCTCACTTAAAAGATCTCTTAAAAAATAAATAATTGTGAGCACGGATCATTACTGGAAAGATTGAAGCATTAGCTTAATTCTGCTGTTTTTGCAGGACTTCAAGAATATGTTGAGGCAGTTTCGTTTCAGTATTTTATCAAAACAAGATCTTTGATTAGCGTTGAAGAGATCAACAAACAACTAATATTTACAGCAGAAGACAGAGAAGAAACAACAAACATGGTAAAAGTTTTTCTTTTCTCAATTGACAAACATCTTTCTGGGATGGAAATGCAGCGAGAAGGCTTTGTCACATTTTTGGCATCTGATTAAATAAGGCCAGTTAGTGGAATGGGATTAGATATACATGTGGGCTTTGACTCACTTGTTCAAAACATGCTTTTTATTCTGATAAGTAGTAAACTAAATCCGTGGGATACAAGTTTATAAATTTCACATCCTTTTTATTCAGAGCAGACTGAACTCTTTCTGGTATGGCGAAAGATCCAGGCCAGGGAAATAGTAGGTAACAAATGTAGCGGAGGGATTTTTAGTGCCTGGGACTGTCTGTAAGACCTGCTGGTGTCTAGTGATGTTGGAGAAGGTAGGGGAGACAAACAAATGCAAGGCAGGATGAACTCCACGAATGAAATCTTACTGCTGGTATTGAACTAGTCACTGGAGGCACTGTATTCGCCTTGTGTTAAAGCACCCTGCATGTGTCTTAGCTTCATCATTTGTAACTCTCCTGGAGCTGATTCCTTTCAGAGGACAAACTGGTGTCCCATCAGACCTTAGCCCTAATGCCATATCTGCTGTTTCTTGACTTGCCTGTACTCCTACCCTGCCCTAAATGGCTCATAGGGACAAACTGCTGTCACCAACCCAGTAAACTGGGTGCAGTTTGATTTTTTGGCAGGGGACAGCAGTGATTTGGTAGCCATCTACAACAGTGCACATGCAGTCGAGGTGCAGTCTACACTAATGCTGCTTTACATAAATTCCTGGGTCTGCTTCTGCTGAAGAGATTCTGCTGTAAAGCACTTCTCATTCGTTCTTTATTCTCTCGGTAAGATATTTTCAGAGAAGCCTGATTTTTAGCTAAAATTCATTTGTTTTTACCAGAGGCAAGTCCATTGTGGCACACTTGTTGTAACAAAGCATGAAGTTGTTAACCCCAGTCTGCACGCCTCTGATGAGATCTGTCAATTTGGGTAGATAGCATATTATGGGAACAAGTGAACAGACAGAAACCTGCATTGTCTCCCACGTTACCAATATTATGGCAGTAAAAAGTATTGGGAACTTGGATATAGGAGCAAACTTGTAACTTTGTAATGGGTTTACTTCATGAAGATTTTCATGTGCTCTTTTAATAAGCTCAGTTGATATAAAACAGGTCTGAGAATACTATGGCTTCTTGTAGAGAATATATTTTGAAATTCAAGACACTGTTACAAAATGATATGGTTTGTTTTCATAGTGCAGACTATTTTTGATTGATTTGCTAGCTTTGGGCAGACCATTTAGGAAAAAATCCATCAGGCCAAGATCTGCCAGATGAAAACCAACGCCAAACAACTGCAAATAAATGTTGCTACAAAGATGCGATAATTCTGTTTGCAAATAGAGATGGTAGAGTTAGGGTATGTTTATCGTACTTAATTTTCCAGAATGTTTTAAATTTCCAGTTGTGTTAGATGAATTAGTGTGTATTTGAACCATTACGGACGGCTTTGTCACAGTTCTCTGTCCTGGACTTTCTTCCGTTCTGTCCCCAGACGTCCAATTCCCATGATAAACAACCCCATACGTGGAGCCTGAAGGTAACACCCGTGGATTACCTGCTGGGAGTGGCCGATCTGACGGGAGAGCTGATGCGGCTGTGCATCAGCAGCGTTGGGAACGGGGACATAGACACGCCCTTTGAACTGAGCCAGTTCTTGCGTCAGATTTACGATGGCTTCACGTTCATTGGCAACACTGGACCTTACGAAGTCTCGAAGAAGCTCTATACCTTGAAACAGAGTCTGGCAAAAGTAGAGAATGCCTGCTACACGTTAAAAGTACGGGGATCTGAAATCCCAAAGCACATGCTGGCTGATGTGTTCTCCACCAAAACGGAATTGATTGACCAAGACGAGGGTCTTCCTTAAAATAAGGAGGCTGTTGCACCTCAGAAGGGAAGAGGACTTAGAGAAAGCTCTTTAGTTTTGGTTCGTGGGGTTTTGACCCTTCTCAAAGCTTTTTAGGTAGAGACGTTTTTAGTTTTATCTATGAGAAGGCTGTTTGCAGTGGTAATTTGTAACCAAAAATACTTTTTATGATGTGCAAGAGAAAAAATGTTTGACTTTGGCCTCTTGGTATGGAATTTCCTGTATGGCTCCATTGTATCTTCTTTCAGAATGACCAAAATTTCCACTGCACTCTACTCCAGTGACTGTCATTTGTGTCACCTCACCTCAAACTGTTTTTACAAGTTTTCATCAAGCATAGCGGTGGAAAAAAAAATGGTTAGGTGCTCTTATTTAGCATTATTCATAGGTTTCTGCTGACCTGTTTTCTGACCTATGACCTATTTTCTGAGTATTTGGGTTCTATACTCATGTCATACCTACAGCAACGCACCTGTGCGTAAGCGCATCCCTTGACTTGAAACCGGGGTGGTCTCAACAGTGCCATGTAATTCAAGTTTTCTCTGATTAGTGCTTTAAAGTATGAAACTAAGTCAACTTTTTGCCAGTCGATAACGAAGCTAATTGCACCAGGTAAATACTACTGTGCACCCATTATTTTGGGTCTCTGTTAAAAGTGAGCTCCGTTTGAGCTAACACTGGTACTTCACAGTTTTGAGATGAGCTAGAAAATCCACAAAAAATAATTGTGGAATGTATCGTTTTACATTTTTTTGTAATACAGTTTAGTGCGGAATCTGACATATTTCTGTTTGTAGACAAAGAAGTTGTCATACAAAGTATGTAATTTGGTGTTAGGACGAGCAGTTTTTGGCCAGAACAAATGTGTTGCAGTGCTGGAAGTCTGTTCTCCATTGTTTGTGCTGCCCTGAGGACCTCCAGTGGGATTGAACTGGTATAAGTGAAAAAGGGCTAGCCAAGCTTTAAATATATGTTAGCAGGAACTATATCATGTGCGTGTTCCTGTGGAAAGGAAATTGCAAACAGAAGTAAGGCAGGCATTCTGGTTTCCACATTTATCATTGAGGAGGGTATGTCACTGTTGGCAAAAAATCAGGGCTTTATGCTGGTGTCTGAAGTTATGAAAGTCTGATAATGTACATAATGCTAAAGGAAAACAGATAAAACAACATGATCTCTGGGATCCAGGAAATAGGCCTCCCAACTGCAATTGAAAATACTGCATGTTTTTTATTTCCACTTCCATATGCTGCGATACTGCCAATATTTTTCCCATGAGCATGTCCTGAGTAGCTGGAATCATCTGATATATGGATAGGAATGGATAAATACATTTCTGTCAAATTTTTCCATTGTTTCCACATAAAGCATATATGTGGTGGGTTGAACAAGGAGTGTTCAAGGCATTTTTCCTATTGTTTAATACTATTTTTTACAATAAATTCTGAAAAGTAGTCACTGTCTCTACGTTGGTCCTTTTGCCTGTCAGCCCAAGTGGTAAATTACAATTACCGTGCAAGTTTCCAACTGTGCAGGACTTCACTTGGAAATTTCGCTCCATTCCTATATTCATATTTTAGTGGGCACTTCCTAATCCTGAATTTCTTTTCTCTTTCTCCCTTAACTTTATTCTGTGAAGTCTAAAAACTGGTTAGGATAGAAACGTCATGTGATTCTCTTGAGTTAAAAAAATGCAAAGGATTCAGATGACACAGCAAATATATCCCTGGAACAAACCTGCAACAGTACCCACATTTTTACATCTCACCTTTTTTCTCTGCCTTTTTTTTTTTTTCCTCTGATGAGAGGAAGGGAAAGAAAGGAGGATCCTTTCTAATAAGGAATAGTTTTGGGGTGTCAACCCCTCCCTGAGATGTATCCATCTAGCATTTCAGTTGATGCGGCTACAGTGCGGTTGTGTCTCTTTTGGCACAGCTAAATTTACTGCAAGTCATTGCTTGTTTAGTGTAAGTGTGTGAAGCGAAAGCAGATACTGTCAGACGTCGTGTGTGATATTAAACAGAGGTCTGTCTCTTGTCTGTCCTAGCAGCTATCAGGGGGAATTAAAAAATGTTCATGGCACAGTTTGAAAAGGGATGAGATGAATTCCAGCACATTGCACTGCTTGGCTCAGTGACATTCTGCCTCTAGCCATGGAATGAGCACACAGTGGCCACCACTTTAGTCAGCTCCTGCTTTTATACAGTCATTCATTATTTTAAAACTACAGATGTCTAAAAAGAGTACTTTTTTTTCCCCCTAACGATCTTTAGAAGTAGATGCTCTTTTCAACAAGTACGTACTGGTTCTAATGATTTTGAGACTTAAATTTTCAGTAAGGCAAGAGAAATTTTTTTAATGGCATCCGTGATTTCTAAACTTCAGTCTGCATGCCCGTTATCAAAGCTGTGATTAATTTCTAATAAGGAGCAAAGTGTATGTGCAGTGTATTAAAACACCAGCACAGATGGGAAGTAGCTAATGGCCTGCAAACCTCCTGCTCAAGGAAATATTTTCCCCAAAAAACAATTGCACTGTAGCTATTTGAAAAGTGACAGACATTTATCAGCAAAACAAGCTGCTAAACAAGCAATGGCAGTTTTCCCATTTCTTATCCCATTACTCTATGGAGCTATTGATACGCTTGGTCTGCAGCCAGAACAGGACTACGTCATAGCAGATGTTTCACAAGGGCAGCTCTGCGTGCTAAAAATCATCTGCCTTTCTGGAATCTCCTTTCTCAGAAATGGTTTTTCTTTATGGGTTCACTTTTTTTTTCCCTGACTGTTAATTTTCAGTGAGGAAAAACGCACCCGCATTTAGCTTTCCAGAACTGCCAGAGAAGTTATGCAAGAGAAACTTCCTGTTGACAAGACACATATGTCTGTCTACTTAAACTCCTGCTTACTTGGATGTTCGCTGAGTTTATTGAAAATCAAAAGAAAAAAAAAGAAAATAAACTGGACCTTTTATGATATTTAGCATATAAGGTGCTTTATAGAATCCAGACCAGATTTTGGCACCGCCCTCAACGAGTTTGCAGTTTAAGAGTGGGCAAAAGGGCAGCCAAGACAAACAAAAGGAAGATGGTAGAAAGGGGAGGAGATAAAGTGACAGGATTTTTACCACAAGACAGTGGGAAGTTGTAGGTTGGTTTACCACTTCCCATTTTGGGAAAGAAACTTATCAAAACTTAAGGAAGTCTAGAGTGTGACAGTAAAGGGTTAGTTGGGAAGGGTGAAGGCAGTGGAGAGGCAAAATGGAAGGAAGTGAGGTAGAGACAAAGGGGGGAAGAGTGGCGAGGAGTGGGACAGCATGGAGGAAGAGCAGGCTGAGCCACAGGACAGCGGGTGCACATGCGAGTAGGGTGGGACTGGGGAGGACGTGGGACAGGAAGACAGCCCTTCAAGAAGTTGGAAACAACACTTTGAAACCAAGTGACTCAGCTATAAAAGAGACTTGGAGCTGACCGAAGGAACTGAATTTAAAATTATCACAAGGTCCCCAATGCATTGATCTAGCCTTGGGCCATAAATAAGGGGAACTTGATTTCCTGAGCAGCTGAGAACCTGCAGGTCTGGGATTGAGCAGGGTTTGCAGGCTTCCAGTCATGTTGCCACTAATCGACAAGGTCTCAGTTCCCATATGACCCAACTTCCCATCCACATTCCCTACACTCCCACGTCAAGCCACAAACCTTGATGTTTGAATTGCCATCATCTGCACCTGTTAGAGACACGGTTAGATACAGTTTGTAACATAAAGGAATGCTTACGGTGACCACAGTTTCCCCTTGTGTGCTGTTTACGTGTCCATTTCGCTGGCATTGCTGCTTCAAGCCCTTCTCTGTTTCTTCCCTCTCTTTACTTACCCTTTCTTAAGCTGTACTGTTCTTTTGAGCCATTGCCCATGTCCATCCCATGCTCAGTCCTTTCCGTGTTTAGCTGGAATCCTGGGGTGAAATGTTTCCATGCAGGAAGAGGAATCGATCGGTTTCTTAGGGTTGTCTGCTTGCACCTCCAAACTGGGGAATAGTGCTCTGACTCTGAGGGGAGAGGTCTGGTATTCCTGCATTCGGATAAGGCCTGATGCGTATGTCCTACGGCAGCCATGGTGCCATGTGTCAGGATGGGTGGGTGGGCGGGCAGATCTCGTGTTGCTTTTGCAGGTGAGCAAACCTGAGTTATTTTGAGGTTTGCAATCGTCACGAGCCAAGGAAAATTGCCTACAAATATGAAAGAAGTTTCTTCTCCAGTTCTGAGGAAGGTTGTCTTTGAGGAGTATGATTTCCCACAAATTCTACCTCTTTTTACCTCACCCATCATCCCTTTGAAAGGCCTATTTGCAGAATGTAGCAGAAGAGACTCGCTGATAACTTGATCTGGATGATCTGGAGCCAGTCGGTGCCTCCCTGAACGCTGGCCAAAAGTGATGTGATGGTTCCTTTCTCAGCTCCTCCCACAGGCCAGGCAGGCTGGCTCTGGTGTCCCTTCAGCCACCCGGGGGGGCCAAGCTCTGATCCTCCACTATTGGATTTTGCAGACCAGTGACACGTGGGTTCATCCTCTTTTTTTTTTTTTCCCCCTAGTGTTGTTGTTTTTGTGTCATGCAGATGTTCATTCTTCCTAAAGAAAGGCACTGTTGTGTGTGCTCTGCTCCTCCACCACCACAATAGGTCAGATGATTTCTTGAGCCCATCATAAAATGTTTCTTGGCTACAGGTGCAGTGCAGGTTTTGGGGGACATCTTCTAGCTTTAGGCACTTCTCCCACAGCCCTGAGCTTTCCTGCAGGCTTGCAAGTTGCTTTTAATCCGGAAGGGTCCTACTAGTTCCATTAAATTCTTCCTCAAGGTCCTCTCCTCAGATGACCCCAGCAAGAGAAGCTGAAAATACTGATCTGGAAATTGCCCAGGTTTTTGTTAAAATGAGCCTTTTCATGCTCAGGGACAGGCCCCAGGGTGGCGAAGGATGTGCTTGAATAGTCTGGGAGTTTGGATGTCATGGGAACATCGAGTCCCAGGAGTCTCCTTTTAGGAGGGAGTGGGGGTTGTTTCTCTCCTTGCAGCAAGGGCAGTTGGTAGATGTGTTTTACTCTGCACCTCACACCCAGAAGTAAAGGTGGCAGGCAGCAGATGCCAGGGCTGCGAGAGAAGATGAGTAAAGATGGAGCCGTGTCAGGCCGTACAGCAAATCAGCCGGGAGCCTGGAATAAGATGCAGCTCTTTAACCTCCAGCCCTGCTCCCACCAATGCGAGCCTGGGCTCCTTCTGCTCCCGAGAGCCAGCCAAGGCCAGAAGCTGCACCACCAAAATGCCAAGGTCACTCGTGTGCGTGTCTGGGACCTGCCACAGGCCTGTGTTTACGTGTGCCCAGTGAGCCTGGGATGCTGCTGGAAACACTGATGCAGAACCTCCTGCTTGCCTCCATAAAGTCCCGATGCCTGTTGTTTTATATTTATTAATTATTTTGTTTATGGTTTATATATCTTCGCTGGAGGGCACGAAGAGGAGGGCAGGGCGTGGGCAGGACATGTGCTAACACCTGTTTCCTTTGCCTCCTTCCCAAGCCTTTCTTCCAGCCTTTTCAGCTTAGTCGCTGCCTGTGATGGCTCCTGGTTGATGGGCTGTTGGAGAAATGTTGCTTTGCAGGAGTAAAAAACCCAAACTTAACAGGGTCTGTGCTCTTTTGAACTGATCAGGAAAAGCGGGGCAGCTATAAACTTTCAGTTTATTTGAGATACATGCTGTAACTTCCCTGGGCCTGCCTTCTTACTAAAAGGATGAGTATTTGTCAGTTACTGGAGAAAGTATAATTTTTCTGCCACCTAGTGTCCAGCCTTTGGAGTGCTCAAGCTTGTGGCTTTGAGTTACAAGTTATTTATTGTTTTCTCTTTAAGTACTTATGAACACAATCAGTGATGTGGTGTAAATTTCATTTTTAGACTGAGGTAAGTCTCTGATAGTAATAATTTTTACTCTCTGCATACTCTACTATTTGGAAATCTGGGGAATACCAGAGAATAGCATATTTCTATTTTATATCTCATCATATGTGTATTTTGAAGACAGGTAAATAAAAAGCCATGAGAAACTTTGACCAGATGTGTTCTTGCAGATTTCTATTATACAAATGTTCTTATTTGAACTAGTACTTTGAAGGAGTACCAGTGCTATAAGGATTTGTAGACCAAAGTCCTAAAGTCCTTAATTTATGTTCTAATCATGCTACCTATACAAGCAAAGGCAAGCCTTTTTTAGCTGTTGAGCTCCTGGTATTAAATCAAATGCTTCTGCATGTGTGAATGTGCCTGCATGCTTCCCTGCCCTGACTGTGGTTGTCACAGAAAACCCTCAGGTAGAAAGGTGGGAGGCTCCAAACCCACTGTGTGTCTGTAGGATAAAAGAAGTGGCTCTGCTGCGCTCCCTGAAGAGAAGGGGGCTGGCGTTGGTGGTTAAGCCCTGGGACATTGCCCAGTTAATGCTAAAGGTGGTTTGGTCCCTCACGTTGTCCCGGTCCTTCATCTCTGCCTTGCCCTGTGCTGCTCAGGGGTGCCCCAGGCCAGGAGAGACCTGGCATGCACCACAGCAGAGGGATGATGCAGCATCAGGCTTTTAAAGGGGATAACACAGCCACAGCTGTCACTTGGATTGCCCCAGTGGAAAGGCACTGATAACAATCACTTATAAAATTGCATCAATAGACTTGGAAATGGTGGCACTGTCACCCTGGAGATTCTTCTAAAGGTCATTCAAGGGTAATTTTAGGTCCTTCTTCTACAGGATACCTTTCACAGGATACCCCCACTGGGACTGAAAGCCAGAGAACAGCATAGATCTCCTGTTCTTACACCCACAGTTCCTGCCTGTCCTGTACCCAGCCCCAGGGTGGAGGGCTGGCACACTGGAAAAGATCAGGTGAGGTTGGTGGGTCTGGACACGTGGCTGCAGACATCTGTTGCTACCCAGTAGCAGTACAAATTTAGCCCTGTTTCTTCTGCAGTACAAATTTAGCCCTGTTTTATGTAATATTGTCACAGTCATATCTGAGCATCTTTGGCTTTTTGTAGCTTAGCTGGGGGCCAGATACCTCATTAATGTAAACTGCTTTCTGGATTACAGCCATGGGAGGAAGGAGATGCTGGTTTGTTTTAGAGCAGTTCCTTTGCCTCTGGAAGATCACAAGTTTCAGAGGGATTTCCGTCTTTCTCTGCCACAGCTTAACAAAGACAGATTTCATTTGTGAACCTCTGAATGCTCGGGACCCAACATGCACATGTATGAAGGTCTGAGTCCTTTAAAGCGCGAGTCCTCTCGGTCTTTAGGATAAACTCCAGAGAGATTCCTGCTGGTGTCTTCAGTACAAAGACATCGAAATCCCCAGTTTCAGCAGGGAAGTTAGTGGCATCCCTAAGCTGCCAAACCCAACAGCTACATCCTGTAGCTTTGCCTCAGGTCAAAGCTCAAAGCTCTCCCTGAGGTCATCAGGAGCTCTCAGAGCTGCGCTCGATGCCCCCTCTGGGCATCAGGAAAACTCGGAGATAGGCAGTTATGGAGGTGTCTCTGAAACTCGGCAGCCCTTCCCTGGCCCTGCTTTTCTGATTCTGGTCTCTTTTGCTTTTGGGAGTCACATTTTGCTGTAAGGTGTCACCATGGACCTTTGCTGATGCAACACCTGAAAATGGGATAACTGATACATGAGTACATACTTGGATTTTTGCCTTATTTCCTGTGCACTTCCCTCCCGCTACCCTGTGCACACATACGGAGCATACACATAAATATGTGGGAAAGAAAGTGAGCTGTGAGGTGAAAGAATTTGCTCATGGTAAGATATCCACTGTAGTAAAGGCAACAGGTGACTAAAAACTATGCAGAAGAGCAATATGGACCTGCAGAGTGACAGGATGGGGAAACAGACTGAGTGCAGGTAGATGTGAAGCAATACACAGGGAAAAATAATCCCCATGTACCCCCTTCAAAATATTGGGACGTTTTCCGAGAAAATATCAACTCAATGATTGTCAGTAAGCAAAAAAGGCCAGTCTTATGTTAGGAATTCTGAGGAGTAGGAATAAAGGCAAGGATATGCTGTGTAAATGTAACTGTATGAATCCCTGGGTCACCTGCTTTTGAGTGTGACTCTGATCCCTTATCTCAGAAAGGATATAGCAGAACTGGAAAAGGTCCAGAGAAAGGCAGAAAGGATGACTGAAGGTAGGGAATAGTTTCTCTGTGAAAGGAAACTCTGCAAGCCCAGTGGGCTGGATAGGGAGGGTTTAATAGAGGCCTACAGAGTTACATGTGCCATAAAGATGGATGTGGAGCAACCACTCAGTGTCTCTGCCAAAGGAAGAATTAGACACCATCGACTGCAGCTGGCCATAGCCTGGCTCAGAGCAAGCACCAGTAGCTGTGCCTTGCACAGTAGATGGAGACCTGGGGAAACCTTCACGTGTGGATGCTGTGTGGGCCGAAAGCTGAAGCATGCTCAAAGTGGGGCTGGGCAAGCCCTTGGAGAGCGTGAGAGCCACTGCAGGCTACTGACTGAACAAACCAAACTGAGCTGAGGAACCCCTTGAGCCCCCTTTGGGCCCAGGCCCCTTTCAGGTGAGTGCTGTGTTTGGCTGGAGGGTGGCCCTGCTGGGATCTTTGCCCCCCTCCCTCAGCATGGGCGAGCGCTGGGCAGCCCCTGCAGGGGCTGAGCACTGCAGCCAAGACCTGCACAGCCAGGGGGAACAGCCTGTGCCCTGGCCAGCTGCTGCTGCTGGTGTTTTCCTCCTTGTCTCCCAGGAGAAGGGGGCAGGAGGTCTCTGGAGAGGAGACCTGGTCTCTTGCCCAGGCAGCTGCAAACACAGTGAGGGAGGATGTCATAAAGGGCTGTGTCTGTACTTACACTCTTATGTTTTTCAGCACAGGAGAACAGAGTTGAAACAAGGTTTCCTGGGACACTGAAGCTGAATGATTTCTACTGGAGCAAGCCATGTCTTACACCGTTCCCCTCAAGCTCCCCCAGGAAACTGGTTGGGTTTGTCACGCAGGGCTCAGGGCTGGGAAGAGGACAGGGAGAGGGCGGCCACAGCTCCTGAGCACAGCAGGGCATGACCCTGAGCAGTGGTGGGGATCCAGACCATGCATGTAGCAGGGGAGACCACTTGGGCACTTCAACACAAAACTGCTGCTGGATGTGCTTCAGGCACAGCTCTGTGGTGCAAAAAGAGCCACGGCAGCATCTCCCTGGCTTGACCTGAGCTCCCGCCTCGCCACAAAACTCTCACTGCCTGAGCTAATGCAGGTTTTGATGTCGATGTCCTTAAATTGTTTGTCTCTGTTTGCAACAGGCTTGTATTGATTTAGGTTAATTTGGTTACCCAAAAAAAAGGGTTGTGCTGATTGCTCTAAATGGATTAAATAGTGATTTTAGTTAAACTGATGGCAGGCTTGTGTGTAGACAGGGCCTGGAGCTTTGTAAGCTAATGACTTGGCAGTAATGCAATGGGTTTTTTTAGACAGCTGAGACCAAGCTGTTGTTTTAAATACAAGACCGTAAGTGTTACTATTGTATTAAATGGTCCTCAAACTTGATAGTTTTCCACTGACTTGGGATCCTTCTGAATCCTGGCTGATCTCTTTGCTCTCACTTTCCTGATAATAATTTGGGAAGTACCTTTACTCCAAATGGACTTTGCATTAAATCCAAGTGCAAAACATGGAAAATTTCCAATTTTTGGCAAAAGTTTCTAATTTTTGTTCACTTTCCTAGCCTGCTAATTTTTTTTTTTTGTCAATGGAAAAAAGCTTGTCCTCTTTTTTTGATAAAAATTCCTATAGAAGAAAAATGCAAAGGAGCCTAGCTCCTGCCAACAGCAGGGACCTTTCTCCACGAGTGAGGCCTGAGTGGAAAACAGGTCCAGAGATAGCCACTGTTCAATCTCAGAAAAATGCAAGGGTGAGATCATAATAAAATCATAGAGTGGTTTGGGTTGGAAGGGACCTTAGCTCTTGGGCATTACATATTTTGTGCCCATATCATCTCAATGGGAAGAAATCACTGTATCAGCATAAAGTCTTTCCTGCCTGCCTCTGAACCCCCCAGCTGAGCTTCTGCCAAGCGAATCTGCCATCACGGGCCTTTCTCAACCAAACTGCAAATCCCATTTTGATTCATCTGCTTTCTCTGTTGATTTTTTTTATCTTCAGGTTGGGACTGAAATTAGAAAAGAACATGACTCCAGACAAATGAGTCATGAGCCTTGGTTAGCTTTGATCTGTAAGGAAGTACTGTAAAGAGTACTGAGAGGTACTGAATAAGCCTTAGCTTGGAAAACAACAGTCCATCAGATAGGCTGTGATCCTTTCCTGTCTTAGGCAGGTGTGTGGAAGCAGAAAGTTGATGGCAAGAATGAGAGGAGACTTCATGTCTCAAAGGACAGAAAGAGCAGCGGAAAGGAAAAGCTCAGGGTTACCAACTGGACAGCAGCTGGAGACCACAAATCTGAATTATCTAGAGAAAGGGGTACATGATAACCCAGTGTACACTAAGACATTTTTGGCAGACATTTCTATACCACTAGTGCAGGTTGGATCCTGGACTATTTTCTGCATTCCTGGATTCTGAAAATTGGATCCCAGTAACTTGGAGCACAATAGAGGTGAAGCTGTGGGAGAGGGACATGACACAAATCAGGCAAATCAGGGGCAAGAGCTTTTATGGAGGAGCTGAGTTACCCAGAAGGGGTAACAAACAGATTCTTGGTCCAAGCCATAGGCCAAAGACATCAAGGGAATCAGCACTTTGAAAGCAAGTGGGTTGTGTGTGTCTCAACTGCAGCATGTTGTGGGGGAGGATGGTCAGGAAGGGGCAGGGAAGGGCCAAAGCACATCCATGAGGCAGGCCCAAGCCATAAACTCACAGAGTGCTTGTAACCCTGTGGTAATAAGCACTGTGGAGCCATCTTCATCTTCAGTGGCCACGTCACCAGAGCAATCTGCCAGTGGATGAATGTCCTTTTGCCCCTCCTTCTAACCTGCAGCATGTGCCCAGGTGTTTGTGCAACCCCTGGGCCTGTGCCTGCACTCATCCCTCTCACGTACATCCCCAGCGCCCATGGCCAGGGTGTAACAGCATCACAGGAGCACCAGTGACTTGTCTTTATGTGACCAAACAGGAGCTGACACTCCACGACATACACAGGATGTGGATACAGACTGTGGCAAAGTGGGGCCCTGGGTCCACATGCCTGCTGTCCCCACATTCATATCCATTCATCAACCAAGACGGTGATGGTGATCCAGCCCCCGTAAAGTAAACCTCTGTCAGAAGCCAGGAGCTTTTCCCCATCTTGTATGTGGCTCTACAGCCCCACTGAGCAAGGCTCAGGGGCTGATCATTGAGACATCTTATCCAAGTCTAGAGGTTTGGGGGTACAGATATTTGTCAAATAAAAATTACAGATGTCCCAGTTTGAGACAAAATTCAGAGGAACGCTCTGGGAGGAACGGCTCCTCTATAGAAGGCAGGTTACAGCCACCCCTCCTCCACCAGGGTCGGGAAAAAATTCCTCGAAGGAAGTGAAAGAAAGGAAAAAAACTATTTATTTAACAAACACACAGGAAAAGAATAGTGCTAAATAATAAAACCTCTCGCTGTGGCGAGAAAACCTGGGAAGATTTTAGAGTCCTTTCCATGGGTGTGGCCGCTCTCTCTCTCTCTCCTCTTCGGAGCTGGGTCGGCTCGGGCCCCTCCGGGCCGAGGTGTGAGGGCTCCCAGTGAGGTTCTGATGTTCTGGTGTTCTGAACAGTCCAGAAGAGAAGAAGGAAAAATCCAAAGTCCCAGGGGAACAAAGGAGTTTAACTCTCCATCTCTCTCTTCGGAGAAAAGGAGCCAAGAGCTGGGAAAAAAGCAGGAAGGTGCTTGCTCCACTCTGCAGCAGCAGCAGCAGCAGCAGCAATCTCCCCCGTGTCCTTGAACACAAAAACTGCTTTGAAAAGTTCACCTGGCTTTTTTTCTTTCTCTTGCACCCAGTTTTAAAGACACAGAAAGGCACAAGAATCATGTCTGGGCACGGAGCAGCGATAGGGGATACACATCATAAAGTCACCCCAAGAGAACAGATCATCTTCTTACCTTGTACACCTGAAATGTAGGTGAACAAATCTTAATCAAACGGACCAAAACATTTGCACAGAGCTGATAGGGCAGCTAGACTGGGAACAAGGCCATTTATCCCCTCCTCCTATTTGCCATCTGTTGGTGTCTGAGAGCTCCAGAAGACAGCTTCAAAGCTGTTGCAGGCTCACAGCAGAAAAAGATGCCCATGAGGGATGGTTGCCCAGCCCTGGAACACAGCCCTCCCTGGGCTATGAGTTGTAAAATAAACTCTCAGATCAGAACGGCTGGCTTTGCTACAAAAGACTACAAAGCTCACAATGAGTAAAAGAATATCCTACAAAATCCTTCTTCAGACTTCCCTGAGCCTCTTCCATGAAACAATTAGTGGATGCTCTTGTTTTGAACTCTGTGACTCACTCCTGTAATTCAGTTGTGGCCTGTGATCACTCAGTCACTTAATGCGTCGTGGGGAAACAAGCAATTGTGAGAATTTCCTCTGTGCCTCCCTCGGCCTCTCGCTGCAGCTCTGGGCACATTGTACCGCAGCCTGGATGCTCGCTTCCCAGATGTGCAGGCTCACCCCTCAGGAATGCTTCCTCACGGTACCAAGTGGTGATCAGGAAGGTTTCTCAAAGAGAAAATGCATCTCACTACGTTTTACAGTGCTTCGTCCAGCTGCAAGGGTGGTCCTATTATCAATGGTCTAAAGAGTTGAGTTGTGGCTTGGCTCTACCAGAGTTTTATTTCTAATTTGGTATCTTCACAGTGGGTACATGTGTGTGCACAATTGTAAAAACTCCATTAAAGATAATAGACCCTATTAAAGCAATTACACTGGCTAATGTCTCCCACATTCTCGTCTATTAACCACACTTAACTTTGCCATTCAGCAGTGTATTTACTGTTATGAGCCAGTAAGTGACTTTTAATCACTGGATTTGTATAACATGCGTATTCGCGTAACTTTCCAAGTGCATCGTAAGTATGAAAGACATTTAACAATTAAACCAAAAGTGTTTCCAGAGGTTTCCAGTACCCGCTGAATATGTTTGAAGGCTTCTCTGTGCTTATGTTACCTTGGTCGTGCTGAGATAATTTTGGCAGCAGAGCAAGGAAAAAGCACTGAATAATTTGCCAGCTATTTCACTTCTAAAAGAGAATTGAAAACAGAAAGCTGGAAAATTCCCGCTGCTGGTACCACATGTGAGAAACCCTGCCCTGTGTCTGCTGAACAGTGCTGTACATTTGTTACGAGGAAAAGACAATTCCATTCTCTGGCTGCCGACTACCAAGCGCGAAATTTCTGCTGTTACCAGGAATGGCAGAAGGGGCCATCGCAGGAGTGACCCTGACAGACCAAGCTGCAGCGTCCTTCATGCCGGGCTCCCTCTGGGCCCTGCGGGTGGCTGAGCCGGTGACTCTGGTGGCCTCAGGCAGCTGCTGCTCCTCTGCCAAGGTGCAGGGATGAGCTCCACAGGATGCTCAGGCTTGTCACTAATCTGCTTTTGACTTTCCTCTGCTTGATCTCTCAGACACTTTTACCCCCGTAGTCTCTGTTATTTCCCTTTGGCAGTTGCTTTCCCTCTTACAGCTCATGTTAATTCCTTTCTATTTCTTCCCCTTTTTATCTTTTGCCTTCTCTATTTCTCTCGCTTTTCCCTCTTGCTTTCTGCCAAACCATATGCACCACTTTCTCCTTTTCTGGTTATTTTTCCCAAGGGCTGAATCACAGCAGTTCTGTTTGCGTGGCCATTTTCATAACCCAGAGTCATGTCCCACAGTTGGGGCGCTAAACTGAGGAAGGTGACCTTCCTTGGTTCCCTCTGCAGTCAGCTGGAAGAGGTGGGAGCCTCCAGAAGGTGACTCAGGTTTTGAGGCTGTCATAAGACCTTATGAAGACTGATGTCCTCCCACGATCTGCCAGTAAGACAGATGAATATCCTAACTTAGGGGCTTTGAATTGGGGACCCGAAGTTATTTGGTAGAAATCTTGCTTTTGCAGAGTTTTGGCACATGTCAGATGGATGATAAGTGCAAATCAGGGTATCTTCCCTCTCACCAACATTGCCCTCCCACGTGCCAGACTCCTGCCCACACCCTGGCAGTCAGGAGAAGTGGCATCTGCAGCACAGCAGCTGACAGAGCCTTGCGACAACCTTCCCCCACCCCAGAGTCCCGTCTCTGCTATACACAAAGCATTTGATCCACCTTCAAAAAGCCAAGCAAGCACTTTTGCTCCTGTTCCGTTTTTGTCTCCAAAATAAGTATCGTTCAAGGAATAAGGAAATAAAAGTGAAAAGGGAAACAAAACTTTCATTCTCACCCAGCCATTTAAAAACAGGCATCTGCACGGTTTCCATGACTTTCATTTCACCGGGAGAATGTTTCCCAGGGGCTAACTTCAACATTTTGAATGGAGCCACGCTTAGCCTTTTCCATCGCAAATCACACAGGAACCATGAGCTGCAAATGCAGCCTTATCTCCATCCAGACATTTGTTCCCAAAGAGATTTTTCCTGTTTTCTGTGATCAGACCAAAAAAATGCGGGTGACATTATAACAACCCTTCCCAGAGCACTCTCTGTTGTATTCTGAGGTTGCTGACAAGCTGTTACATGGTAAAGGTCTGTTTTCTCTCTGGAAGTCTGGTCCTATGATCTGCCTGTGAGATTTTGTCACTGGCTTTCCCAGGATTTCACCTCCAGCGCAATTGCAACGTGCTGATCCAAGAATGCACAAAACTGTTGAAGTTGTTTTCTCCCTCCCCTTCCCCGTGCATCTCTGCCCTGCCTTCCCTTACAAACACTTGTGGCCACAGGAGGGATGACTGCTTCCTCCGTGAATGTCCCTTGTCCCAAGGCAGGCTCAGCAGGACACTCTTTCCCACACTTAACCCTTCTCTGCAGATCACTGGTGCAGGGAAAACTGGGTCCACACCCACCTGTTCTTAGGCTACTATGCTCTTGGGAGCATTTTTGGTTAATTTTATTATTGACATAATAAAATGATGTAATGGACAATTCCTTGGCCTTGTGTCTGACCCAGGTGGCTGCTACAGCTCCCTCTCTGCCCCCTGACTGCCGCTGTGTGCAGCTGACCTGGTGCCTTTGATAATCAAATTTTCATTAGTCTGCTAAGCAAAATGCTGGCATTGAGCCATGGGCAAGTTGTAAAGCTGGCTGAATAATTGGAATAATAATTCACTCATATTGAATGTGGTCCACTTAAAGGTGGTGCTTATTTCCTGAATGGAAATTAATATCTCCCAAGGATTTGGTTTAGATTACTTCACGGCATGGTTTATTTCAGCTGTATAATTTTGCCACTGATACGTAAAGTAGGTTCATAAATAGAGCAGCAGAGCCTTGGCTGTGCTCGGAGATAGTGCTGTGCACTAATGTAAATTATAAATGTAGAGCTAGAAAATGCAACAAGCCCAGCTGGCAAACTTCCACGTATTATCTCACAATAATTGTTTCCAGCCAGTAGAGATTTTCTGTATAGCAGAAGACAGGTTATTTATATTATATATTTAGCCTAAAACTGTAATAACATCCTCTGGCAAAAGTATTATCTGATGGTGTCTGAAATGGAATCAGCTTTCCTCTTTTCAGGCATTAATAAATGAAAAATTTGTGTCACCTCATGGCATTTCCTGAATTGGAGAATAAAATGAGGAGGACTTTTTAATTCATATGGTTTACTTCTTAAAAAGTAAATCTATTTTTGACAACCAGAATTTCCTAGAATTGTTACGTGTAGTTTGTGTCACCAACCAGAGAAATATTTCCTTTTACAGTTTTAATCAGGCAGAGACAACGGTACCACCAGCAGGACTGGCTCCTGGCTTAGCAGCCAGGAAAATACCTGTGAACAGGCACGGCGTGTGAAGGTCGTGGAAGAGAGAAGGTTTTTCCCCGTTTCCTCAGAAATTCCTGGATGCCTGCTACACTGCCCATCTGCACGCTCTCAGGCAAACCCTACAGTAGTGAGGATGTGGCCTTTCAATCCCCAGATGGCAATCCTGCTTTAGTACCCCTTGGATTTCTGGCATGCAGGGAACACGCTTTAGATATTAGAACATTCAGTACCATGAATTTGTGTTTAACACAGGTTTTAAGTGATCCTACACTTACGAGGTATGAAAATGGGAGAAAATGGCCTTCCCCTCTGTGGGACCCACTCCACACGTGAGAACGGATGTATACAGTGGCCATTCTAAGATGACATGTTAAAGGAGTAGGGTTTATTTAAATGAATGCTACAGCCAAATAATGACAACTTCGAATCCAAATACACATGTGCTGTGAGAAAAACCCCACCATAATAATGACAGCTCAATAGAAAGTGATTCCATATCCAGATGTAAAAAGATTAATGTGGGAATGTTTGCTTACTTAGTGGCTGCAGTGTAGTGTTTGAAGCCCAGTTTGTGACAAGCAGTAGATACTGAAGAGTGTGAGAAATAAATTTGAGGAAATTTGGGATTTGGGGTGATTAGTTCAGCAAAAAGGACAGTTGATGAGAAAAATATGTTTATTCTGCTTTTTAAGTCACCAGTGTTCCTGCTTTTGTTTCTCACAGTTTTGTTCTTAGTTGATCTACTGACATATAATTATGGCTGGTTCCCACTGCTATGAGTAAAATCCATTTTCAAAGCCTGCAGAACAGCAGCATGAATCCTCAGCTTGTTTGCTAGTGATCAGGTATCTCTAGGGAAACTTAAATCTTTTCTTGGACTAATTTAAACTTATGGGAAGTCATTCAGTCAAAACAAACATCGAAAGGCTTAACTCTTTTGAATTGTATATCCACTGGATTAGGACTTCAAACATTTTGAGTTATCTGTAATATATGATTATTAATCCCATAAATATTTTGAATTGAGTGGTAATGAGCTCTCATCTTTATTCTTGTGTTGAAGTCTACCCTGACACCAGTTGAGTCACTGTCTTTGGAATAGGATCAGAAAATGATGCCAAAGAGGCAAAGGCCAAAGAGCTGCTCTGTTACAGTTGTAGATGAACAATGAAACAGGTGACTCTGGAAAGTGAAACGTATTCACCTGTAGCAACAATCACATTAAGGTCTCATCTTTTTCTTTCAGATGTACATGAGTTTGTTTTAAAAAGCTGTTTAAATTTTTTTTTTTTTAGCAAAATCCTGGCTTAGCTGAAGTCTCTAGAAGTTCTGTGGTTTAATAACTGAGCCTGGGACTTCTACCTTTCACATTAGGCACCCTGACTTATTTTATTTCCCTGTCTATTAGGAAGATTACCTTTATGCTAATCACATCACAAAGCATATTCCAGAGGTATTGTAAGTACCCACAGAATTAGCTAAAGCACAAATTAGAACATCTCATTTTGGATAATAGTATGATGGTATATCTAACCAAAGCACTGATTAAAGCCATGCAAAAAATTTTTTGCTTCAGTTCTGTGGATGACCTAAAAATACATATATTTACAAGTTCTTTGCAGATTAACCCAAAATACCCTGGCTTTTACTGGTTTTTGATGGAAAACAATCATTTGGTGATGAACTTCATCACTGAAAGTGAAATGAGTTTTTCTGGTTTTGGACAATTGAAGTGAAAATTAAAGAATGTGAAAGACAGTCTAACAAAAGATGTCACTACAGGGAAATAAAAGGTGGTGACCTGAAGCCAGGTATGCAGTTGAAAAGGAAGGAGCTCAGAGACTGTAGTTCCAGCAGGACCAGGCAATGGAAAAGTATTTTCCTGGTTCTTCCTTCTGCAGAGGGCAGCAGGAGCCCACGGCCACAGCAAAGCACTGAGCTGAGCTGCTGTCCCCCAGCCTGCTGGCCAGCCACGGCTCTCCTCATGCTGTGTCCCGAGCCTGCTGGTGTGACAGGGCAGCTTGGCTGGGAGCTGCACCTCCCACGGGCACGGGCACGGGCTCGGCCGCACCGCGCTCTGTGCCAGCCCGTGCTGCTGCTCCGGCCACCCCTTCCCACCCTCCCACCTCACTGCAGCTGTCCCGGTCCATGCTGCAGCCATGCTTCAAAAGGTGTCGTGCAAATGGCTTTTAAAGGGAAGGAGAGGGGATGAGAAGAACAGCTTGGAAAAAATCCATATTAGAACATTAGCATGATGGTTTTTTACTCTTCTGATCTATGATAGATGCCACAGTGCCACATGTGAGCCAAGCTTAAAAAGATCAACATGTCTTGATCCCAAAGAGATAAAAATAAATAAGTCTAACATGTCTGGGATTTCTTCATTTTTATGCCAGGCAAAACCTTTTTTTTTTTAATTTGACTTGAATTTGCGAGTAGAGCTGGCTTCCCTTCAGTGGCATGTTTTGATGAATACGTTATTTACAACTGAAACAGAAAAAGTCTCTCGTGAAGCAGTGATGGGGCAGAGAGTGGAAAACAAAGATGAATGCAAGAAGAAGAAGAAAGGCAGAGTTTGCAGCTGAGCTATGAGACGAACCAGAGGTCATAAGGGACAGAGCTACAGGAAATCTGCTCTCTATGGCAGCAGGTGCAGGGGGAAGCTCTCATACACTGATATCAATTGGAAGCGAAGGTACCACACAAAGCAGCAGCTATGTGTAGATAATGAGAAGCTGAGAGGCCAAGACAAGCAGTGGAAAACAGGGGTCAATTTGGAGCTTGAATGAGGGCTTGGGAATTTGTTTGAGAAGGAAAGAGGCAGCAGCCCTGCCTTCAGTACAGAGAGAGTTTGTTAAAATTTGGTGTGATTTCTGATGCAGCATGTAATGCTGTAGCTTCACGGTTGCTTTCAGGTGGAGAAAAGTTTTTAGTGGGAAAAGAAAAAAGTTTTGCATCCACATCTGTTCCTAGTTCATCGCAGAGATGATGGAACTCTCCTGCCAGCAGAAAGCAGGCAGTAGCATGGGGAAAGGGAAGGCAGGCACAACTGGAGAGGTAGTGGAGGGAGCAGGCAGGACCATTCCTTTTGGTGGCAGTGCCTGTATGTGCCATTATAATGAAAAATGGAAATTAAGAAATGGTAAAATGATCCAGCTCTCTCCTGACTAATCTAAACTAGAAGACAGCATTAGAGTATCCACTGTTAGGTGTGCTCTTCTGTGTCATTTCTTACACCATCCATCTCAATCTAAACACTTAACTACTGCCCAAAAGTGCATTAGGGCAAACTGTAGGGGGTAGATTTCTCTACGTCTCTGGATGTCTCACCATGTCATTTGAATCAGACTTAGGGTTATGGTTATAATTAGGTTAGGGCACAATTAAAACAGCATTAAAACCCAAGAATACTATTCTCCGCTACTAGTATTTGCTTCAGAAGGGTATCTGCACCTTTTTCTCCAGTTCCACTTAAAGTCTTCAGTAAAACCTATCTGCCATCCCCCTGCAAGTCCTTTCCAGTGGTCTGGCAATTGAATGAGCGTGGTTGTGGGAAAGCGATTCCTTTCTGGATCAGAAAGGAACAGAATGCCATGTTCTGTGTGCGCGCACACACATATTCCCACATATTCCTGATTTTCCTCGTCTGAGGTAATGAATTACAGTCTGCTGAGCATTCTGTTGTGGTGGGACTTTTTTGTTCAATATACATGCTGATGTGAGTACACATGAGGTAAGGCAAGTTCACCTGAAGCAGAAGTGATGAGGTTTGGGATAAACTTTAACTCTCCCAGTAGATCCAGAACAAATGCAGGGAACTCACTAGCAGAGTTTTTTTCCAGAGTGCAGCTCATCCCCTGCTTCTTTTAAATATTTGGTTTGAGACTGCGTACCTTTTGGTAGCTTTGGGTTGACTAGTGTCTCTTGAACCTCTGCTGTTCACCATATAAGCAGCTGAAAAAAGTCTGCTGCCGATGCCGAATTATTTGAGGTAGCATGGACAAGAGCTGGCTGCAAAGAACAGCAGAAGGACCTTGTGAGGTTGAATAACTGGGCAATCAAACCACAGATGAAATTCACTGTGTGTAGACTGAATCAGTACCTACCAGGGAAAAAAATCCTAGCCTCTCATATAGGATGAAAAGCTCTGAAATGATCACACTGAGAAGGAAAAGGTGGCATTAGTTACCTATCAGAAAACATCAGTTAAATGTGTGGCAGCACTCAATCAAATGTCACATACCATTTGCAAAGGAACACGGAACAAAACAAGAAACATGAAGATGCCATTGCAGGAATCCATAGCAAACCTGAACACTTACTTAGTCCCCTCATCCCAAAAAGCAGAAAGAGAATAAAATTAGAGAGGGGCTGTGTACAAGGTCAGTCTGATTAGTTTAGCTCTGCACCATTTGGAAAAGGGACTACGTGTTGTGTTAACACAGGAAATCATCAGAGGCACAGACACATTGGAAAAAATCTGTTTTTCCAAGCACAAAAATCCAGGAGGTCTCAAAGGCAGAGAGCCATAGCCAGGATCAGATCAGGAGTTGGCGTCTTGTGCAGCAGGTGAGACCTGGGGAATCCGTCACCCGTGGGTGCTGCGTGGGCCAAAAGCTGAAGCGGTCTCATGGTGGGGCTGGGCAAGCCCCTGGAGAACACGAGAGCCACTGCAGGCTACTGACTGAACAAACCAAACTGAGCTGAGGAACCCCTTGAGCACACACTGGTCCCAATGTGTCTCCCTCTTTGGAGGGAGAGTCCAAAGGGGAAGTGCTGTGGGTGCTGCCTTGTTCATGCTCTTGCTGAGACAACTGCCCTGGCTTTGAGCTGGAGGCAAGGCTGTTCTTGATGGGCCCTTTGTCTGCACCCACACAGCTGCCCTCTTACCACCAATTTCTTTCTGAATGATGGGAGCCAGCACTGACATCACTTGAATCAGATGCACTGCAGCAAGGCTGAAGGAAGGAGGAGAAGGATGCGTGGCTATTTTTGGCATGTGAGGCACAGCTGCTTGCTGTCTTCTCTCACAAGTCAGGAAGGGCACGGGCTGGAACAGGAGGTCAAAACTCTCTTAGCGTGTCCTGTATTTCTTAGTAAATGGACTGAAACCAGAGAAAATCAGTAAGATGACAGTTGTTAGATAAACCTGGGCTTTTTTTGGCAACTTTTCTGAATGTTGTGAAAACTTCCTTGTGCACAGGATGGTATATTTAACTTACAATTGCATTTCCTGCATCTGAGAAGGAAGGAGCATTCTTGAAGACTAGGATGGATGGAGGCTGCCTCGAAAACACTGATTTCATGTACATGATTAATATAGTGGGGATGATGATCTATGAGTGAAGCAGGTACCACTTTAGCAAAGCTAATAAAAGCTGTAGTCAGTGGGCACTCATAAGCTTATATAAAGCTCATCATCATGAATAACAATAGAAATAAAACTGTCAGTGGAGAAATACGAAGGATAGCAAAAGATGATGTATGTGTTAACCAGGGAGGAGAAGGTACACAGGAAATGATGGAGGACTAAAATTACCTAAAACACAAAACAGGAAAGGGGATTTTAGCAGAAATTCATGTTGTTCCAATGATATGTAAGTTCAAGAGGACAGACTCAGGAAAGGTACAGTGATCTCAGGAAAAGGACTTGAAATGATTTGCTGTATATTAAGGGTTAATTCTGGCAGGCAGCTAATCCCCATGCAGCCACTTGCTGACTCACCTCCCACCCCAATAGGACGGGAGAGAGAATCAGAAAGGTAAAAGTGAGAAAGCTCATGGGCTGAGGCACAGACAGTTCAGTGGGTAAAGCAAAAGCCACATGCGCAAGCAAAGCAAAACACGGAACTCGTTCACCACTTCCCATGGGCAGGCAGGTGTTCAGTCATCCCCAGGAGAGCAGGGCTCCCTCAGGCATAACAGTGAATTTGGAAGAAAAATGCCATAAATTTGAAAGTCCTCTCTTCCTCCTCCTTCCTCCAACCTTTACTATTGGGCATGACATCATGTGGACATACAGTTTGGAATATCCCTTGGGTTGTTTAGGTCAGGCTATCCCAGCTGTGTCCCTTCTTGTATACCCCAGCCTGCTCGCTGTCAGGGCAGTTCAAGAAGCAGTGTAAGCACTGCCCAGCTGAAACGTCCCTGACTCTGGTCACAAACTCAAAACAGAGTCCTAAATAAGCTGCTATGAACAAAATTGCCTCTATTCCAACAAAACCCCATGCATATATGTAAATGATAGCACCTTAGGACAAAATGAAAAAGCTCTGTGACATAAAGATGTGTGGAGTCAGACAAAAGCAATGAAAACACATAGAATTCACAGTATCGCAGATTATTCTGAGTTGGAAGGGACCCACAGGGATCGTGGAGACCAACTCTTGGCCTGGCACAGGACAGTCCCAAGAATCACACCATGTGCCTGAGAGTGTTGTCCAAAGGCTTCTCGAACTCTGTCAGGCTGGTGCTGTGACCACTTCCCTGGGGAGCCTGTTCCAGTGCCCAGCCACCCTCTGGGTAAAGAACCTTTTTCTAATATCCAGCCTAAACCTCCCCTGACACAACTTCAGGCCGTTCCCTTGGGTCCTGTCTCTGGTCATCACAGAGTAGAGATCAGTGTGTGCCCCTCCTCTTCCCCTCACAAGGAAGTTGTAACTGCAATGAGGTCTCCCCTCAGTCTCCTCCGGGCTGAAGTGATGGCTTCCCCTCAAGGCCCTTCACCATCTTCATTGCCCTCCTTTGGACACTCTCTAAGAGCTTAATATATCTATCATTCTTTTATGGTGGTGCCCAGCACTCACACAGGACTCGAGGTGAGGCCGCCCCAGTGCAGAGCAGAGCGGGACAATCCCCTCCCTTGCCCGGCTGGCGATGCTGTGCCTGATGCCCCCCAGGACAGGGTTGGCCCTCCTGGCTGCCAGGGCACTGCTGACTCTTGTTCAACTTTCCATCAACCAGGATCCCCAGGTCCCTTTCCATGGCACTGCTTTCCAGCCTCTCATTCCCCAGTCTGTCCATACATCCACGGCTGCCCCATCCCAGGTGCAGAATCTGGCACTGTCCCTGGTTGAACTTCACAAGGTTGGTGATTGCCCAGCCCTCCAGTTTGTCCAGATCTCTCTGCAGGGCGTCCCTGCCCCTGAGGGAGTCAACAGCTCCTCCCAGTTTTGTATCATCTGCAAACTTTGTTGGTATCCCTTTAAGTCCTGCTAGAATAGGGCTCACAAATAGTCACACGATGGCTCTGAGACCAAGCAATGCCCAGTATGGCTAAACCTGAAAATAAATTGTTTTCTAAGAGTGTGTTTGGTATACACATTTGTTGTAGCCATATCCCCGTGATGCTGGGACGTGTGAGATGGAGGCCAGATGTCTGTATGTGTAGCACAGGTCGTGTCCTTCACGTGGGGTGGAACAACCCCAAGCACTGGTACGAGTCAGGGGCTTGACACGATGGAAAGCAGCTCTGCGGAGGAGGACCTGAAGGTCCCAGTGGACAACAAGCTGTCCGTGAGCCATGCCCAAACTCACGTGGACAAGAAGACCGATGGAATCCTAGGATGCATTAGGAAGAGCATTGCCAGCAGGTCGATCCTGCCCCTCTACTCAGCCCTGGTGAGGCCACATCTGGAGTGCCGTGTCCAGTTCTGGGCTCCTCAGCACAACAGAGACATGGAGCTCCTGGAGCAGGTCCAGTGGAGGGATACAGAGATGGTTAGGGGACTAGAGCATCTCCCCTGTGAGGAAGGGCTGAGGGAGCTGGACCTGTTCAGACTCAGGAAAGATGACTGAGAGGGGACCTTACCCATGTCTCTAAGTACCTGAAGGGAGGGTGTGAAGCGGATGGAGCCGGGATCTTCTCGGTGGTGCCAAGCAATAGGACAAGAGGCAATGGGCAGAAACCAATGCACAGGAAATTCCACCTGAATATGAGTAAGAACTTCTTTACTGTGCAGGCACTGGAACAGATTATGCCAAGAGGTTGTGGAGTGTCCCTCACTGGAAATATTCCAGAACCATCTGGACACAATCCTGTGCCNCAATCCTGTGCCCTGTGGTCTAGGATGACCCTGCTTGAGCAGGGAGCTTGGACCACTGCGGTCCCTTCCAATCTGACCGATTCTGTGATTCCGTGATTCCTCTCTCCCCTAACTTAGTGCTGCAGACCTGCGGGAACAGAGCCTGGACAGCCTGAGAGCGCTGCGCGGGCGGGAGCCCGGACGACCCTTGTTCCCTGGGGCTGTGCGTGCGCCCAGTCCCGCCCGCACCGCACCATCCTCCGGAATCGGTCCCGCCCGCCGCCCTCT
>VZTA01000726.1:0-20131 GCA_013398855.1 Mohoua ochrocephala
AAAAAAAACTTGACTCCACTGCCCTTCCCCTGCCACACAGACACCCCCTTCCAAACTAGAACAGAACACACAACAGACAACACAAGATTGTCACACAGCCAGTAAAGAACAACTCACATCACTCTGCAGGTCATACACTGTCTTGGCATGGACAACATCGTTCTGGTCCGGCAGGCAGGTCCAGCGGTGCAGAGGGTGCCGGTAATCGGCATCGCTGACCAGCTCCTGGCATTTCTTGGCCAACACCACTCCCAGCATGTCCACGGGGCTGCTGAAGTGCGTCTTGGACTTCTCAAAGTCCTTCTTGTACTCCCTGTCACTCTGGATCTTGGCCACGTGCATTGACCACATCATCTTGGGGTCATCCTCGATGTTCCTGGCCCCGATGTGGTGGCCCAGTTGTTTTCTGTATGCAGTTTTGTATTTGTACTAATTGAACACAGAAGCAACAATTACCACCTCTTTCCCAGCTGCCATTTCAGTTTCCCTCTTGTTAATATAGTGGTTAATCATCTTGCATCTAACATATTTTAATTTGCTTGTTTACTTTCACAACTTTTTTAGCATTTCATTTATTGTCCAGGAAATATTACCGTATTTCTTATATACTACCATCTTTAAATTATTGTATTTTTTTCATTAACTTTACACCATTAAGAATTATACAACCTCTGAGGTGAACAGCAATATAACAGTGATAAAATTTTACATATCTTCTGCTGTTAAATATAAACCCTTTCTATCCAAAATGATGTGCCCCCAATGTGCCCCACTCTTACTTTCCCTCTGCAAGACCCACCTCGCTGGCTATGTCTCGGGATGCCTTGGCTGCCTGGAGGGGGATGGCATCAGGAGGAAGGTCATAGCCTTTCTTCTTCAGCTCTTCATATCCTACCTTGTAACGTTTCTGTTGAAGAAGGATTCAAAGGAATTAATGCAAATAAAGCTCTCCAGAGGTTTCAATGTTACAACTCTCCACCTCTGAGTATTGAAAAGAAAGTATGGGTTTCCAAGCACAGTTTAGTTAATTAAATTAAATTCCATACCTTGCTATTAATGACATGTATTTTGTAACCTTGGATATAAAATATTTAACAATTACAAGCTAAATGCTTTCTGATTTTTCATTGAAGATCAAAATTTTCTTTTAGCAAATATATTAATCTGAATGATTCACAGAGCTTTCCATAGAGGTGAGTAATACAACCCTGTGATTCTCTATACACAGTTTCAAATGCAAACTTACATCACTTGTGTTAATCAAGTTTGATTTAGCCAGCAAAATTTCAGGAGTATCAGGCATGATGTGAACCTGAGTCTTGTCCTTGTTCCAAGCTTCCCTGTAGAGTATCTGAAAGAGACACAAACAAAAACCTGGTCTGATCCAAGATGCACCGGCACAGCAGTAATTTCAGTTCACCCTTCCTCTGTAATAGCAAAGCAAAGATGTACTAAGCAAGAATTAGGGATGTAAACAAGACAAGATAGTAAAATCAAATAATACAATGACTTCTGACTGAAATACAGCCTTTCTTTCTTCTTTACATCCATTAAAACAATACATTTACATACTGCCTACTAAAGGTCTTATTTGCAGTTATACTGAGTAAATTATCAACATTCAAGATCTTCGTCTTCTGAACAAGGCACAAAGAGCAGTGAGGCCCTGACTACAAACACCTGCTATTTGTATATTTTAAGCACATGTTCTGGTAGAGAGATCCTTTTTAAAATGTGTATTAATGTATTACTCACTTATTGAATCCCACGTTCCGTCTCTAGAGGCAACTTACATCACTCCTATTTCTGGCATTAGATTTTGCCAAAACGATATCCATGGCATCTGGGATACTTGTGAACTTAATGGTGTCTGGGTGCTGCCTGTACTTCTTCTCACTCAGTATTTCAGAAGCTTTCTTGTTCTTTTCAGATTCCAGAGATCCCAAAGGACTCCATCCAATGCCTCTGAGCCACTGTAGATCTGATTTATACAGGTTCTGTTAAGGATGAAAATCAAAACCACAGTAGATTATTTCACCGTTCATTGATTAAACCCTAAGAAAAGTCTAACTGGCAGTCTAGCTCCAACCTGATCTATACCGATATCGAAAGTGAGTCATCAAAGATACTTCCCAATAAGCAGTAATTATTTTACATGAAAATAAGTGAATTAAACCCAGCGGGAGCTTACATCACTCTGCAGTTCGTTGACTCTCCTTGCCTCGGTGACATCGACCTGGTCAGGCAGACAGGTCCAGCGGTGCGGTATGTGTTTGTAGTCTATGTCACTGACCAGCTCCTGACATTTCTTGGCCAGGAGGAAGCCCAGCATATCCACGGGCATGTTGAACTTGGTCTTCCACTTTTCAAAGTCTTTCTTGTACTCCCTCTCACTCTGCATTTTCGCTACTTGCATGGACCACAACATCTTGGGATCATCCTGCAAGCTGCGGAATCCGATGTGATGTCCCTGCTGCTTGCGGTATCCTTCTTTGTACTTGAACTGGAATGGCAAAGATGGCACCACTCAAATCACAGTAACAAACATGTAAGGGTGAAATATATAAGCAAAATACCAATAGATTCTCTCATCTTAACGTTCCCCATGAAATTACCCCTGGAAGTGTCCAAGACCAGGTTGGATGGGGCTTGGAGCAACATCAAATAGAGGAGGATGGCCCTGCCCACAGCAAAGGTGGAACTGAATAATCCTTAATGTCCCTTTCAACCCAGAAAATTTTGTGATTCTATGATTCTATAAATAAGCAACTTGTAATGGTGTCTCACATAGAGTTTTAGCAGCCCCTTGATTAACGTGCATCCCTCAGTGTCAGGGAATGCCCTCCCTGGGAAGGAAGAGTCCTTGGAAAGGAAGAGAGCATGGCAATAGGAATGGTCTCCTGTGCCATCTGATTCACACCCTCACACTGTTCAGAACTCTCTGACACTGACACACCGAAATATTTTGATGAATAACATCATCAACGATGAATAATGATGAAATACGAAGATACTTAAGCACAGGAAACATTTCCTAATGATTAATAAAATCTCTTCCACAAACGCAGGAGTTGTATTTGTACCAAGTTATGGTAACAGCAGTCCATGTGTCACCACATCTGTTTCAGAGCTGTAATGAGGATTTCTCTGCATAGGCACTGGGCTCAGCTAATTGGACCAAATTTGGTGCTGCTCTGAAAATGAAGCATCCAAAAGAGCAGAAAACTCCTCCCTTTGTGTGACCAGCCACGTCATGGATGCACCAAACTTTGGACTCGTTAAGATGCCAGAGAAACCCTCGTTAAATCTGACAAAAACAGCTCAGGAAGGAGTTTTGTCAGCAATGTTGGTTTTGACTCCAAGCCACGCCTTAGCACAGAGGTGTATTTCAATTTAGTGTGACTCTGTGGGTTATAACAATCAGATCAGTGCTTGTCACGTTGAGTTAAAACGCTGCTTACATCACTGGCAATGTCCCTTGAAGCTTTGGCAGCTTTCACTGACATGGCTTCAGGTGTGAGGTCATAGCCTTTCTTTATCATTTCCTCCAAGCCAAGCTTGTAGAGTTTCTAAAATTGAAAACAATATTAATTAAAACCAGTAATACGTATGTCACCTGCTATTTAGATACACTAATGATCCATATCACCAAATTCCGGTCACCTCACAGGCTTCAGTTATGAGAGAAGGGCTGCTAGAATGGGAACTGAGAAATGGGAAACTGATAAAACAAGAAATGCTGGTCTTGCAAGGCTTAGGAGAGGGACTAAATAGTTTTTCGTTACTGCAGCAGCTTCCTACTATAGCTTATCTTGAGGATTTGAAACATATCTGGAGAAATTGAAATATATCCAAGATAGCTGAACACTTTTTGACTGGCTTAACAAAATTTTAATTAATAAGGCTTTCATGAAGCCATTTAACAGTCAAGTCAGTTTGTGCACAATTGATTTTAAGTACAGGCATTCTTAAGTCAAAGACTTGCCTCTGAGCAATGATGCAAAGCAAAACCTGAGTGTTTTCCACTGGCACAATTGTCACTTTCTCCTATCTGAAAGCTGAGAGAAAAGCTGGAATCACTGCATCTACTTTTTCCCATAGGTTAAGTTAAAAATATACACAATTAACTTGTCGTTTTATAGTAAGGCATTTTTAACATGACTGATTTCTAAGCTAAGCATAGAGTACAGACTATGCACTCCCAGATTTCAAAAGTAGGACTTATATTTCCCATACATGATAATTTAGTCTGTTAGTTTGCTAGCCTGAAGCTGGTACTTATCATTACTCTGAAAATATTACCCACATGAAATTCTTGCCTGTGCTCTAAATCTCCAGTAGATATTAATTTAAAATCCTGATAGGATGTATCGAAATACTCTACCTGACTGTAGTTTGTCTTGTTCTGTTTGGCCTGTAGAATATCTGGGGTGTCTGGCATCACGTGGACCTTAGTTTTATCCTTCTCCCAAGCTTGAGTATAAGCATGCTACGGACAGAAAGTCACATCAGGTGTGTTAATAGAAATGACAAAAGATGGTTCTTTCAGAGGTTTCACCTTTCCATTTGGATATGGATGAGTAAGAAGGTGAAGGTGTTGACTCAGATTTATTTTGCTGTGTAATGATCTAATCCAGAATCAGCTGAATTATTGTCTGGTCTTGCTTCTAACGAAACCCAGCTATCGAGATTTTCAGGAGCAGTCATTTCCATTTAAGAATGGGAAGAATAGAGGTTGGAGGAAAATGAGAAAAGATTTCTTTAACCAGTGCTGTTTATCAGTAACTGTTTTGTTGAGAAGGAAAAAAGAAAAAAGGAAAAAGAGGAGCCTGTGGCAGTTGCTTTTCCCAGGGAAATGCTGCTGCATAAAGGTGTGGCAGAGATTTACAGCCTGGTTATCGGAATGGATTATATGTGAATGCCTGCCTGGCTTTTCCCCTAAATACTCACTTTGTCCATGATAGTTGCATTCTGCTTTGCAAGGACCAGGTCCATGGCATCGTTCTGTTTGGTGAAGGGGAACATGCTGGGGTGCTGGCGGTACTTCCGATCACTCGCGATCTCCGTGGCTTTCTTTGATTTCTCCACGTCCAGAGAACCGATGGGGCTCCAACCAATCCCCCTGAACCACTCCTTGTAATCCTGCTTGTACTCATTCTGCCAAACAGGACACAAAAGCAACGTTTACAACGTACAAACGGCTCCTACAAAATAATCCTGTTGTTTTCCAAACTGCAGCCACGATGGAAAAACAAAAGCCACAAAAAGAAGACAGCTCATACAAAATAAACCTGTTCTTTCCAAACTGCAGCCACGATGGAAAAACAAAAGCCACAAGGAGAAAACTTACATCACTTTGGATCTGATTCATGTTTCTGTACAGCTCCAAACTCATCGCATCAGGCAGGAGCATGTACTGGTGGATCAGTCGTTTGTAGTTGGTGTTGGTCACACGGTCCTGGGCCTCCTTGGCTGCCACCACGCTGAGGGCATCAGAAGGTGTCTGGTAATTAGTCTTGCCCATCTCATAGGCCTTCTTGTACTCCCTGTCCGACTGCATCTTGGCCACTTGCATGCAATGGACAAGTTTGGGATCATCCTGGAGGCTGCGGAAGCCAACGAGTTTGCCCTTGTCCTGTTCATACCCTAATTTGTATTTATACTGGAAGAGAACAGAAACAGAGACTTTAATTCCTTTAGATTTGAAATTATTGAAAAAAATTCTTGGCTGGGAGGGTGGGGAGGCCCTGGCACGGGGTGCCCAGAGAAGCTGTGGCTGCCCCTGGATCCCTGGAAGTGTCCAAGGCCAGGCTGGAGCACTCTGGGATAGTGGAAGGTGTCCCTGCCCCTTCTTTCTCCCAAGAACTTACATCGCTGGCAATATCCCTGGAAGCTTTGGCAGCTTTGACAGGAATAGCATCAGCCCTGAGGTCATATCCTTTCTTCCTGGTTTCTTCAAATGAAGATCTGTACATTTTCTGTAAAAAGAAAAAGAAACACCTTTTTAAAAAGCAAAAAATCACGTATTTCCCACATGCACAAACACTGGTGAAATGTTGCATCTGGAAGGATATCAGCTCAAAACATAAAAAGAGACAAAAATGTCTATTTCTGCCCACATTGAAGATGTGCACAATTACAAGCAGGACTTCATTTAGCATATGCAGATTTAACAACTGGCTACCACAATCAGTCTATAATGTAATTTTTTCCCAAAAGAATAGGTGCTACCTACAAACATTATGAATTCTGTACAAAACCTTCTGCACGGGGAAATAAAATAATCAATAACAAAATAATAAATACAGTAACAAACATGAATAGTACTCAAAGTCTACTATTTTGTTAGCAGCTGTTACATTTTAATGACCTGCACGGACACTTCACAACCCGACTATAAACATGGCTTTGCCTTAGCAACTTTGGAGATCTAATTTTGGGGAAGGAAGCAGGGAAAAGGAAAATTACCAGGTTTTGTGAAATTACTACAGGTTAACAAGGTGAGACTTTTGCATGCTCTCATCTCACTTACTCCTAATCAAAAAACAAGAGCAAGGTCACGGCCTTACAAGCAATACTCACTTCACTTAAATTGACTGCATTTGCTTTTGCTAAAGCAATCTGTGGAATATCTGGAGTGATGTGAACTTTCTTTTTGTCTTCTTCCCAGGCTTGTTTGTACTTGTGCTGGAAAAATTTAAAAAATAGAGATCTCAACGTCTCTTATTACCAAATAAAACAATTTAAAAGACTATTTCCTACTTGAAATCCAAACTGCCTTGACAATGACTACCATGGGAGGCACATTTATCTTTTTATTTGAGCACTAAAAGCACATTAGCTACAAAATAAAATCCTGTTTTCTAAAGCTCTGCAGACAATAGGATTGACTATAAAATGGGATGTAGATTGTTTCCCACTTCTGCAAGCTTAAATGAATTTTGAAGAACACTTTCTTACCTCATCCATGATTTTGGCATTATTTAAAGCCAAGACCATGTTCATGGAATCCATAGGAACAGAATACTTCAACTTGTCTGGATGCTGGCGGTATTTCTTCTCACTAACAATTTCCATGGCTTTTTTGTTCTTCTCAGCTTCCAGGGAGCCCAGTGGGAGCCACCCAACGCCCTTCATCGTTTCATCATACTCTGCTTTGTATTGATTCTGGAGGCAGAAAGTAGATAAAAACCAACATGAAACATAAAACAGTTGATAAATTTGGAAGTACAAGATGAAATGTATTAAGGAAAGTGAAGTTTTTCCTGTCTTGGTCTGCAAATTACTGTTGCTCCTGAAGAGTCTGATGGGACATGTAAGGAGTAAATAGCCATAAAAATGACCTATTTCTGAGTTCAAATTCTTTAATTTAATATTTCAGAGTCTAGGTAAAACAAAATGGCTGTAATTGTTGAAAAACTTGTTTAATCTACTACATTTTAGTATATACCTCACCTAATTTCACTAAGAAAACAATACTATTTATCTTACGGTGTTTTTTCATAAACTTTGTAAGCAGCTTTGTATTCACAGTGCAAAGGAGGAAGAACCTCTCACTTACATCACTTTGTAACTGCATCATGTTTTTGGCCAACTCGATGCTCATAGCATCGGGCAGGACGTTGTAGGTGTGGATCAAGTTCTTGTAGTTTGCATTTGTAGCCACTTCCTGAGCTTTCTTGGCTGCCACCACACTGACCATGTCAACTGGAGTGTGGAAATTAGTCTTGGCCTTCTCATAATCCTTTTTGTACTCCCTGTCAGATTGCATCTTGGCCACTTGCATGAAGTGCACCAGCTTGGGGTCGTCCTCCAGGCTGCGGAAGCCGATGTGCTTCCCTTTGCCCTTCTCGTAGGCCAGCTTGTATTTATACTGAGGGCAGCAAAGAGAAAGAACAGCAAAAAACCTCAATTAAAAACACGCAATATTAAGCTCTGTTTTATCAGTGAAAAAACAGATCACAAGATCTCGGGTTTAGGCTTTCAATTTAAATAAAGTCCCGGAATGGTATCACCCAACCGAACTCACATCGCTCGCGATGTCTCTGGAGCTTTTGGCTGCTTTTATTGGAATTGCATCTGGCTGCAGGTCATAACCCTTCTTCTTGTCCTCCTCCCATCCAGCTTTGTAAAGTTTCTAATTTCAAATGTGAAAGAGAACAGGTGTCAGGAAGGCAGAACTCTGAAGTGAAATATTTTCAAACAAGGCATAAAAATGACACCGATTTTTGCTCTGTGCAGGAGGCACTGAACGCCCACCACGAGCACAGCGACTCACATCACTCATGGTCATCTGGTTCACTTTGCACTGCAGAATTTCTGGGGTGTCTGGCATAACATGGATGGTGGTCTTCTCTTTGTTCCATTTATCTGTGTACAGCCTCTGCAAAGACAAAGGGATTTTTAGCTTTGAAAAGGTATTGAACTCATAAAATAAGAGTTTGCTTTCATTTTGCTCACTTGCAATAAATAAAATTTCATAGAAATATTATTAGCACCAGGAATAACCTTCACAGAGCTGCTGAGGAGCAACATTATCTTCCCCTTTTCTTTAGTATCGTGAGAAATTTGCAAAGTATGTTTTGATAATTAATAAATATTGAAGCTGTAAGTTTTCAGTCTGTGTTCTTCCCAGCTCTAATGGGAAGCATAATTTTTATTTTCACAGACATTCTTTCCATGGCAAACATGGAATAAGGGTCAGTGGTGTCCTGGATAATGAGAGACAAGTGTAAAGAACTCCACTTTCAAGGAAACTTGTACAAAACCGACAGAATTCCAGGGTTTTTGCAGTTTACTGATTGTGAAAGCTTCCTACAGAAGAAAAGGTTACTAAAGCAGTATAAATCTGGAGAAGGAATCTTTAATCACATACACAAAATAGAAATCTTTAATCTTTAGAAACAGAAAATGAAACTCCCTCAATTATGAGCAGTCTGAGGCTTCCACGATCTCTCCAGTCTTAACCAAGGAACCACTACAGCCACTGGAAATGTTAATAATTTCAGGGGGAATGCACCTTGCCCTATAACTTTGCAAGTTAAAGACCCAAACTCTGGGTCAATCCAACAACTCCCCACCTTGTTCATGGTCTTGGCATTTTGCTTGGCCAGCACTTGCTCCATGGCATCCATGGGGATGGAGAACTTCAGCTGGTCGGGATGCTGGCGGTATTTCTTCTCACTGAGAATCTCGGTGGCTTTCTTGGCCTTTTCTACATCCAGTGACTGAACTGGTACCCAGCCAACTCCTCTCAACCAGTTAGTGAAGTCAGATTTGTACAGATTCTTTTCAAAAATAAACGAGAAAAACACAGTGAGGCAAGAAAAATGACAGTGTCTATGTACATAAAACAGGTAAGGCCTTAAGACTTCTCCTGGTCGTTCATTTTTGAGGGGAAATTTAGATTTAATTGAAATTTAAGTACGATAGAGTCAGTATTTAGGCCTAGTACATAACCTACAATCTCTGACAGGAGAAATAAAGTCACAGTAATTAAAATCTGACTACAAAAATACATCAATTAGTAAAGCATGCTCATTTGCTGGGAATAAGCCAAATATGGACAGATATAAAAAAAGTTGTTCCTTGCTAGATAAGGTGCCTAGAACTTAATAGCTACACAAAATTCTCATAATGCTTGGAAAATAAATAGTTCCAGAGCAGTCACTCACATCCCAACCTACTGTTAATCCAATACGATATATACTGGATTATAGAAATTAATTTTTTAGCCTTAAAAGGTCGATGATGTCACACAGTCATTATGAGAACTAAAAATGGAGCTGATTATTAATGACATACATCACTCTGAAGCTGCATGACGTTTCTGGACAGCTCCAGGTTCACAGAATCGGGCAGGAGGGTGTAATGGTGAATTGGCTGCTTATAGCCAGCGTTTGTCACCACTTCCTGGGCTTTCTTGGCAGCTGTCACACTGAACATGTCCAAAGGAGTGTGATATTTGGTCTTGGTGACTTCATAATCCTTCTTGTACTCCCGATCCGATTGGATTTTGGCCACGTTCATGTAGTGAACGAGTTTGGGATCGTCCTGCAGGCTCCGGAACCCGACCTGTTTGCCTTTGTCTTTCTCGTAGGACTCCTTGTACTTGTACTGGAGACAAAGGGAGAACAGCCTTACCCACGTGGGAAAGAGAAAACACACTTTGGATGGCTTTAAAACACTCAGTTTCAAAGTATTAACGACTGCAGCTCATTCTGTAACCTCATAAATGGTTTTTACAACAGCACAGGATTATTTAGGTCAAAAAAAGAAGAGGATTATTGGATTTTTCAGCTTGTCTTGACACCTGGTACATATCTGAACCCACATCTGTAGCTACAAGCCCTCTCTCACCATTGTCACTGACAAAGGCTTGGAACTCCCAGGGACATTCAGCTTTTAATTGAGACCATAATAATAATAATAAATCATTGAACAGCCTCACCAAACAATTCAATATCCCAATATTCAACTGGGATGTTTAAGAGGGGAATGAAGAGTCACTCGTAACCTTGTGCTAAAGCAGGAGTACAGGTCTCCAGCTCAGGTAAATAATAATGAATAATGAAATGCAGGAGGGGTATGTGCTCCACTGGATGTAAATCCCACTTACATCACTTGCAATATTCCGAGAAGCTTTAGCAGCAAGAATTGGAATGGCATCTGGTTTCAGATCATAGCCTTTAGCAATGGTTTTCTTCCAGTCTGCTTTGTAGTTAGCCTTGGAGGGAAAAAAGGGAAGAGTTTGCACTGTCAGGAATAGCAATTCTAATAAAGAGTTTAAGCCCATGTCTTTTTTATAGTTACAGGAATTAAAATACCCAGTTTAGTCCATGTAATTTCAAGGAAAATATGTTAACCTGTACATAAACCACAGTGCTATTATAATAAATAAATCTACCACAAACATAATCATGAACTCCATAAGCATTTTTTGCAATTTTTGTTTAGAACAACTCTATCGGTGGCATTTTTGCCCTTTCTTATGCAAAACCCTTTTTCATTTGACTGAACCTTCAGAAATTTTTTCCTGTTAGCTTCAAACTCAGGCTTTGTGCTCTAAAGGGACTGGGGAAAGCAGCCTGGCTGATTTTTTTTTTTTTTATCAGTCTGGCCAGACTATTAAAATTCCAAGGCTGTTAAGGGAGATGTCAGTTTTTATGTCATTCCTGGAAGGCTGATAATGTCACCAAAAATTTACCATCACAAAGGCAATAAAATTGATACCATCAGTGGAGAGCTTCATGGTGTTGAAATTCAAAAGATACTCACATCACTGATGTTGTAGGCATTAACTCTAGCCTGGATGAACTGGGGCACATCAGGAGGGAGGTGGTACTTGTGAATAATTTCTTCCCCTTTGGATTTATACAATATCTGCAAGGAAAAATAAAGAAAGAAATTTAACAGCCCAATTTAGAGACTGTGAGTTGAAAAAGTATTTTAAAAAACCTAATTTCCAGGTGATTTTCAGCTGGAATAAAATTGTAAATACACACATTCACCTACAGGATTATTTCAGGAGTGCTCTTAAAGCTGGAGGATGAAGTGAAAGTGGGCACAGGGCAGAAATTGATAATGTCAGAGTGTTTCCAAAGTCTACTTACATCACTCAGCTGTTTGCTGTTGATCTCTGCTTGCTTCTGTACTGGAGAGTCAGTCACTGAAGTGAATTTGGTTTGATCAGGATGCTTTTTGTAGGTGTACTGAAAGAAGATTAAAAATATTTGTAGAAAATGCATGTAAAGTGTTTTCCAAGTGTTGATAAAGTAAATATAATTATTAATAAATGAACTGCTTTTAAAGTAATTCATTTAAAAATATGTTGACTTAAGCAGGTGAATGTTTGAGGTTCATTCTTCATTTTGGTACTACTGCTCTAATCTCCTGGTTTTACTTGTTATAAAAAGGACTGTGCTATATCTGCTTTGATCACTAGATGTCACAAAAGGCCCTAAAATAGAGATGAAGATGGTTTTTAAAAGTCACATATGGCAATGAGTGACTCAAAATCATTGATGTTACCAGGGATCACTCAGTTAATTTCTCTGTGGTGAACCACTGCTGTCCTGTACTCACATCTTTACATTGCTCCAACTTCTTAATTGCTTCATACTCTTGAGTTATGGTCTGAGGGAAGTAGCACTTTGTCTTTTCCTCCTCGTAATCTGCTTTGTAATTTTTCTAGGAACAAAAGGAGCATTCAGTAAGGAACCACAACTGAGCTTTGTCTGAACTGCCAGAGTGTCGGGGAAAACAGAACAATTGCCACACTTACATCACTTTTCATCGCTTCAACTTGCATGCAGTGGGTGTGATGTGGGTCCTCAAAGCTGCCCAAGTAGTGCCCCAAAATGTTCTTCTGATATGCATCTTTATATTTTACCTGCCAAAGCAACCACGAGTTGAGAAGCAGAAGTAATCAAGAGGGTCGGTACCGAAGGATGAACCCCAAGTGAAACACCTACATCGCTAAAGTTCTTCAGAGCAGCATCAGTCTGGAACTTGGGTGTCTCACAGTAATTCATTCTGTTTCCTCTGGACTGTTCATAGGCTTCCTTGTATAATTTCTGAAAATCAAATAATGCCAGATGATGCAGGAGGTTTCACTACAAGTCACGCACAGCACGTTAAAAATGACGAGAGTAAAACTGCGAAACGGTTCCAAAGCAAAGCTTCCCCACAGGACTGAGAAACAGATGGCACCGATTTCCCAATGGTTTTTAAAAATAACTTTTTTTAGGTTTGTAAGGGAAGACAGAAATGTCTGACTAATGGGGTTTGAACTTCCGACACTGAGAAAGAATCAATCTCTTTTCATACAAATAAAAGAGGGATTGAGAAGACCATTACAGTGAATAACCAGAATATAATATAAAAATATGTAGAAAGCACCACATATTTTATCATTAGTTGTTGAAATTCCTTCAAACAGTAGGGGAAGAACTGTCCTCTTGTGATTCATTATCCACAAGGATCTAAATGAACTATCCACTAATTAGCCATCCACATGCCACTGCTGTTGCTACACTCATCTGTGGAGACATCATTCTTTACTTTAATTGTCCTGGCTGGTGCTATCTCATGACAAATACGGGTCTACAAAACTAAAAATACTACAGGATGCAAAGGAGAAGCCTTGTGAAGAAATGATGGGTTTGGTTTCTGGTACAGGACTGGAAATGATGTAGCTGCACTTTGATAATACTCACATCACTCAGAATATTTCCTGCAGCTTTTAATTGCTTCAGCAGCGGGTTCTCTGTAGCAGGGAGCACATTATAATCCGAAACAGCTTTTTTCTTTTCATAGTCTGCTCTGTATTTGAACTTGAAAGAATAAAAATAAAAAAGAAGAGGTTTTAAAAATCGGTATTAAAAGCCAAATGCTCACTGACTTGTGTGATTGCCCAGAGAAGCTGTGGCTGCCCCTGGATCCCTGGGAGTGCCCAAGGCCAGGCTGGACATTGGGGCTTGGAGCAGCCTGGGACAGTGGGAGGTGTCCCTGCCCATGGCAGGGGATGGCACTGGCTGGTGTTTAAAGTCCCTTCCCACCCAAACCATTCTGTGATATGAATCTATTCTATGAGATAATCTTCAACTTTTCAGGAAAAATGCCCCTGATATTTAACTTGGGATTCACGGTGGCAAAGGACCATGAAAGGTCTTGACAAAACAATTTCAGCACAGACTTGTGTGAGCTCAGCTGTGCCAACAGGTGGCACACGGGTCCCTCACCTTGCTGACATTCTCTGAAGCTCGTTTATTGGCTTCATATTCTGGAGTTTCAGTCTGCATGAAGTAGATTTGGTCTTTCATGTTTTCAAAGTCTTCCTGGTATTTCCTCTGTTAGGAACAGACAGAAAACAACACATCACCTAATTGTAAATTAGACATCTACAGCATGGACCATTTAGGAAATAAGCAATGCCACAAATGCAGCATCAGTATTTTCCAAATGAACATCCACAGGGATAAAGCTGTTGAAGATTTTCTGCAGGATTCACTCACCATACTCAGATTTTCTGCATTCATTTTTGCAACTGCCACGTCATAGCACGGAGTTTGACTCCACTTGCCCTTGATTTTGTTTTTATAGTCCTCATGGTAAATAACCTATAAGGAAACAAAACAATAAAATTTAATCCCCAAGACTCCATTTTCACTTGAGAGGTTCATTTTTCAAAGTTGTCTTTTTAAAGCTGCTTTATATTTTACACCTGCCTTATAACTATTTCAGCAGTTCTGGTGAAAAACACCTTAAATATGCTTTGGCCAAACCGTTTCAGTGTTAAGCCATTTCTCTTAGTGCCTTCCCTGACCTAAAAGGGATAAATAAATCATCTCCAATGTATTCTTCTAGTTCTGTTTTCTCACTGGTCACATAATATTGGGATATTGCCCATTAAGTCATAATTTACTGGTATTGCTGCTGGAACTGCTTATAAGCAAACCCTTTTAATTACCTGGTATTTGTGATTTCTATTATTTATTCAAGCTCACAGGAATCTACTATCAAATGTTTAAAGAGTTTGTCTAACAACAAAACATCTGAGTTTTGACTCAGTGTTCCAGGTGCATTTATGAGCCACAGTTGCATTACTTACCACAAAAAATAAAACTCCTCCAATGCCTTTTTAAAGAACATATATGCCAAAAACATCTTTAAAAAATTCTATATTTTATACTTGTGGAGATACCTATACAGCTTATTATTTTATTCATTTCAAAGAACTGTGATACTGATTTCTTTTTTCACATTACAAAATTTTCTTGATGACAATTTAGCTTTTAAGATATGGAAAAGTAAGATTGAAGAAATCTTGTCTAAATTATTTATTTTACCTTCCAAACGGGTTCAGTGCGATTTTCTTAGTGGTTTTTCCACCATGAGTGAATGCTGTAACTCTCTAATCTTATAGGGCAGATAATTTTCAATATGCAATAAAATAAATAAAATAAAATTGTGCATAATCGTTAAATTCTGAACGGCGTTCAAATCCCACTTCTGCCTTACACGATTATGCAACTTGCTCCCAGTTTCTCCAGCAAAAGTTGGTCTTGCTGTGTGTTTTTCCTTTTGCTTTCCCTTCCTTTAGGCACCTTTTTTGTCTCTCTACCTGCAGGAGTGGGGTTTGGGCAGCGTGCTCTACTCACATCACTCAGCTGCCGTGTCACCTTCTTGGCTTGTTCCACATCAGGGGGGTCTGGCAGAGAAGTGAATTTAGCTTTCCTTTCATCGTGTCCCTTTTTGTAGACAATCTGAAAATATGGAAGAAATAAACCTTTATTTGAGCGTCACGGCGTTGAACTCTGCTACCACCACATTAACAAGGGTAGTTCTGCCCACAGCCCCTGCAGCAGGAGCTCTCTCAATCTGGGCATCACCAGGGAACTTCTCAACATCTGCAGAGTTCACCGAAATCTTCGAGTGAGAGCTGAAATCCCCTATGAAGAGTTCTGTGTATCCAAATATCAGCAAATCCCAGCCTCACCAGCTCCTGGCTTTCCTTATCACTGCTTTAGAGGCACGTTCGCAGACCCACGATAGTGAACTCGACTTAGAGACAACCCAGAGAGTTTCTGCATTTGGGGAGATACTCAAGGTCTTCTTATTGACTTAACAAATTAATTACTTCATTCATTCCTAATCCAGCATCAAACTGCCAATGGATTTATACTCTAACATGCTCTTCTTTGTACTCTAACATCAAGTACAGCTTTTTCTCTGAAATACCACCTACCATCAGAGCTATCAGTGCACCCTGACACATTTTTATTTTCCGTTCCATTGTGAAGCTTTTCTATCTAATCAAAGTCCCCGACATCTCCCAAGTTACAGCACAACCCAACAGCCTTTGGTAGCTACATGCAAATATCTGCTTTGATACTCACATCACTCAGAGTCTTCTGAGCCTCTGCCACCCTTCTGAGCTCCGGACTGTCATTGTAGGGATAGAACAGGGTTTTGTCTGCATCCCAGTCTTCAGTATAAAGTTTCTACAAGAAAAATGCCAGAATGCTCATTATGAATTAATTTCTGGCTTTGAAAGCTTCTTTCACTTCAGCTGCTTGGACCAGTGGTTATTTTTTCTCACCTTGCTGAACATTGCTGTGTTTTTTATTGCGTTCACAAGCTCCGGAGCATCAGGGGGAAGCAGGTACTTGTCCTTATTCTCCTCCCAGTTCTGTTTATATAATACCTGGAAGGAAAGATCAGCAAGTTGGTCACTCTATCATTAAAAGAATACTTACTTCTGTGAATAAACTGCCTGCTTTAAAGATATTTTTTCAAAGTGAAAGTCTCAGAGCGGTGACATCTGAAGAGAGCAACTGGAAATATTTAAGATTATATTTATATTTGCCTTACCAACTTCTCTGCTATCCCTCCCTGTGCTTCTAAACTGTTGTATAAGCGTTGCTTTAGCACTCTGAGCTCAAAATTTTGTTCTTATCAGTAACCTCAGGATCCACCAGTGTTGGGAAAGTCAGAGCTCACTCACCTTGCTCACTTGCTGTGACACTTTCTTTGCATGTTCTATATCCTTGGCCTTTTCATCCACGTGGCAAATGGTTCTGGCAACTTCCCCAGCCATGCGGTATTTAACCTGGAGCACAACAAAATTCATTGATTCTACAGGAAAACCGACTGGGTTTTTTTAAAAAAAACCCAGAATATTGACATTTTCACCCTTCATATAAACACCCAGAACCTGGATGAACCTAGAAATGAAGCCCATGGAAGCAAATGGATTTTGTGAACTAACTGAGGGAGAAATGCAGCTTTGAGCCAGCTTCCATCAAGAGATGGGAATCCAGGTTAGAGGTGGTGCCTTCTGCAATCACAGAGCTCTTTCTGAGAGCACTTCCATGTATAATGAGAGATGCCCAGTGCAGCTCCACTTCCCCAGCCACTCCCATGTGAACACTGGCTGCAGTGCCCAGACCAACACAGCCACACTGCCACGGCAAACCAGCAGCTTGGCTGGAATTACCACTTCTCACCTAACATTTAAAATCGAGACTTGATTTGCTTCTTTACTTCTCACTGAATATTGTTTTCCTCGTGCAGTTGTTACCCACCTCGCTGAGCTGGTCCTGCACTTTCTTGATCCTCCGGATTTCTGGGGTATCGATTGTGGAAGCATACGGCTTTCCTTTTTCTTTTCTAAATTTTTCTTTGTACTTGTTCTGGAAGAACACGATGGTAAAATAATTAAGACATATCCTAGAGCTCTGGAAGAACTGTATTAGCAATTATTGCCATATTTATCTGGTTAGGACAGGAATTTGGGGCAGATTATTCAATAATATAAACTAGAATCACTCAATTACATTTGTACTTAGGCTTATTTTAGCCAACTGAGTTTATTCCATCTGACACAACAGGAAAAAATCCATCTCTAACTTTAGCCTGATTAGGATCACCTCTAATTGATTATATTCTCTCCACCAGCTAAGTATTGATAAATCCAGTTATTTGCAATACAACTGTCAAACAATCCCTGTAAAACATTTTTAAAGCTGCTGTTCCTCAAGAAATAAAGAGACGTGGGACAACCTACCTCGCTGAACAGGTCCTTCATTTTATTGCTGTGTTCCAGGTAAGGTGTCAAAAACTTGGACGGGTCCACTTTTGTCCGGATCGTCTTCTTCCTGACGGGAGGGGCTGCATCCCCCCCGGAGGGCTGGGTGTGCTCAACCGTGTAGGTGGTGGTGGTGGTCTCAGGGCCGGAGTAGTCTGTGCTAATGGTCTCAGTGATCTCAGTGACCACCTGAGGATTAAAAAAAAATTAATAATCACTCGTTTTATAGCTGTGAAAGTTCATTATCGTAAGCGTTTTTCACTCCACCCCAGCTGGTGAAAGGATGCTCTGCTCTCATCCAGATCCACGTGGAGACAGAAAATCAGGGACACTTTTCCCGCTGGGATTAACCACTATGCTCCCTGTACATCACCCACCCTAAAAAAACCCACAAGGAATGAACTCTCTGGCTGGTTTCCTGCATCAAACTCATGGAATTACTCTCCAGAGGGTCTGGGAGAGTGGGGCTCCAGCTGCCTCTGCTCCACATGCATCAACTTCCAATCAATTTAAATGGTTTATATACTTGTTCATCGACACAGTCATGCTGCAAGCAGTAATTGCAATACTAAGATTCTAACAAAAAGCATCTAAAAATAATTATTACAACTAAAAAACGTGCTCCAAAATCACCCAAATAAGTGTCAGGTTTTCTTTCATATCAATTAGCTTTATAAAAAATTGCCTTTAAAAAGGAATTCATGAAGGTCAGAGTTCTGCGAGTTATTTGCATCAATGAGACGGAGCTGAAAATGCACCAAGAATTAAAACAATTAATAACTTCTGTTTCTGCATAAGCCCACGTCACAAAGAATATTTCACGGTAGCACAGCAGGGAGTTGGGTTACATCTGTTTTAGAAGTAGAACCTCAAAATCATGGCAATCACTCCTTGGTGACCCAAATATTTGTTACCAGCAACGTGATGAAAAACCTGCAAAACTGTAATTTTTCAGTGAAGTTACACAAGGTGAAGGGAACAGAAGTGATACGTGCAAACTGGTCTTGGATCACCACACGGCAGGGACTTGCAGCAAAAATAAAGCATTAAGCACCAATTGTTCACTGATGTTTGTGGGCTTAATGTGAAAAATTAAAGCTCGGAATACAACAGGCCACTAATTTAGTGTTCCACGCTAATTACATGCATTTATGCACTACATGCAGCATGACAGGGACCTTTACCTCGTGTGGCTCACCCTCCTCAATAACTGTCTCCTCAATGTAGTACTTTTAAAAAAAGAGAGAGAGAAAAAAAAATCATTGTTAGGCCAGATCAGCAAATTGTAGCTTCTGTGAAGCTGCTTTAAAACACTTCTGAAGAAACAGGACTTTAGGTCATAGGTACTTATGGAGTCATTAAGTAATTCTGAATATCTGTTCACGTTTTACATTAATTATTGGATTTTTATTCCATACATTCCTCAACTAATCAGCATCCAAATAATTAATGAAAGATCGTTATGTAATTTTACCCACAAGAGGGAAGACACTGATGACCACGTTGAAAGAATCGGCACTTAAACCTCAGGATTTTGCTGTTTTTTTATTTGGTGACACTCAGGACTGTTGTCCTCAGGGTCGTTCCTACCTACAGACCCTGGAAGGACACCAATAATTTCTGGCTGCCTGTTAAACTTCGTACTGCTGATCACAACTCCGAGCCTGCTGATTCTCCACCCACTTTACTGCCCACTATCCTCCCACACCTCATAAATCTGGGGATACAACCCCAACGGGAGGTGTCCCTAAAGCAGCCCAGGTGCACAACCTTCACTGGTCTCCCCTTGCCCACAGCAGCTGTGAATTCATTATAAAAATTAAGGAGCCATCAGCCATGGTTTGCTCTTGATAACTCAATGTTCACTTCTCCACATGACCTTCATGTCTTTTCATGTGTTTAAAAATAGCTTCTCAAAGGATTTGCTCTACAGCTTTCCCAAAGAACAAAGTGAGGATGAGCAGCCTGTAGCTCCCGGGATCTTCTTTCTTGCCTTTCTTGAAGACCAAATGCAGCTGAACATTGCCCACGGATGTAGGAATGGAGTTGGTCATGTTTTAATGTCTTTAAGTTTCTCCCAAGTTGGCTGCTCCTGCTTCCACCTTCAGTGCCTTTCTTCTTTTGTGTGATTTTCCTCAGTCGGGAGCTCCGTGTTCCTCCACACCATTCTCCCGCTGTTTGATTTCTGCACTTTGGGCTGAGCTGTGTGCTCAGGGAAAATCATGCTGGAGAATCACACAACTTCCCTGGGCCTCTTTGTTGTTTCCCACGGGATCTTCCCTGAACATCCCCAAGTCTGCTCCTCCAAACTCTGGGCTTGTAATTCCATTTATCTTGCTCACTGCTCCCTGGGTCTTCAGCTCCATTGTCCCATGATCACTGCAGCCCTCGATCTTTGGATTTTCCACCAGTTCCGGCTTGTTTGTGAGCACCACGTCCAGTGGAGCATCTTTCCCAGCCGGGACAAGAGAGTTGGGAAAGGATCTGGAGCCCNAGGAAGCAGTCTCTAGTTGTACCACGGGAGGATTTTGCCGGATTTCG